>OZ010594.1:57981782-57994282 GCA_963932145.1 Acanthosepion lycidas | reverse complement strand
CAGTAGCCAAAATCATATTTTTATTACCTGCAACAAATTATACTTCCATTTTAGGCCAACACTTCTATCCTCTCCAAAAAACTAGGATCCAATAAAGTTATTACATTAGCTAATTCAAAAATGTGACAAATTATGCAGTACTTATTTTGATTAACCACACTACTTAGAATGATTACTTTGCTACTTATGTAAATATAAATGCAAAAACAGTCTTAGTTGGCAATAATAGATAGCTTTAAAAAGGCACTATTGATAATTTATGAATAATTTGTTCAAATAATGCACTTTTATTTGTGTCATGTGGAAATAATTGCAAGTAAAATGATGCACTAAAATAAGTAAGCAAGTAATTGTTTTAAGTTCTTCGAATATTGGTAACATTCAAAAACCCTTACAGATCATTTCAATTTTATAACCAATCAGTATTCACTTTGATAATCCTATCCTTTGACTCACTCATCAGACTCTACAGACTGGCACTACAAAATCACAAAAACTGTACTAAATAACAAAACCATTTAACAACAGCAACAACAGCAAAAATAGATAACACTTTTAACTAGAAGAGAAAATATTAATGACAATTCTACCAAAAGCAAAAGGTTTGGAAGGAAACTCTCATCAATGAAAAACTGTTTTAAGAGAATGATTTTTTAAATTTCAACCAACAATAACACTAACTGTTCACTCAATGAATGCTGAATGTCTCTTGAATGGAAACATCTAATATCACCTTTACCATCAACATACCAACCAGCATAAAAGGCATGATTATCGTTTAAAATCATTGCATACATTTTTTTCTGTAACTCATTTGTAAAGCATACATTTATAAACCTATCATTTGATGTATCTTCATGAACATACTGTGTTTTTTCAGTTCATCAAAGGAACAAACTCCAATGAACTTATATTCTTTTCAGGTTATTGTCATAGCAACCATAATTTGATTCAATTGACCTACCATAAACTCAAACTCTCTCTCTCTCTCTCTATATATATATATATATATATATATATATTAAATGTATTTCAGTTCTCATTGAATTTGTGGGTAGTGCAGAAAAAAGAATCAGCAAACCACATTCAAATTCTGGACAAGTCTCAATTCATTTATTTGGCTATGGGTTAAATAGATAAGCTGGGCTATTCAGCTTTGGGTGACAACTAGTATACAAGAAGGAAAATTTTGAATTCCAAAACATTATGAAAGTAAAGGGAAACAACTCCACTATCTTTCGGAAGAAGTCCTAAAAATTCATAGATATTCAAGAAAAGAGAGATGAAAAATGCAATGAGAGTCTATGTCCTGCAAGGATATAGTAGTAAAACAAGGTAACATTTTCAATGACAGAAATAATAAACTTTGATTTTTTTTTTTTACACTTTGTCAACAATACCAGATTTATTTATTTTTGTTACATTGCCAGTCCTAATTCCTCAAGGGTTATTGGTGTTGTTTCAAGTTTCTTCTCTTGAGACCATTATTTATCACAACATTACTGCAATCCAATCATCTGAAAAGCCTGTCATTGAAAGTTTGTGTTTCATTGGCTACATAAGGAAATGAGAATTTGTGTCACATAAATGTAAAAACTATATTATTTTTGTATGATTTTGATTTTTAATTCAATATGCAAGAAAAAATTTAATAAAAAATATTCCCAACAAAGATATTCAGCATTTTCATCTCACTAAATCATATTAAAGGTGTATGCCTATCCTTGTCAAACAGGATATGGGTGAAGAAAGTAGGATTGGAGTTCTGAGTTCAAATTCCAATTAAAGCCATTTCATTCACTTTCATTCAAATACCCTTGGGGAACTTATGAATCCATCTTGCTTTCCTTTCCACCAAGCTAAGGGTTAAATAGCAAGGTAGACTGGACTCTCCGGCTTTGGCTGACAAAGAACACTCTGAATTCAAAATCAGTTAGATGTGGGGTTAATAACTCTGTTATGTAAAAAATCTAGTTGTTGCAGATACTGCAATAGTATTACCTAATGTAGTGAAGCTTTTGTCCTATACTCTACAGGGAGTCTAGTTTAATAAAAAAAATCATATTAATTACAAATTAAGCACGTTTTGAAGTACAAAATAAGGTATGTTATGAAGTGTACATTTTACTGATTTTCATATAAACAATCATATTGAGTATCTCAGTTCCTCACAGTAATCAGCATTAAAATAGGATTCTTCATCAGTGTTGATAGATATTTCCTTCCTAACCTTTTGTTTGAAGTAGTGTGGAATATCAACATATTGATTATTTTCTCTTTCAGTTACATATGCTATCCATTTTAGTTGTTGCTGTTGTTGAAAATCCTCAAGTGATGTGGTTTCTATTATTTGGTACAGTTCTTTGTGACTCTGTAACACCAATTCACAATGTTTGGATGATGATGATTCTCACTGAGATTTATTGGTTTCAGCCACTCAAAGTCATTAAGGCAACTGCAAATGAGTGTTTACAAAACTACAAACCTCAGAATTTAATTAATCTGACTGAATTAATCTAGTCAGCATAATTTAGCAGACTCATTTCTCTATTAATAACACATATATAAGTATACCAAGTTACCAAAGTTGTTTTTGTTTACCAGTAAAGAAACTTTAAATGAATATCAGACAGTTCTCATTTGACTCCATGACTGGATTTCAATTTAGAAAACTCTGAAAGACTTATAAGAAATCTTATTTTTCTTCTAATTTTGTTTGCAGTGATTAAAAAAGAAAAGAAAAAAAAACAAAATGTTGTTACCAGTTTGCTTGAAGCAACTCTAAATTTGTTCACTTAATTTACTGCCCATTTTCTCATGAACATCTATGTGCTTACATTATTTTCTTTTTCAGTTTTACATTGACTTCAAAGTCATCATTAAAAAGAAAAAAGTAAAATACTTTCTTGGGAAGATTACTCGTTTAGGAAATAATAAAAAAAAAAATTCTGCTTTCTTGCTTTAGGCTACACAAGAACATTTTGACAAGATTTACTTCATTAACGTCAATTAAAAATTTCCCTAACTCCTGAAATCTTCTCTAAGCGGCTGACTAAAACAAACCTTTTTTTTTTTTTTAATTTTTTAACTCCAAAGAATAAAATAACTAGCTTAAATTTTATAAGCAAGTCTTTTTTTTTTTTTTGTGAAGCTATGAATTATGAAACAAAATAATCACTCTTTTGTTATTCTGTGAAAAAAAAAAAAAAAAAACACTTGAAAATGATTGCATATATAAGCTATCATGTAACTGGGTTCACTTTCAAAGAACACCTCAGTTATTGGTGAGGAAAGTGGGATTTGAGTTTGAGTTCAAATTCCAGTTCAGGCTATTTCATTAATTTTCATTTAAATACCCATGGGGAACTTATGAATCTATCTCACTCTCCCATCCCAACCAAGCTAGGGGTAAATATCAAGGCTGAATGGACTCTCTAGCTTTGGCTGACAATCAAATACTAAATAAAAGATGCACATCTATTCATCAATAAATACTGATTTTTTAAGCGTAGCTTGGATGTTGTAAAAGTCCGAAAATATGGGGCACCCAGTGAGGATCAAACTCACTCTCCAGTTGTAACGGTTTTAGCGAGACAAGCTTGCTAACTATTACATTGCCTCAAGGCACCTTAGTGATTTTCCAAGCATAGCTTAGCTATGGCACAAGTCCAAAAGTATGGGGTACCCAGTGAGGATTGAACTCACTCTTCAGTCATAACTGTTTTGGTGAGACAAACTTGCTAACCATTACACCATGCTGAGGTGCCCCTATTCATCAATAAATAAGTAGTCACATTATGAAAAAATGGATGTCATGTAATGGGATTCACTTTCAAACAACACTAGTTTTGAGCCAAAAGAGCATATATAATAATAATAAAAACCATCTTGAAAGCACATTTGCAGATCCAAAATTTAACTGTCTATACACACGAGAGTTATAAAACTAAAAATTATTTTATGTAAATAAAATACCATATATACTGGAATATAGTGAGAGTTTTTCTTTATCGGTTTTTGAAGCAAAAAATAGGGAGTCATGCTATACACGTGAAATTTTCTGAAGTGGTTAAAAATCATGCATTTACAGCAGGATTCAAAACATTTGATATGAGTGTGTAGACGATTTTAGAATAAATATTTATGGGTCCCTAGACCATTTGTCCTGCAAACAATATTGGAGGTCTCATGTGAGTCTGGGTAAAAATAAAAAACACAAAACAATGAATTTAAAACAAACAAGAATGCCTGTTATTAAGAAAAGGAATTGTGTACATAATGGTAGGAAAAAAACATTAAAACTAGCTATGAGAATGTGCTTATGTGTGATAGACACATGTGTGTATGTGCGTGTGTGCAAGTGTTCAGTTAAGAGAGGACTATGATAGTAAATGTCCCTGGTGTGGTGGGGACACACATCCTATATGTGCGACTACATCTGAAAGCAAGAGTTAAAAAAAGAAAGAGAGAGAATATGATTGCCTTTTTATAGACCTCAAGAGCACCCTCTAATGCATTCTAAGCCAAGTGAGGTGACCCACACATTTTCAGTGACTGATTGCACTATACACAGGTAATTTTTTTCTGGAGGGGTTAAAATTCATGCAAAAAATTCAGGGATCACATTAAGTCAACTTATACACAAGTATATACAGTACAATACAAAGAAAGCATATCGGTTTGTCGATAAGTATGCAACCTCATGATGAAAATAAGCATTTATTTCACATAAGAAATAATTATTTTTCAGCATAATCTCCATCTCAAGCAACAGTCTTAATCCATGGCTTATCCCTAAAAGAAAACAATTTCAGATAGACTAATAAATTTGAAAAAACAATCTCTTTTTAAAACTGTGATATATTTATCAGAAAGCTGAAACTTCTGCTCTGTTCCTATTTTAAACTATCAAGATTTCAGATTTTGATATAACCAATTTTGCAAGCAAAATCAGTTTTCAACTTTCACTCAATATCAGGTCCTTCAGAGAAGTCTTTTTTGCTCTTGGGATTCCAACCACCATCAACACAGAGAAAAATCTAAAGATCTATGTTAAACAGTGGCCGCATAACTTGAAGTTCACTTTTCAAAAATTTATTTGTTTTATTTGTTAAGAATAAATTCAAATAGAAAATTAATGAGCTGCAATACAAATTTGCACAAAATCCAGAAAATATATGACAAAATGAAGACAGAATCAATAAAAGTTTGAAATTTCTTTTTCAGCATTTGGTACTAAAATACTGGAAACTCTAGGGAAGATATTAATTCTTTAATCATTAAAACTCTATATTTATGTTGATTTCTACTGATAAAGTTGAAATATAATCTCCAGATACTTGCAAACCAAATAAATGTTATTAGTTCATTGATTGTTTGAAAAGGCAGATAAAATAGATTTTCTTGTTGGTTTGATCAGGTGCAATTGCAATTAGGGACAGTTGCACCAATGTTATTTTCCTTAAACTGATCTTTCAGAGAATCAGAGGAAAATGGAAATGAAACTTCTGGCCTCTTACTTAAGGACTGGCATTCGAGATGACTGTAAAAACTTCAAATCTCTCCTTGCATTTCCTGATCAATATATATGTCAAAACATCAATTGTGAATTCTCACTCCCTTTGTGAGATTTTATCTCTAATTATCAAAAAACATTAAAATTTGATATTGGTCATTCATTCACCACCCTTTCTTTGTGGGTTAACATGTCACATATGAAAAATTAGTACAATTCTTATTCACTTCAATCAATAAACCATGAAAATACAATATAACTTTAAATATTAAAGTACTAATAATTAGTGGTAAAATAATATCTAACACTAATTGTAAAAAAAGACTCAGAAATAATTGAAGCTATTCTTATACAAAAGAAGCAACCCACATTAAAAGCATCTTCCAATAAAATAGAAAGTGTTTTAAAATGTATTTATAATTTTAAAAATTAAAAATCAATGATTTTAAAGCACTGGCTTATGGCCCCATCACATTGGTTCTCATACAATCACCAAAGTTAAGAAACATTGAGCCTGATCAGTACCTAGCTGGGTGACTGCTTGGAAATATCAGATGCTGTAAGCATGAACGTGTGGGTTATGCAATGGATAATGGCTCAGAATTCTTTATCAGAGAGCCAAGTTCCAATTCCAGTTGGATTTGTTACATTCACTTATGCATAAATACCTTTTGTTAAGGTATGAATCCACCTTTTCTGGGTTAATTAGTAAGACCTGTACTACTAGAACGACTATAATTACCAAAAAAATAAATAAAATAAAATAAAATTGCATACAAAGTATTTAGATTTTGGCTTTAGATAACCTATGGAGTTTGATATGTTGCTAAACAAAAACAACCAACCAATCTAAAGCATTGACTAGATGTAACAGACTAATATATATATATATATATATATAGTTAAGAAAAATTTCAAGGAAAAACCTTACATTTTAATTTCAAAATTCAAATGTAAGATTTTTCTTTGAAATTTTTCTTAATTATATTGATCTTTATGATTTGTTTGCAATACATTTAGCTTTCTACTAGGAGTTTTACCTGAATATTTAGTTTTTATTGACTCCTCAGGATTATCCACATAACCAAAGGATTATATATATATATATAGACACATATATTAAAAAGAAGAGAGGCTGCAAACGTTTTTGGTTGCAATGTGGATTTTTTTTAAAATAGAAAGTATAATATATTTTTAAAAAATCCACATTACAAGCAAAAACATTTGCAGTTTCTCTCTTCTTTTTAATATACACATTTTTCTCTTTTTGGAACTACTATAACATCTTCCCTGTGTGTGTGTGTATATATATATATATATATATATATATATATATATATATATAATATAATCTTTTTCAAACCATTCTATACATGGTTTTACTTGCATTTGATAGACATGCATTTAAATGCTAGGACAAAATTGACAGATACATGAACAGAGTCAAATGGGTACAACAGCTAAAATGTGGCTATAAGAAACAAGATAACCAAGGATGTTATCAAAATATAAATCTGCTCCACAGATTCTTCCCAATATCCTTTTTCCAGAAAGAATTACTGCTATCCCAAGCCAAAATACATGACCACAAAAATACTAAAATATTTTTTAAATCTGGTTAAGCCTATAGCCTCATATTATTCAAAATATATAACGCAACTCAACCCTGATCCAAAATAATTGCACTACTAATTTACATGTATATACAGGTTGCGATGGTTAAATTGTCGCCATTTTATATTTTTTTAATTTTACACTTGTACACATTTGTTTTCGATTTTGTCAACTGCATAGTATAGTAGGGTCAGTTGGGCACCATATGTGAAAAAAAGAGTACCATGATGCAATTTACTCCACCAGAAATTTGGAAACAGCATGCTGTACTTCTTGGAATTCATGCTGGAAGCTCCAATATAAACATTTCAGAGTGTTTGGGTGTCAATCTGAGGACAGTACAGAGGATTTGGAAAGAGTTAGATGAGTCTAATTGTGATTACAAGAGTATGGCAGCTCAGAAAACTAACTTTGATAATTCTGATAAGAAAAGAACTCTCAAATTGGTTGGTGAGGACCACAGACTCAACATAGAAACTTACATCATGTGCTTTCTGGAGTTAGTACTGCCCTGGGACAAGAGATGACTGTTGGAAGATACTATATCTAGCAACAGGACTCTGCACCATATCACACAAGCAGGAGAAACTGGTCATGGCTGTCAGACAATTTCTGTGACTACATCACCCCTTACATCTGGTCACCTAACTCCCCAGACTGTAACTCCCCTTGATTATTATGTGTGGGATGGAAGATCAAGAAAATTCCTTGTAACACCAAAGATGAACTGAAGGCAAGGATTATGGTAGCATTTACCAACTTAAACAAGGAGACCCTCCAGAAGGGATGCAGGAGATTCCAAAGTCATCTGCAGGCCATGGTTGAAGCCAGTGGCAATTTTATTGAATAAATTTACTCTTTAGTATTTCAAGATATATTTGTGTAATTTTGGTAAATATAACTGTTAAAATGAGAAGTTAGTATTATTTTCATTTTTGTGTAAGTTTGACAATTTATCCATTACACCTATACACACAAAAAATCTCATACTCACTTTCCTTTATTAGGCATTGAATTATATCACGTCACGTCCTTGAACTTCCCTGACTATTCCGCTAACCTGATGAATATTCATAAGCACTCCTGTACTAAAATTTTTGAAAATATAACAACATTTTTGATATTGTATATAAATACTTGTCACAAATTGAAATCCTTACAATTACTTACTTTACTTACCTCCTTCAGAGGGTGAAATGCTAAGTTTTCCTTTTGTCTTTATAAACTAAATATATGGCAGTTGATAAAACTAATATTCTGATTTACTTAGAGAAGTTCGCACTGAGTAAATCTGAACATAATATTAGTTTTATCATCTGTCAGATATTTAGTTTATTCTTTAATGTAAAAATATTATTTTCAGTGAGTAAAAAAAAACAAATAAAACAAGAATTTTATTTAAGGTGTAAATACTAAAGAAAAAGTGTAATGTGATGCTAATGTTATTTAACAAAATTTTCATTATAGGTGATATAAGCTTACACAAAACTGCATTTCAAACAATATTCATCTTTTTTTCTTATACATTATTTTCATATTCACAAGATTTTTGATGAAACAATAGATTATTTTTCCTGGCTTGATTTATATGCTAAAATATTTACATTCACAATGAGAAAAGTACTTGGGAGATTTTTATTAACATAATTTGTAAAATAATTACCATTTTTGAAACTCAAAACAAGCAAAAGAAAGATGAAATATGAAAGAAATTTTTTTATTAACAAGGAACAATAAATAAAATTCATAATTCTAAACAGGTGAATCATCTTTTCAAAAAAAATTTGCAATCTTTTGTGAAAACTTTAACTATCGCTTTGATACATTTTCAGGTGTTATAAAATCTGCCTTCAATAAAATTCAGTAAATCCTGAAGTGTTTTAAGCTTTCTTCTATAAACTGCATTCTTAATAAGGCCCCACAAAAAACATCTACAGGTGTGCTATCAGGAGGCCTTGCCTTCTAAATAATTGGTTCCATTCTCCCAATCCATCAGTTTGGTCATATATTATTTAAAAATTCTCTGATGAAATGTGAGTAATGTGCAGGTGCACTGTCCTGCTGAAAGATCATTGACTGCAAGGACCTTGAGACTTGTCGGGGTAGGGAGTGGATAAAGCAATTGTCTAACATGTTCAATTAATTTTCACCTGTCATATTCCATCAATAAAGAAACATGCATAAAATCATGCTGCTGACATCCCCAGAAATTTACATTTGGACTTGAGTGAATATTTACCAGTTGTTTTGGAAAGAAACTGCCTTCTAAAACATTTTTCTTATTGTTGGATTTTGCTTTTCTTCTGCTTTTTATTTCAAATGTGGTATCATAGTTATTTTATTTACTATATATATATATATATATATATATATATATATATATATATATATATACTAGCAGTAGAGCCCGGGTGTAACAGTAAGAGATAGATCAAGTATTGACCATCATAAAGACTGAAAAATAAAATTGACAAAGATTATTGTTTAAGGTTGATGGCCATGCATGTCTTAATTATTTTTTTTTTGTTTTTTTTTATGAATTGGTCAAACCCAAACTCAAACAAAAGCATTATTTTCAATCATTATGAGTCTACCGATTGAATAGAATTTTATTATAAACAATTGTCTTGTAAATGGAATTTTTAAAGCATTCTGAATGTAAAAATAAAGAAAAAAGTGGGCAAGACAATAAGAAACACTACCTGCCCCCCAAAAAAAGTGAAGTTTTGTTGAAATCGGTTGAAAAATGTAGGAAATCCGATCCCATATATAAACGAACACAGACACACACTCACAAACAACCTGACTTTTATAAGTATAACTCGATATGAGTTGTCCCCCTTTAATTAATGCCTCTTAATCGTGTTTTCAAATTGGTTTTGTGCAAAAACAATTGTGTTTTTCCAATTTTTGGTGCTGTCAGAACCACCGCAAGGTAATTTTACATAGTCCTGTGAAGTTTTGTTGAAATCGGTTGAAAAATGTAGGAAATCCGATCCAATATATAAACGTACAGACACACACACACAACCTGGGTTTTATAATAAGTAAGATATATATGGCATTCTACTCTGATAAATGACATGTGAGATGTCTACTCAAGGAGGTGGTAGTATGTCTGAGATGGATAATTTATTTATGACAAGAAACACAGTCTTGTACTTGGCAATGAAACTGATACACTATATTAATCATCACTAGTTTAGATTTGATGGGTTTATTTTGATTAGTGACAACAAATTTTGTAGTTTTTCCATTTTCTATAATATGTAAGTTTTACATGTTTTTTGGGAATTACAGTAGAAACATGGTGTTTAATGATTTTCCATATAGTGAATAAATTATAATAGTTATTGTGCATCTGGTTATCATAAAATATGTTAATGTTTTGTTGTATGTTTTTTATTACTGGTTTCATGTATTTTTTGTAAGAATAATTTTATTTGTTGATCAATGATGTACTTGGGAAAATTATTGTTGAGTTGATGTTTATTTTATGTGTTTTAGTTCTCTCAGAAGTATTCTTTGGGAAGAGGAATTTAAGTGTGCTCTATTTAGAAATTTTTTATTTTTTATCATTACTATTTTAGATTTTCCGGGCATTGACTATCATAGTTTCGAAGACAAGTGTTCATGCAGGTGTTTTTCTTTAAAAAAAAGTATTTAGGCAGCAAGTATTCTTTTAAACAACTTTTGTTAATCTATACCAACAAGGTTTGTCTGTTCAAATTTTTTTGACTTTCAGCTAAGTTGTTTTAAGTCAGAATTAAAATTAGTAAACTTTAAAAAGTTAATTTTTTTTCAATCTAAGTACTTTCAGCCATCACTATAGTCGCTATCATGAATTGCATGTTTATGAAAATGGGATTCTCTAGTTTGCCAGAACCAACTGCAAGTCACTTAAAGGTGACATCATTTATAATATTTATAAAATATTTTATAGGTCTCAATGCAAAGAAAGGCTTAAAATTCTTGAAGTCACTGTAATACAAGAAAAACAGCCAACATTAAATTGGCTATCTTTCTCTAAAAGTAATGGTATGTTGAAGTATTTACAAAAAAAAGTCATGTAAAAATTCAGTTTGACCATTATAAATGACATCAACTTTAAGTGACATGAAACAGGTTCAATATATTCATCTATACCAGGTATGGGCAGCTTTTTGAGCACTGGGTTGCATAACACAGGCCATGCTACTGAAAGCTTCAAGCTGATTTTTTATTGACGACATTACAGCAATTTCCACTACAGAAAATCATATGCCTAAAGAAAATTTGAATTTTTTTTTCTTAGGAAAAAAGACTAATATTATCACTAATGCTGCATGTGATTTGTTTCCAATATATTCATTTGAGCATGCAAAAATATTTTTTTAAAGTATATTTCTTCTCTAGTGAAAAAATACAATGAAATTTTTCTGTTTCTGAAACAAATAAAATAGATATGTACGGTCTTCTTTAGCAAAAATCGCCAATGGTTTTTAATGACTGAAAAGGTTACAAAATTCAAAAAACAGTATCATTGTTTTATGTATATGGTTATATATGACACTTTCCTCATGAAATTATGATTGCCATTCAGAAAGCTGCATGTGGCGTGTAAGTTGCAGTTTGCTCATATTTGATCTATACTTATAGATAACTATTTACACTATTTACATTGGGCAGTTGTCCTCATCTTTATTGCCATATTCACAACATTTTGGCCATTGTACACTCCAACCTTCTTTAGATGATAGAATTTCAAACCAAACCCTTTATTTAGTCCACAGGGATAGACTGGTCTAATTCAACATACTATACCATTTTTTGATATCTCAGTATCAGTTAAATACACATGGCCCAGTGGATGAAAGTACTGGTTGAGTAATCCAAAAAAGTGACTTGACCCAAAGAGTTGTGAGTTCAATACCTGGCCACAGCAGAGGGAACAAAAACTTGGAGAGTTGTTTTACTAAAGGGAATTAACTGATACTGAGATATGAGCAACAATGAAGTTGTAGAGAAAATAGAAACAAAAGGATACTTAAACCGAACTTCAGAAAGAAATAGTTGAAATTTCTAGAGCATATAATAAGGAAAGAAGGACTAGAAAATCTGATACTTACAGGACAGATTAAAACAAGTGGGAAAGAGGAAAATAATGCATAAACTACCTGTCAATCTTGAGTAAATGGATAGCAGAACAAGATTTAGGAGGTATAAAACAAAGATTAAGAGCTACAAATGACAGGAAACTGTGTTGAGACATGATTACTTATGCTCTGAAAGGACATGGCACATAGAAGAAGAAAGTACAGGCAGTGTGGGCAGAGGAATCAACACTGTATAATAACTGTCAGTTTCATGTTTCAATTAGTCCCCATACAGT
>OZ010594.1:57804282-57976782 GCA_963932145.1 Acanthosepion lycidas | reverse complement strand
AAAAGATGAACTGTAAAAAAAGATGAAATGTATGGCCATCAACACACAAGACAGCCCGAGTTGTGAGTTACATATTGGGAACATGAAGACATGAAAATTTAACTGTTCAGATAGAGTACATTTTTCCTTTTAATCCATTTGCACTCTACAAAAAGTAAGATATGTTAGTGTACTTGAAATTTATTCTTACCTGCCAGGTATGGTTAATAGCTAGCATGTTATATTTGTCATTACAACTAGTTCCAAAAACGTAACTTTAAATTGTTTTATCTATATTACTTCTTTCTTTATTTCTTTTTATATGCCTTGTCCTTTCAGGATGTAGGCGATCATGGCTCTTCACTTTCTCACATCGTTTGTGGCTCTCAATAAGTTTTGTGCCTCTGTCAACTCCCCCAGACCATGTTCTGTCATCAACTTGCTTAAGCCTGCCAGGTATGTCAGATGTTGCTTTAACTTGTCTCTTTTTCCCTCTATTTGACCCATGAGTCTCAGATTCTTGAGGCCCTCCTTTCTCATTATGTGTCCCAGAAATTTCATTTGCCTTTTCCTTATGTTAAGTATAAGCTTCCTCCTTTTTTGCATCCTTTCCAAAACCTCATCATTGCTCACACACTCACTCCATGATATTCTTGGCATCCTTCTGTAGGACCACATCTCCGCTGCCTTGAGTCTCTTTTTTATCTTTGAGGAGACTGTCCAGTATAAGAGGACAGATGTCACATCGCAATTCAATACTCTTTTCTTTGTCACAAAAAAAATTTTCTTGTCTTGCAGTACTCTGCCTAGCTTTTAGAATGCATCCTTGGTGATCCCAATCCGTCTTCGGATCTCAGCATCATACCTGCTGTCCTTTATCAAAACACTTCCCAGATATTTAAACTGTTTCTTTTCCAGAAGAGTGAAGTCCTTTAAAAACTAACTTCTGTTTATGAAATGTATGTATTTTTCTTGGTAAATTTAATTATCTGAAAACATCAAGTAGTAAAAAAGTTTGTGAATCAAAACTACTGCAATCTAATTAATGTTAGTAAGACAAAGACAGCTCTCTATATCAAATAAGAAAAGATAATGTTAAGATTTTGTTTTTTGATAAATAAAACCCACTTTGAAATTATTGTCATCCTAGGTATAATGATAAACTACATCCAGCAGTAAGGCCTCTGATCAGGAGGTTTTGAGGAGCATGGAAATAACTCTTAATTGCTGTTGTTCCAAGGTCCAGCTTAATCCAGGGTGATATCACCTGTTATGGCCCTAACTATGAGCAAATAGTTAACCCCCAAACTGGGGTCAAAATACTATGAATGAATCAAAATAGATTTTTGTAGTAAAATTACCAGCAATACATTTGACTTTCGATAAAAACCCTCTTTACAAAAATATGAATGAAACCTGATCTACAAACTGATTTCTTACAAAAAATACATAAAATAAACCAAACCAAACCAATTAAATTGCTGAATTATGTATAGGTTGTGTTTGAAAATCTTTATATATAAGGTGAAGGGCCTAATATTATTAAAGACTCAATAATTTAATCATCACTCAGAAAACATATTTTATCTTCATACACATAGTATTGATTCTTCTATGTGCATTCTTCAGGGCATTGACAATCATGGCTCTCCACAATTTTCTGTTCTTTGTTGAATAAATTTTGTCTTTTCTTATCTCTACTAAACCATGTTCCACCATCCATTTACTCAAGCTCACTAGGTAGGTTATGCCTTGTGTCCTTTGTGTCACTTGCCTTCAATATATTCTGTGAGTATAAAATTTTCCAAACTCTCTTCCCTCATTATGCATCTTATCAACTCACTCTCCCAGATGTTAAATATAAATGTCCTTTTTGTTTCTATTTTCTCTAAAACTTTGTTAGTGCTCACATATTATGTGTTCCACAAGGTGGATAAAAATGTTAAAAATGAGGAGGAATATTAGGAAAGAAAATAAGAAGGGAAACAAAAGAAACCTTTTAATATTTATTAGAAATTTTGATGGTGACAATAGAAACAGTGAATGATGTAGACCATTTTAGTAGAGAATTGTATACATAACAATAAAGGTGGCTTACAGTCATGTTGCTTAACTTTGGTGATCATATGGTGTTTCAACACCATATGATCACAAAGTTAGGAAACATCACACCTGGTCAATATTTTAATGGCTTGGGTGTACCAGGGACTGTAAGCTTGAATGTGATGATGGTGTAAAGGATAATTGTTAATCAGAGAGCCGAGTTCCAATTCCCATTGGGTTCATTATAGTCACTTATGTACAAATATCCTAGGAAAAGTTATGAATCCACCTCTTTTTAGCATCCCTCTATCCATGCTAAAAAGAATGTTTGATGAGAAGTCTCTCAACAACAGACCATTTTCAAACAACATGTCAGCTAATAAAAAAAAAAACAATAGGATATCATAAAAAAAATCAATGCTTAGTTTTAGTTGGTTATGAAAATGGGTTTGAATCACTAAAAGATTCAGCAGTCTTTTATTACAAGTGCAGGTATTAATGAAAACTATAAAAAATGTTAGCTAGCATATATATTTCATAACAGTATTTTAATAATTTAAATACACAAAGATACAAATTTTGGAAAAGGAATGAAGCAAAGGGATACAATTTCACCTAAATTATTTAGAATGACTCTTGAAAGTATCTTCTGGAAAAAATTAAATGGGAAAGTTTTGTGATGTCACCAAACACTCGTTGCCACTTTTGTGATGCCAACGAATACTCACTTTTGTAACGTTCATTGTAGTAGAGACTTTGTAATCATAGATACCACGATAGTACACCACTGAACAATACTGCACTTGCACTAATAGTACTTGATCAATAATACTTGTTCAAAAGTAACCCATATAGTGATCCATATAGAGAAATAGTATAGTGAATAGAATAGAGGATAGACTAGAAATGGAGATCCAAATAGTAATAGAGGATAGAATAGAAATGCAATCATTTAGATGTCATGACTTCCTACTTATGTGTTTTTCCCATGATCATGTGATCCATTTAATTCAATAATGGCATCACTTGTGTTTGCTCACTGGTGATCTATGTTCATACTCAAGTGTCAGCAGTGACACTTTATTCCTATATAACAGAAAGGATGAGAATAAGTATAAATAGAAAATATTTCAACCATTGCTGATTGGATGAGTTTTTGCTAACACCATCTTATCAGATGAAATACATGTAATGCTAAATGACTTAAATAAGGAAAGTCTCAATGTGGATTTAAAAACGAACAGAATCAGAACAAAGGTAATATTCATTTATTCATTTGTAACATTCCAAAAATATAATACAAAATAGATGAAGAATTGGATAAAGGCAAGGAATATATATATATATATATATATATATATATAGGACAGGTGATAACATTAAACAAAGATCAGGAAAATTAAATAAACCAGCATTTAAAAATAGGGTGAAATGTATTTGACAAAAATAAAGCTAGAACAGAAAACAATTTGCCAATATGCTTAACACATAAAGTGTATAATGAATTTATAATTTCTGGTATGAAGTTCAGGTGTGAAACATAGATATTAAGGAAATTTCTTGGAAGCAAACTAAAAATGCATAAAAATCAATTGAAAGAGCAATGCTAGAGTAACTTTAAGTAACACGAAGGGCTCAACATGGATCAAATAACAGACCAAGATCAGAAATATCATAGAAGAAACAGACTTCTCACTTATGAAACACTTTGCTGATTTTCTTGATCATCCAAAACTTAAATGTAATATTAATTATTATCTTCCTAAATCACTGTTCACTTATTGTCCTCTTACCTTAATAATGCTTTTAATTAGATTCTTTCACTCAGTAATCCCTAGTCACTTTATTGCCTTGCATGGGGTGAAATGAAATGATTCATATACAAAAGTAAATCATAGAAGATTTTTTAAGTTTTCCAGATCAAAATTTCTACTTTTGAATTTATTGAGCCACTTACAAACAGTACTCTCAGCTATGGCACCATTTCTATAAATGGCACACATATTTTTTTCTGTTTATATCATGTCTTTTCCTTTCTGAAAACAAAACAATGATGAAAATGCATTTCCTCCATTTTCACTTTTAACATGAAAACATTTGAAATTCTCAATGCACACATGAACTGAGTAGAAGTAGAAAGATATTCTGAAAGGTGATATTTCAATATATGTAAATATATCACAAATTTGAGTCATGTGTGAAAGAAAATCATATTTTCAAACATCACCTACTGAAGATTGCTAGAAACTTTTGTCTGTCAGTTATGTGCCATGCGTGATACACACTTAGGTGATCATGTATCTTTCAATACATGACTGACGAGGCAGATTTTTCCCACTGTAGGTTGCCATTTCTTTCTGCTGTAGACCATTTGCCATCCATGGCTATAGAATCTGGTCTGTTCTGCCATTTACCCATGGAGCCAGAAAGGAGTTCCACAAGAGAGAAGTGTGAGAATAGATTTTACAGTTACATCTAGCCAACTGTAAATTGATGAGACCTCATTGCCAGTCTAGTACTGTGCTTAAATTCCCAAACATTAAGTACATAGCTCATCCAAACAATTACCATGAAAGTATTTATAGCAAATGCACAGCAGTGGAAAGTGACTGAAGCTGAGATACCAGATCAGGACAAATAACATTGCTGATTCTTCTTTTGATTTTATCTAGAAAATTTAGAGAAATAGCCGAGACACCGGACCATTTCTGGCAGCAATATTCTAAGCATGGGTAAATGGTAGACTTGCATACATCTGTATGCTCAAAGAAACGCATACAAAAAAGAGATAGTCATGTACTCTATAACATTTTGTATCTAAATAACAAAAATTGCAATAAATGCTCACAAACATATAGCCATGTCTTCTCATAGATTGTGTTCATATTGACATACACACTCACATAGAGTTATGCATATAAATACATGAGAATAAAGAATCACTCAATGTAATTTCACATATGAATAACCATTTAGTATTAGAAGATGTTGCCAACAATGAAGCAATGTGAATGCAAAAGCCATGATCAGTTTTCCGTCTAATGCCACAGCTGCCTCTGTCGAATGTTACATGTTTTGGCACAAAGCACATATCTTTGATCTGTCACTGCCTATACACATGATAAACTCATTCCTCTACTATGAGGCATAATGTACAAGTGTTCAATTTAAGGGAAAGGGAGATTTTATTTCTTTCTTTCTGCTTCTCATATTATTATTATTATTATTATTTGATTTGTTTAATATCCATCTTTACGCTTTTATCTTGTTGTTCTGCGCAAAGATTTGCATCTGTCTGATACACTACTTCATATCATTGCACAAATTCTCTGTGCACTGTGAACGCAAGAGAGAGTTGAACAATAGGTGAGGCAATGTCCACTTTTTGGACATGCTCACAGATGTGCAGGTAAGGATTCTGTTGGCAGAGAGGAACAGAGAGAAGAAACTTAATAAGAGAACTGACAAAAGGCAGGAACGGGAAGAAAATTGTGCTTGTAAAAGTCATATTATGTGTTCTGCGAGGTGGACGAAAAATGTTAAAAGTGAGGAAGAATATTAGGAAAGAAGATGATAATAAGAAGGGAAACAAAAGTAAAGAAACCTTTTAATATTTATTAGAAATTTTGGTGGTGGTGGTAGAAATAGTGAAAAATATAGACTATTTGAGTAGAGAATTGTATACATAACAATAAAGATGGTGGCTTACAGTCACATTATGTTGAAACACCATACGATCATCAAAGTTAAGCAACATTAAACCTGGTCAATATCTTAATGGGTTACTGCTTGGGAATACAAGGTGCTTTAAGCTTGAATATACAGGTGGTGTAAGGGATAACTGTTAATCAGAGAGCCAAGTTCCAGTTCCCATTGGGTTCATTTGTATTCACTTATGTGCAAATGTCCTTGTAAAAGTTATGAATCCACCTCTTCCCCCCCAGCTATGCATTAATTAGTAAGACTTGTATCACTAAACTATATATATATATATATATATATATATATATTTATTTTCCTTGTCCTGTTATTAAGGAGAAGTAAAAAACAAATCTATTTCCATACCTGAAGATATCTATATGAACAGACGAAAGCTTGCAACAAACTAAAAAAAAACCTTATGCAACTGGAATTTATAAACAGGGATCATAACATTCATCTACAGGTTCGGGGTTCATGTACTTTATTAAATTTGTTTGCAAAGATGTATTCTCGCCATTTAAATCATTAACTTCTATATCTGTTTTTTGTATGAATGATTCATGTAATGTAAATTGAACTGCACCACATACTTTATATATATATATATAAATAGAGAGAGATAGAAAGATATGCTAACATGTATCTCTACAGCAATGGGGGGATACACAGTTTCAATCCAATTTTATATGAGTATGAGGAAATGCTGTAAAGTTCTTAAGTTGATTAAGATGGTTGATCTCAAGCTGTGAAAGGTGTATGCTACTGCACATCACATTTAAACACACCTGGCACATCATTTTTCAAGTTTCTTTACGAAATTATCAAATTTCTTTGTTGAAATACCAATTTATGAAAAGGGATGGGCTGAGAGCTTTTCAGCATCCTCTTGTCTGCTGAGATCTCTTTGAAGCAATAAGCCTGTTCAGCAGAACTCGGTCATGCAGGGTTAATAGATTCCATTAGGAATATTGAAATCAGGCCAAAATAATCACCGAAAGTAATGAAAGCCTTTTACTCTTACAAAGCCTTCAATAATCTTTCAGTGGCCAGAAATAATTATATGCAATGGCTGCTCCTAACTTCAAACTCTGAACCTTTTTAGATTCTTTCTGTTTAAGAATGTTTTCCCTGAAGCATTTTTGCTCTGTTTCCTAGTCTTTAATACTCTATCAATTGTAAAATGTCTTGCCTTACATAAATCAAATAAATTTCTCAACTACACACAGAGGCATTACAAAAAATGACACCAGTATATATATAACTCAGAGTTAACCTCTAATAAAGACATCTTATTCTATGAGTTTTGGCAGATCTTGACTCTCCACAACTTTCTACCCTTGATAGCTCTTAGCAATACTTGTCTTGCTATCATTCCTAATGTTTGTCCTGCCATCCATTTACACAAGCTTGTTAGGTCTGCTTTCTTCTGTCCCTCTTGCCTTCAGTCTGTCCTCTGAGTGTCAGATTCTCTTGATCCTCTTTACTCATTGTTTTAAGTATATGTGTGTTTTTTGTTAGCATTTTCTTTAAAACTTCCTCATTACTCGCATGCTACATCCATGGCATTGTCAGCATTATTCTGTAGAATCATATCTCTGTTGCCTCAAATTTCCTGTCAAGCATTCATTGAAGACACAATTGAAAATTACTTATTTTACTTGACATTACAATGCTTTATATTACAGGAAGAAAGGGATTCATAAATTAGGAATATATCATTGACCAGTTTAAAAATGAGTTATCTAGTGTCAACAAGCATTGTACTTAGGTTTATTAATTTAATTTGTGAACTGTATAATCATCAATTCACTTATGAAAGAAAGAAAACTAAGGCATGAATTTTGAGTATTAAAAATTCTTTTTGTGTAATGAGATTGACAATTGTCTTCATTACAAGGCATCCAAAGAATAGCAGTTCAGAACATTTACTGCTTCTTTTACTGTTTTATGACAGAGCATGTAGAATAAACCAGTTCTGAAATCATTTGGCATTCAGCAGAGAAAACTGAATAATTGATATGGTGGACAGACACTTGGACTTTTTGTACTTTTCAGATATTCCCTTAATTTTTGAACAGATAACAAGTATAAGTCTGGAACCTGCTTACAACCTCTTATCAAATGTGGCAGATTTTCTGTCATTAAATCAGAAGTAATTTTAAGCAGTGGTTTCTCAAAGATAAGCGAAATTAATTTAGAAAATATATATTGATTATGAAGTAGAGATTTCTATCAATATATATAGAAAAGTAGCAGGATAAAAAAAACTCTTGGAAGTGGAAGAGAACAGAAGCTTCTAAAAGCTGTGAAGCAACTCTCATGGTGAAGTTTGTCTCCTGATATGAATCCCTTTAAACATTGTCTGGCTCATTCTGGATTAGGAAATAAGTCTAGAAAACTTATAGCAAAAATAGATTTGATTTATCTTTTGAATGCAAGAAAGTCAGACAGCACATAAAAGAAGATGGTTTTTAATATATTTGATACCTGAAAGAAGAAAACAAAAGTTACAGTTGATATTTGAAAGAAATTTACATTTTACCTTATTTTAACTTGCAGAATAAATTATTAAGTTTTTTTATATAATTGACTAAATGTTCATATGTTGTATATTACTGCTGAACTCAAATAAGGCAACAAACACTTATATATTAAAATATATAAATAGCATTATTGTTCGAGTTATGGCACTTGGTTAGAGTGAGGGAGAATCACAGAGGTTGGGATTATGCATACAGGAATTGATGGAGATAAAATCTTTGGTGAAACTCTAGCCAAGCTCTCTCCAGGCCAAAAGTTGGACCATTTTTATAATATTTTTTCAACCATGCAACTTCACATGGCTATGCCTTCTTCTAGTATGTTGCCTATGCAACTTCTTGTGGTCATGCCTCTTCCAGCCATGTGCCCATGCAACTTCATGTGGCCACGCCTCTTCTAGCATGTACCCACACAAGCACGCATTTCCTTCCGCTCAGGACACCTTTGCACACTGTTTACTCAAGGCTCAGGACACCTGTTTATCTTAGCCATTTCCTGCTTATGCTTTCACCCATTTCGATTTACTCTCACTCTCTGATGCAGCGGAAGTGAGATCAAAGGTCTGCCTCAACTGATATCCGACACACACATGAAAGTTGGGTTTGTTGATTTGCCATTTCAACTCTTGCTGGGTAATTTAATACTACTCAGCATTGACAGTCAACGAGATTCGATTTGCTAAGGCACATTTTTTTGTGGATTAGAAGATTACTTTTGTATGCCATGGTTGAAAGATAGTAAAACTGTGTGATCAAATGTTCATTTCATCTGTGATGATCTATCATCTAATTTATTATAATACAAAAATTACTTTCATGTGAGTAAACTATTTACTGTAATCATGATAATAAAATACATTAATTATATTTATATTATGTATTTATGAAAGTGTGTTGAAAAGTTATTGTCCAAATCTACTTGTCAAAATTGAACCAAATGACCAAATATTAGATTGCTTTTAGTTTTTCTTCCTAGGAAGCATGGGGGAGCTTCTTTGTCAGGCTGAGTACTTTTCAGCACTCCATTCATAAGTGTATAATTAAAATACTGTGTTAGCCAAAATTTTTATTCAGTTTATTAAGTAAATTTTCTACTTAATAAGCAAACAAACCTTCGGCCAAAAATGCTAAAAATTTCTTTAAATTGTAATAATTAGGTAGTTCAAATTTTGCTACAGAAAATTTAAGACCAAATTTATTTGAAATTTCAGGAATTCTAAAAACTCAGTGTATCTGTAAATTTGGGTGTTCAATATGAGTGCATTTAATTTACATGTGCGTTCAATGCATTTTTTACTATTGTCAATTGAAACAGAAATGTATTTTTAATAAACAAAATTGCATCCAATGCAAATTCAGCAATTTTCATCTTTGTCACAAGGGAAAAGAAATGTGATTTTCATATTAAATTGTAAACTTAACAATCTGCATTCCTGAAATAATAATAATGTTAACAGTAAAGATAGCTGTTTCCTTATAAGAAAACATTCAGCATTCATCAACTGAGTAATCAGTGCTATTTTCTATTAAAATAAATTTTCAGTAATTATGTCATTATTTTATCTTTGAGTTACATGTACTATTCATTTTAGTTGTTGCTGCTGTTCATAGTCCTCAAGTGGTGTGATTTCTGCTATTTGGTATAGTACTTTGGGATTCTGTAGCACCAGTCCATGTGGTTTGATGAACACTACAGGCTTCATTCGCTTAAAGCCACCTTTAGCCATTCATCTGTGAAAACAATTGTATAGGGGCTGACAGTTTAGATATTTCTGAAAGAATTTAGCATTATGTATGATAACTATATAAAAGTTTCAATCTGATGAAACTCAGAGATAACCCTAGGGTTGCTGGCTGAATTTTGCCACCGTTACAAGTATAATTCTTTTTGAATTTTCACAAGGAGAAAATGTAGAATAATGAGTTTATTATAATATACAACTTAATACAAGCTAAAGAAAATGCCCATTAGCCTACCGAAAACATTTTTGCTAGCTTTTATATCTGCAAATCTTTTCATGGCATTTTCTACACCTATCTTCTTTACAAGATCATTGTCTATTAACAAAATAACCAAAAAATGTAATCTGTTTTGAGTCATGGATGACTGCAAGTATGCTTTTATAAGCTTTAGTTTTGGAAGATCCCAAACACAGCCTGAGTTGCCAGAAACTATTTAAGAACATGATTTTTTGGCTTTGTAGCAATTTGCAGTGTTGTGCAAAACTACACCTAGCACAGTCTATCTCATTCCTCTGAGATCTGATTAATAGATAAAAGTGAAATTTTAATTTTTACAAACAAGATGAATATTGTTTTTATAGAAAAGTGATGAAAAAAATAAAGTAAAATAAAATTATAATGTTATTCACTGAGAATTCAGGCATTTTCATTTCCTTTTTTTTTTTTGATGAAGTTAAGGACAACATCCATAAGCATTTCATAGTTAAAAAAAAAATAAAACAGTTTGATATTTTTTATAGAAGTGCTCATACTAAATAAATTATTATTACATAAAACTTGCACTTGTGCTGCTTAGGTGCCCACAGCTTGCATCCAAGAAAAGAAACTTTTTCTAACAATTACAATTTAAAATTTTTCATTCTGAAATAAATTTAAAAATAGCAAAATGTTCCTTGTATTAACAAACTGATTCCCACCAACAATCTGACAGATTTATAATTATATTATCAGCTGAAGCCCACAGGATTTTCACTTAATAACAGAAGAAAATAAATACAATAAAATATTAAAAACAGAAAAATCTAAAAAAAGAGTATTTCAAACGAGAAGCCTGTAACCTCAAGGAAATAAAGAGCTTTGAGAAGTGCTTAAATAACAAACATATTTACTTCTTATGACATTTAAAAGAAGTGAGGTAAATACCTTTGAAGAAACAGTTCTTTTAAAGGTTGCATAGCCTTTGAAAGCTTTTCTCAAATTTAGGAGTTTCTTACCATTTTAGAACCATTTTGCATGGGTGCATGATGTTGTTTTTTAAAATAATAAATCTTTGTGAACACAAATGGTGATGTAATGAAAAATCAAAATAATATTTAGAAAATAAAAAAAAATCCAAATGTATAACTATCACCCTCTTCAGATCTTCAATCTATCCATGTCTGTCACACTGTTAGAACACTCTTTTAAGTGACAGATGTAGTTTACTGTCACCTTGGCCATCTGTCTAAAGGAAGGAATCTCCAATAGAAAACTTTAAAATTTGGGACCTTGGTGAGCTATAGGATATGAACACATTGCATTCTACCTTAAAACTTCAACAACACAAACCTGAGAATTTTCCTTTTTCCAGAAATAAATGTCGGGTGCTCTCCAAAATCTTCAATCAAACCAAACTATGATGATATAAAACTCTTGCCTACAACCATAAAATATTCTCAGAATTCTGTCAATAATAGTAATATTTTCCATCTGTATTTGATTGTATAAAATACTCTACTATTTATTTACATTTAATATTACACTAGGAGAAAGTTAACAATTATACAAGTAGTGGTAGTCTGCTGGATGAAATATTTATTTCACAAAAGACTTAGCAGCCATTTCTAGAGGGAAAAAGAGTGGGTCATATATTCTACCAAATTATGATTCCAGCAATCATGTTAAAAAAAAAACCAGAAACATGATGATGAAGAAGGCACAAATTAAAATTCTTCTTTACCTTGTTCAACCACTAGTAATTTTCTCAGGATGAGCACAAGTTATATTGAAGGTGAATAAGTTTTCTTTCTGATGAACAAATCCATTCCATAAACATAATTTGTTTCTAAAAAATGAATGGCAAATACAACTACTATTTTTTCAATTTTAAACCTATGATAGTCATTCAGGGTCCATTCTAGTGATCAGGAGAGTATTGATACTACCTTCTTCAACCTACAAACCTTCTCTTAGGAATAACTTTCAAGGTTAATATATGGGGTGATTTTTAAACAGTACTTTATGGGGAGCTGTGAGTGGCAGGAAATACAATACTTGATATCTGCTAAAAAGATAAAGTTTAAAAGGCTTAAAAATGGTCATCACAAAGTTCAAATTTATTAGATGAAGTATTGTCATTAAATTTTGTCAAATTCTTCTTTCATCTTATTTTGTTTCCTTTAATTGTAATCAAAACAACAAAATGATTAATGATTCTTAAAATGATTTGTAATTTTATTATATTTGATTTGTCAGCTATCATTTTTTTCTTTTTGTCATCAAAAGCTTCATTATAGATCTTTCATATTATTTGTCTACAACAATCACCAACATGTTTCACATTGATTCTAACAAATAAATCAGGTGAGAATTATCATACTAAGTTCATTATTTTTATAATACACTTGTATTCTTATCACATTCTTTTGATTAATGTTTTTTTTTTTTTAGAATAACCCGACTCATCTGCCAAAGAACTGATAACAACCACTAGATCATAACGTAATATATATGAAAATGACATCCTCTTTTCTTGACCTATAGGAAGCATAAGGGATAAAATGTGACTTGTTCCAATCACAATAGTACAGATCATACAATGTTATAAGCTTACTTAACTACACACAGGCACATCTAATAATCTAATAAAATGAGTATATTCAAAGTCTCTCACATTTCATTCAAACATCACATATGTCCAATAAGGACCTCCCTACATATGCACATTCATTCACTCCTAGTTTTATCAGACAATAATATTTTTGTTGTTTTTATATATATCCATAAACACAATCTCCATTTTGTTAATTATCCTATCAATCAATTAAAATTCATTAATTAAATTATTTACATTTGAACTACTATCCTCTTTGTTCCTTTGTGATCAGGATGACATTTTGTAAAAGGGAAAGAAATTCTTAAATGTCTGTAGATTTAAGACTCTCCTCTATATGTCACAGGTGTGTAGTTCTTCACAGCTTCCTTTAGGTATAAGCTGAGCCAAATCTTATAGGTTGGTGTCTAAGAACCCTCAACCTTTATATAGCATTGATTTTAATTTTCTAGATGTTATAATTTCTAAATAGTTTCATAAACTGAAATGTCAATATGACAAACTCATTTATTTTGATTTTTTGTTATAATTTTGGTGATAAAAAAATTAGTTTTTTTTCCCTATAGATGTGTTGAAAAAAATGTGCTAATTTGGTTTGCAATAAATAGTAAAATAGTGGTATTTCTTTTTTTTCTGAACAAAGAAAACATTCCAATTTATTTAAAGAATTTACAATAAGTTTACTTCAATCTATGTAAAAATGTATCACAAGAAAAAATATTCAAGACTAGTACAGGTAAGTTAGAGGGAGGCTCTGTCTGAGGTGGGGGGCATAATTTCATTAGCCTGGAAGCCTCAAAAGGCCATAATTCAGCCCTGGGTATAAGCAAAATACAGTGCCTGAATTTGTTTATAAAATGCAGAGAAGAATTAAAAGTGTAGATATTTTTCTGATATAGCAATTTTGTTGGATATGCAGTTTAATTAGCTAATGCTTTGCCATTTTCAATAAAGCAGTAACCAATTTTTCATCTGTAAGATGAAAATGAATAGCACTCAGAATGGGATCACTGCTCTTTGAAATTCACTATTGCAGTCTCAGAGTTAAGAGAATCAATTTCTGGAAAAAGAAATCTATCTTCAGCACAGGACCTTGTGGTAAGGTGTCAGAGCAACTCACAAGTCATATAGATGTTCATTCTATTTCATCTAGTTCTGATACATTTGCTCAAAAGACATTACAGCAAAACAAAAAACTGCAGACTCAAAAAGTATTTGTGCATACATATGCATATGTTTACTGATTTGACTGTGTATATATGTACGTATGTGTGCATATATATATATATATATATATATTATATAATAGCTGGCTTCTTGTATTCAAGGATACCGTTTACTAGGGCGGATAACCAATCCCTATTGCAGACGCTCGCTTGTGTTTGCTCAACACCCACAGAGGCCACTTGTGGTTTGTACTGAAACTGTGCTGAGCAGACCATAGTTACAGGTTTTGAGAGAGAGCATGTTATCTAGCATGATCAACAATTTGAACAAGGCCAGCATGTTCAAGTCCTCAGCCATGATGACTTGTGACTTTGTGCTAGCACAGCTATCAACAACCCTCAAGAGTTCAATCTACCTAATTTCGCTCACAAGTCTTGGCTCAACTCGTGGTTTGCTTTTCAGTCACTTTCCAAAGAGGCTGCACACTGGGATCGACTTCAATAACATCAGGAAGTCTCCTTCCTGACAGATTTACCATGGTGAGATTCAAACCCAGGTCTCATGGTCAGAAAGTAAACATTCTAAGTACTCAGACATATATATATATATATATATACACGCATACATGGTATGGTGGATTAATTGTTGTCTAAATTATGCAACATAATAAAATGAAAATGAAAATATGCTGCCAAAATATGAAAATAGGTGTATATTTATATAATTTCTTTTATGTATACATGTGACTTGACTACTGTTTATCCACACTCATCAGTTGAAGATCTTCTTCTATGTGCCTTGTCACTTCAGGACGTGTGAGATCATGGTTCTCCACAACTTTTGATCAGTTTTTGATTTTTCTTTTTGTTGTCCCTTCTAACCCCTATTCTGTCAACCATTTACATAAACTCATTTTAAAACCACAGATAGTTAAATGGGTATTCAATACAAGAAAGATAAATGCATTCATGGAAGTGGAAGTATCAAAATCTTTATTTTATGCTGCATATTAAACTTAAAATTAATCTAAAAGAACATTATGATTTAAGGGTTTTAATGAAGGATGGAAGAGGAAAAGAGGCCTTCCAAAAGTTAAGTATTAATTTTATTAAAAAAAAGAAAAGAGTACTGAACTGCTATGCAATATTGTTCCTCCTATATGGGATTGAATTCAGGGCAATCCCCTCACAGTTGAAGAAGAGACGTGTTTCTTCTGAAGCATGCTGAGAATACCATGGCTTGAACATCTGAGTAATGATGAAGTATTATGGAAAATAGAAACAAGGACATTTACAAATAGAATCAGAAAGAGAGAATTGAAATTTTGAGGGCACATAATGAGGAAAGAGGACTTGGAGAATTTGACATGCACAGGATATATTGAAGACAAGAGGAATAGATGAAAGCAGTGAATAACATACCTTGTGTCAAACAAGTGTTAGGAGAAGTAGCAAAAAGACAAAACTTACTTAAAGTTACAAAGAACAGAAAGTTTTAGAGAGTTATGATTGCTCATGTCCTGAAGGGACACAACTCATACAAGAAGAAACTTTGATTTATAAAAAGAGACATTGAAGTCAAGTCTTTCAGTAAATCTTTATACTTAAAGTCTTTTGAATCAGGTCGGAAACAAAAGTGAAGTGTGTAAATTGGGTTGCCCAGTTTACTACTACAATATTATATTATTTATTACTTCTTTCTTTCTTTTGGAAATATATACAATGCATTATTCATAATTCTTGCTTTTAAAAGAAGCTGCAAAAGCTTAATCTATGGATGGTACTTTCTGAATTTTCATATGGTCTTTCATTTTCCTGCAAGGTAACTTCCATATTTTGAATCAGACATTTGTTCCTAAGTCAGAAATTAACAACAACTGGCATATATGCAATCTGTCACTGCATTTTGGGTACAAGTTCTAGAGAATAATCAGAAAAAGAAAGGCAAAGTATTAGAAACAGATCCATTTTTATCATCAAGTCTTTTTGAATATTTCATTTTTTGCTAACTACAATATTTCAGCTGGAGAGAGAAATTTAGTTCACAACCTTATTCAAATGACAAAAATTTCCATTGTATCACTTGGATTGCTTGTAGTAATCTATGTCTTGCATGAACAGGTGACTGCTTTTAGAGGAGATGCATATTAACAACAACAGCTTGTTTCTTCACAGAATATTTTCGCATGTGTTCCTCTCTCTGTATATATCTATATATACATATATATCAAGCAGAAACTATATGTTGAAAAACACAAACATAGACAAATTTAGAAAGTTTAATTTAAAATATAAAAATTCACAATATAAAGCCTAAAATTTAATAACAGAAGAACTCTTCACACACACACACCCCTGTACATCTGCAACTGGCACTTCATGCTACATATAATCTACAGGCAGAGATGAAGAACAATATAATTTCAAGCAAACAGAAGGGGTGGTGTATATATATATATAAAGAGAGAGGGTGGATGGAAGGAAAAGAAAGAATTATACTACAAACAACAAGTAGACTATATATGGCAACATTATTAGAATATCCAATCATGGTTTCAGACACGCATCCCTATATTTCTGAGACTGGCAGTTTCATCTTCTTTGCAGTCTTCAGGTGGGGATGAGTAACAGTGCTAATGAACAGGAGTAGTAGTATATAGATAGAGGGTGGGAGTGGTACATCATATATGGCAACATTATCAGGAGAATAGTGAATTATACTATTAAATGCGAATTTCTGAGTGTTGAGCATCCATATAGTAGAAAAGGGAAACACTGCAATTTGTGCTTGTCTAAGAAATTAGCTATATTGTATAGGTAATGAAAGAATGCTACACAGGTTGCAGGAGCTGATATTTGTATATAGGCATAGATGCATTTTTATGGTAAAAAAATATAGGCCTGGCGTAAAATAGCTATATATATACTTTTTAAATAATGGCATCTCTCTAATGTTTCAACTATATATACTATAATGAATTATGTTAATAAAGTTACCATATATAGCCTACCCCTTGCTCACAGTATAATTGTGCCTCTTGCTTTCACTCATAATATATATATATATATATATATATATATATATATATATATATATATATATATTATTCATCACTGGTAGCACAATTCTGACTCTTCTGCTGTTTTCAATCAGCACCTGAAGATTGCATTAGAACAAAAATGTATATTTAATATTGAGATATAAATTATATAGCAGTTATTCTATATTGAGCACTATATATATATTTATTAATTAGCACCAATGTGTGATATATATATACATATATATAAAATCATCACATGTTCTGTTCACTTGTATTGTTCCTGGTCACCATCTGAATTACAATTCTCAATTGTGAAAATAAAGGTGTATGTGTCTGAAGATTTCTTCATTTATATATATATATATATATATATATATATATATATATAGGCACATAAAATAACAGTTCAGACATAATTTCCAATTGATGATTACTAGTTACATGAAACTCAGAATTGTGAAATTTGTATATAGAATACTATTTGTTTGCTTCTGTGTGTGTGTATATATATATATACACACACATACACATTACATTATTCAGATGTAAATAAAAATATATCTATAAAAAGACTATGAATAAAGAAAACTGTTCTTTACCAACACATTTCATCCTCTGATGGACTTTATCAAGGCAAATATAATGTTTTATATATTTATAAACTGAAGCAAAAATATTAGGTTTTTGAAAATTTTTCAATGCAAGAAAACTCAAAAATATTTTTAAGGCTAACTGTGAAAGTACAAGTGATCTAATTTAATGCCTAATAAAATCCATCAGAGGATGAAACATGTTGGTAAATAATAGTTTCCCTTTTTGTCTTTTTTCATTCATATGAATATTTGGCACAAATTGGTTTAAAGCCTCTGAGTAAATTATTATCAATTATTTGTAAACCTTGAGCCCATTTTCTTTGCTCATTTACTATGAAAATCAACAATTTCTAATAAATACTTGGAGAAAAGTAATATGCATGCTATTATTAAAAACAATAGCAAGGGAATGTATATGATAAGAATTAGATGAAATCAACCTCTGCTTGATTTTACATCATTTGTAGACTTTGGTCCTTTTTCCTATATACTCTTTGGCAACTCTCTGTAGTGGAATTCATATAAAAAAAGCATCAATTTCAAGGACAATATCTCTTTACACTTCCTTTGTAAGATTTTTTATTTATTTTGTTAACACCTGGATGCAAATATTTCCCTCAGGTTAAAAAAACAAAACTCTTTAAATAGGAAGTTGGCACAATTTCTTTATTTCTCTGCAGCAGTGAGGAATAATAATTTTTTTATTTCTTCTAGATCTCTGGGTAATTTAAAAACTAAGTCTGGCTGGAAGTTTTCCACACCATAATTATAAGATTGATAAGAGAAACCAATGTTTATATTAAAGAAGTGCATGTACTCTCTTGATTTATATATGTACATAAAAGTTTTCAATAAGATTTTGTTAAAGAAATGCTTAATATCATTAATGAAACAAATTTAAATAAAAAGACATATTTTTAGTTTTAATAATTTATGTTCAGAAACCTATTGTGAAAATATAGGTGTATATGTCTGAAGATTTCTTTTATTTATTTATATATATATATATATATATATATAAAAAGAAAGAACACCCCCCCACCAAAAAAAATAAAAATCTTTAAATATACAAATAGAAAAAATGCCGTAAGAATTTTTGCCATTAACAATAAGATTTTAAAAATATCCAGACGACATGCATTTAAAGGATGTCAGATTTCATTGAAAAATACATCCCTACCTCCTACCAAAACGTAGCTAATAACGGATACAAAAATATAGATATATAGAACACACAAACACCCCTCTCTAGTAGAAGTGAATTAATCTGTAACCTTGGAAACGTGAATTATGATTTTAGCTGTGTCTTTAAAACCCAGTAATTTTAAAAGTTACTCCAAAATTCGCTTGAGGATGAAATGGAACTAATGTCTTTATTTTAATTACAAAATTAAATTCGGACCTTCCATTTTTGAAACATGGTTAGAACTGTGTAGCGGAAAAACCATATTTTAAATCAATTCATTTATTATATATATATATATATATAGGAAGAACAGTTCAGACAATTTCCAGTTGAGAATTACTAGTTACATGAAACATGTGAAATGTGAATTAGATAAAATCAACCTCTTCTTGATTTTACGTCATCTGTAGTAGATAGAGGGTGGAAGTGGCAGATAATATATGGTCATATACCAATGAAAAATCGATTTTTTGTAAAACTTGAGCCCATCTTCTTTGCTCATTTTTTATGAAAATCAACAATTTCTAATAAATACTTCGAGAAGATGAAACATGTGAAATTTGTATATAGAAAGCTATTTAATTGTTTGCTTGTGTGTTTATATATATATATATATATATATATATATATATATATATATATATTGAACAGCAAAAAGACAAAACTTACTTAAAGTTACAAAGAACAGAAAGTTGTAGAGAGTTATGATTGTTCATCTCCTGAAGGGCCACAACTCGTACAAGAAGAGATTTTGATTTATAAAAGTTTTTAATGCAATCTTCAGATCTTAAGTTAAAGTTTTTTTTTATATATTTATTTTTATATAATCTAAATATATAATAGCTGATAGTTCTTCTCACTGCAATGTTGAAACCTTTATTTTGTATGGGAAAGATATATCAAATAGGACTAACTTATTCCTGCTGTTGTTATTACAAAATGAACCATGCAACTAGAAAGAGACATCAACTATTATAATCTAAATAAGAAAACTGGTTAGACTAATATTATTTCATAATATTTTGCATATTTCAGAAATTTATCCAACATTTTCTTCAATGTGCTGGGTTACTTCAGAACATGGGTGATGATGTCTCTCCACAACTTTCTATCCTTCATAAATCTGAGCAATATATGTCTTTTTAATATTCCTCACATTCCTCCTTATGCCATCTGTGTTTTTTTAGGTAGGTTACTCACTGTTTCTGTCTTGCCTTCAATATGTCTGGTGAGTTTCAAATTCTGCAAGCCTTCCTTCTTCGGTATGTGTCCAAGATATTTCAACTGTCTCTGAATCTAATTATAAGCATCCTTTTTGTTTCCATTTGCTTTAAAATTTTCTCATTGTAAACACTCTCTGTCTGTCGTATTCTCAACATTTTTCAATAAACCATATCTCTGATGTCTCAAGTGTCCACTTCATTTTTGAGAAAATTTCCCAGCATGCACTGTCATGGATTCTAAATTTCCTTCATTGTATAAACTACACTTTATTTTAAATATGTCTATACAAAACTGACTCCAACTTTCTTGCTTATTATATCATAATGTGTTATGGGGCTACAGTAGCAGTGCTCAGGATTCCTTACAGAAAGTTCAGACTTGAAGACTTACAACATAGAGTTGCATCAAACAATAGAAACTCTTTCAGCTTTTGAAGGCATTTAATTAATGGAAACATTCAGAATTTGCTCAAAATCACAACATAATCATAGATGAGGTAACTTGATCTGGTTTCAATCTGCTATCATCAGTTGTGCTTCAACAGCTATTTTCTGTAACCCCTTGCATCCTAATGGCTTCCCGCCTTGCTTGGGGTGAAACGCTTAAAAAAAAAATTCTATGCTCATCACAAATGTTTTAATAACTCTGACCAGTTCCTCTTAAGGACTATATATTTACACATTTTTTTTTAAACAACTTAAGTTCATTTAAATATAATCTGAATAGCATTATAATAAGAAAAACTCATTAATCATATATAGTCCTCATATGCTTCTTACAGAATACAGATATAGTAAGTTTAAAAAGACAATATAATTATAACAACAACAACAACAATAATATTATTTATTGTATATTATTGGGACAGTAAACAATTTTTTTTTTATTATATTTCTGTTTTGTTTAATGTCCTAATAATAAACAATAAATATTATTATTGTCATTATTATTATTATTAAAATTTCTTTCAACACCCAATTTTATATATATATAAATCAAAAGGTCTTGATATATATATATATATATATATATATATATATATATATATATATATATATATAAATCAAAAGGTCTTGATTTTTAAAATATTACAGCTCTAGTTACCTACTAAGCATTTTTAACAGTAGTTCTGCTGGCCTGAAAAAATGTTAAATTCTAGTAATTTTCACATATTTTTTCAGGTATACAAAATTTCTTGAATTATTTTTTATTTATTGAATATTATAGTTCTAGTAACCTACTGAATCCTTTTTGGTAAAAGTTCTGCAAGCTCGAAAAATCCGTTAAATCCTTAGAAATGTCAACATCTTTTTTTCAGTTATATTATATATATATATATACACACACACATCTATATATCTACATATATGTGTGCATATATATATATATATATATACATATATGTGTGCATATATATATATATATCTACATATATGTGTGCATATATATATATATATATATATATATATATGAAGATTTTTCATTTTTGGATCTTTTTGATTTATAAAATTTCTCTTCTTTTTGTTCTTATTTTTATAATCTTGGTTTATTCTTAGTTAAAATTTGTTTTATTTCTTTTTCTGAAGTTTTGAGTAAGTGACACCTGTGTGCCTTATTACATTCTAATCTATTCCAACAAAATAAATGAAAATTCATAGAAAAAAGAAAACAAAAAAGGTAAATGTATTAATGTGAAAATATGTTGCTAAAATATTTTTTTAAATTTATCTCTCACAGTAAAAACAGATAAAGAGAGAAAAAAAATGCTCATTTTCTCCCTTGGTGTTCTTAATTCATTTTTTTTTTTTAAATTTATGTCTTTTTTTTTCTTCTTGCTAAAATCCTGATTCAGTATATTAAGGTGAAAGAAATGAGAGTTTTGCCTGTAACAATTATCACAGGGATGTGAATAAAGAGAGAAAGGAAGGAAAGAGTAAAGAAATAACAGTAGGAAGGAAGAGAGAAAGAAAGGAAGAAAGAAAGAGTGAGAAACATCACCGGCCATGAAATTTTTAGAAATGGAATCGATGAAATCTTTAAACATACACAGGAAAGTAAAAACAACACATGTAAAAAAAAGAACGACAAAAAAGAAAAAAACAAAGAGTAGCCGAAGAACTGAAAACATGCAGTTTGCTTTAAAAAGGATCTTTTTACACAGAAGTCATCAAAAAAATACAGGAAGCTAAAATGGGATTTAAAAGTAATCCATACATGTTCAGCTATATTTTAGTGAATAAAGGGTTCAGACATAATATTGTCAAGTAATGTGGGTGACCAGACAGAGCTGACAAGCACTGAACATGGGAGAGTGGAATTGAAAAGTCACAAAAGAAGCCACATACAGAAGGCTGACTTGGATTATGTTACATGTGGCATGAAAAACATGACATGAATGTGGCAAGTTTTAACACTCAACTGGTGGTCTGAAATGGCATATGAGAACAGATGGTGACCAACTAGTAGCTTGGATTACAGGAGGCAATAATGTATGCAACATTTGTGCCAAAGAGTGTAGGTTCCTTTCCAAACTGTAAAGTCACATCCATGTTACTCACAGTTCTGAAGTGCTTTATGGGATTGTTATACATGTGAATGAAGTAGCTCATATATCATCAGGAGGTCTGACGAATGTGTCTAGCATGAAACAGCCTGTTGCCTCTGAGTGTTGACTTCAGTGTTCACTTTTATGTTTATATTTACATATGTTCTACCTCTGATATTGAGCACTTTATGCCATAAATATAGCATACTTTAAAACTATATTTTTGTATATAAATATATAAAACAACTGGCTGGTCATTTCCAGCTACACTCATCTGCAAGCAGGGCAGCCTAAATTGCTTTTGCAGGCACCTGCTCAGAAACATTTTGTCTTACTTCAATACCCAGAGAGCCAACCTGTTCTTTACACCACATTTATGAAGAATGAACTTCAGATAAAGTTTATGGGAGAGAGTTCATAATCTGTTGTAATAAGTAGCTGAAAAAAAGCCATTATGTGTAAACCTTCAGTTTTGATGATATGTGACTTTGTGCTCATGCATATATTGTCAACTCTCAAAATGTTTCTTTATGACAGTTTTACTCACAATACTTGAGTGATTCATACACAACAAAATGACCATGATGAGATTTGAAATTGGGTCTCATGATTTGAATACTAATATTTTAACTACTCAGTCATTCCCTTTATATATATATATATATATATATATATATATATATATATATATATACACACATGCACGCACACAGATGTAGATGTGTTTGTATTTATATGTGTATATGTATATATATTATTATTACATTTTTATTATAACAGATTATAATAAAAACACTTCCAAATTGCTACACAAAAGCTTTCCTGTTTCAATATTGAGGACTTTTTTAAAAGTAAATGCTATAAACAATGGATTTTTACTCCATCTGTTGTTTTTCTCATTTGGATATATATATATATATATATGTGTGTGTGTGTGTGTGTTTCCAAAGAATTAATAAATTTATTTTCGAACTGACATTTTTATTACTTCAAATATTATTATAGTGAGGACTCATATTTGAAATAAATGTCCATTTTTATTTTAAACAATGTGTATTACATTTCTTGGTCTGTGAATTTGAGAAATCTTTTTAAAAAAAATGTGCTTGAAGCAGGGATCAAAACTGTCTTCCCCTACAAAGGGGGACATAGTCAATTACTTCCAGAGAATACATTTTCTTTATTTCTCAAATGCACAGGCCAATACACATAATACTCACTTTAAAATAAAACTGAGGCATCTATTTCAAATATGAGTGTTCACTACAATAACTTTTGATATCTGTGTGTGTATTTATATATATATATATATATATATATATAGTGTATTTAGGTCCCAATTCTTCTTTTATACATGTTTCATTAAAGACAACTGACAAGGTACTGTGATCAATGGTTATATTTAATTTTTCCTGTGTTTGTAAAAGTGTGTTCTTTTCTGGATACAAAATGTGTAAAAGCAGTCCAAGTGTTCTTCATTTTCAAGCACGTTCAGCTATAATTTTAGCCATTATCAAGGATGATTTTCTTTTACTTTTGACTGAAAGTATGGGTTGTGTTATGCATGTATTTTTCAAACACAGTCATCATATTGTGGCTATGTTCATAGTTAATGTTATTGAGAGTTAGGTTTTTCCTTTTTATTATTAGGGTTTCCATTATTTTTAATCTTTTTTTACATGTAGATGAGGTTATGCTTGTATTTTTTAATAGTATGTTTCAGATGGAGTCTGATGTGTTTTTGTGTGTGTTTAAATTAGTTCTAATGAAGCTATGGTTGAATAGTTATAACATAAGTTGTCTGGATTGGCATGTCGTATTGTGATTGATGTAATTATTTATGAGTTGGTTTGATCAGGCACATCTGATCTCATAAATAAAATTGGTTCTTTGTAGTTTTGATTTTGCAGGTGTGTTATTATTTTTGAGGATAAGGTTAGCTGTTTTAAATTTTTTGTAATAGATAATTTAATTTTCATGTTTGGGTCAAGTGGGGTAGTGTATTTCTTTATTATATTTCTAAGTGAAGATTCATCTTTCTTATAGCTGATGTGTATTTTGCATTTGTAGAAGATGTTAATATTATTGTTTTTGTCTGTGTGTTTGTAAATTTAAAAAATTTGAGAAATCAATAACATTTTTGCTCTTGTATATAAATACTGGTTACAAAATAAAATCCTTGTATTTGCCTTGATATAGTCCCTTAGAGGATGAAACTTGTGACCTAAGATGAGTTTTCTCTCTCACTATATATATATAGTCTAACTTTCCTCACAAGTTATGTTCAAAAAGATACCACTTTCAAAAATGTTTAAAGCAAATCATCTTTGGCAAAAAATGATCCTGAAACACTAAATAGGTTCTAACTGAGGCATGTGGACAACTACTGTGTATCATGTGATCTAGCATCTATACATACTATACTCCACACAAGCAGATATGCATGGGTATTGTTACAAAGAGCAAGGAATTTTTTTCAATTTATGAAAAAAACACAAGATGATATGAAAAAATATTGTTGAAACACACACACCTACCCCAGAAAAACTTTCTCTTGTCCTTTAGATCATTCATGTATTATTCTATTAATGATTAGTTCCTAGTTCACAATGTTGCCTTTTCTCATAAACCAAAACCATGACTTTGTCAGGTGACAAAGAAAAACACTGAACTGAATATATATACGGTTGGTGCAAAAATAATGTCGTTTTTTGACGTATTTTTAACGTCAAAAAACGACATTATTTTTGCACCAACCTAATATATGTGTGTGTGTGACGCCATGAACCGCAATGCAATATTTTGTTTCCTGCATTTCATATGCATGAATTTATTGTTGCATAGCAATCTTCCATGCAAACAAAACAAACTATCATTGTGGCAATGTCAGCATAACCATTCTAAAACAAAAAAATTACCATCTTTGTTATATAATTTATTATTTAATTTATTGTAATGTACTTGTAATCTCTGATGATGGCTTATGTAAGCTGAAAGCTTAGACAGGATTACCAATAAAAACATGCACCAACATAGTGATTTTCTTTCATGTTTCAGTGATAATGCTTAAAAGCTTATTCAACAATATGAAAGGAATTTACTTATAATAAATAGACAAAACTTGTCTATATTATTTAATGAAACATGCATTAATGAACAAATTCTGCCTAAATACACACACTATATATATATATATATATATATATATAAAGTGCATTTCCAAGTGGTTAAAATGTTTGATTTATGACCATACGACTAAGACTTGAATTCTACCATAAATGATTTGTCAAGTTGGTGACTTACTGATATTATTAGCTTGAGAAGATGTATGGCAAAGTGTTTAAAAACCATACCACAGGTTGACCCAAGCCTTGTAAAATTAGGGAGACAGAACTGTTCAGAAAATGAGACCTTGGTTTTGCTAGTATAAAGTCACAAGTCATCATAACTTATGTTGAACAAAAACAAATGTGCCTGAGTATACATCTGTCTTGCAGACTGGTGTGCATATGCGCAGCTGACCATTTTATATATATATATATATATATATATTACTGTCATTTCTATGAGTTGTACCAAACAGTGAGGAACAAAATGTATATTTATTAGTAATATAAATTTTAGATCTGTTATTATACATTGAAGTGTGCTACTATATATATATATATATATATATATATATATATATATATATAATGGTTGTATGTGTTCAATATCTGCAGGCCCAAAAGTCTTTAAGAAAACATACCTTCTGACAGAAATAGAACTTGTATTCCTTTGTCTAACATGGGAAGTCAGTTTCAACCCATGTGTGCTTTACCATTGGGCCACAAGAAGTCATTACAATAAAGCAAGGCTCAGTTAGCTGACTTAATAAATGCACATCCCTTGTTGGGACATTTCAAAGTCTATCTTTTCTCATGCTTATTTTCAAACTCAAAAATCTAAATAAAGTAATTTTTAAATTCAACATGACTTCTTATTTCTATTAAGCCCTCACTCTTTTATATATATATATATATATTACAGTAAAGATCTCCCTGTGAGAGGCCCAGGTGCCACTTGTGATAGAGGGTTACATTAAGAGGTAGTTTATGTGGATAGGAGATGCCGATAATGGTTAACCCTAGACTTGAACAGGTCAAGAATGTAGTAATCAGGGAAACATCCTCTTTGGAGTTGGTTCCACAGTGCAATGGTTCACAGGAAGCAGGTGTTCCAAGTGAAACTGACTGCACTGATGGAATATGGAGGGAATGTGTATGATTTGCTACAATAGATATGGCAGATCCTAACTGTGAAGATTTGACCTGGAAGAACCAAAGAATGTAGTTTGTCTAAGCACTTTTCATGGAGCAGTACAGAAGTCAACCATTTTTTCTAAATCTTTGGTGATGGGTCGTATGTAAGAGTTCCATTTGAAGTCAGGTGAGTTTAAGGCTCAATAGTCATTCATTCATCATAACTGGCAGTAGTCCATGGTTTGCTCAGCAATAATGGAATGTAACTAGTTTGGATTCTGAGACATTGAATGTAACCAACCAGGTTTCCCCACTGGTTAGCTAGTGCTAGATTGGATAGCAAATTCCAATGATCAAGAGTTTTAGAGGTGCATCCGTTTATAGATATATCATTGGCATAGATGTTTACAAATGATCTGAGTATATTTTTAGGCAGATCATCCATATAAATCAAAAAGAGGGCTGGTTCGAGAAGTGACTCGGGGGCAGTGAGGATGAGACCTGCATTGACTGCTGGGGTCCCACCTGTTATGAAAGATTTTATAATCGAGAAGACACTTCCAGTGATTCCCAAGCTGAAGAGTTTGTGTTGCAAACATTTGTTCCACATCTTGTTGAAGGCCTTTGAGATATCTAATGCTCTGGTCCTGAAGGTGTGTTTGTCATCAAGCATCTCACTAACTTGGTGTTAGTGTGTGTGTGTGTATATATATATATATATATATATATATATATATATATAGATAAAATCAATTTCTCTCAATATATAATAAAACCATTATTTAACATGAATTCCAATATAACACCCAGAGTCAGTAATCTCACGATAAAATGGTCATACTGTATATGTACTAATTACAAACTAACAGTTCAGTTAATTTAATATGGAAATTGCATGCAAATCCAAAATTTATACATATATAGGTTTATTTATCTATCCAAATATATATATATATATATATATATATATATAAATGTTTATTTGTCTATATATATATATATATATATATATACTCGACTCTCCCGACAAATTCGACGTATGAGGGTCAAGCTGATCAGTTCCTAGGAACCAACAGACCAACATCAGCACAGGAGATTTGATTATAATGGTAAAGGTTTTGTGCAGAACCATCCACACTTTTTGAAGGGGACGAATACAGAGACCTGGGGCACAATGTGCTACAAGGTCCCCAAATGATCATCTGCAGGTTTTGAATTCAGAGTTGTCCTTTTCCTAGACCAGTTGCCATCCAAGGCTATAGAACCCAGTCTGTCTTGCTATGTACCCATAGATGGAGGGAGAAGAAGAGGATTAATACCTTTCCCAAGGGTATTAGCACATAAGTGAATGTAATGGATTTAACTGGATTTCAAACTCAGCTTTCAGATTCCTCAATGCAAGCTGCTATCCATTGCCCCACCATGCCTCCCCATATATATATATATATATATATATATATATATATATATGAGAAATTAAAGAATTTAATTTTATTTAAATACATTTTTTAAATAGCTTCCTTAATTTTTTTGAGAACAAACTGTATTTTAAACTGAAAATTTAAAAAAAAAAAAACAGATTTTCAAAATTTTTTCAAAATTTGGTTCTTTTTTTAATTATTTGTTTAAGGAAAGCATCTCCAATTCATAATAACATGACATCTCACCTGTGGATATAGTGCTTCGGGATTCTGAGGTTGTTTCATGCTCGGTAAAAAATGTATATTTTGCCGCAAAACCCTGTCGTTCATCTCTGTCATCTGAATAGAAGTCAATGTACAAGTAGCGTCCACCAGATTTCAGCACTTGTGTATTGTGAACATCACAAAATATACCGATTACACTGGCTGACTTATCTCTACCATCATGAACAATGATAGCGTCATCACTCTCATCGCAACTGAAATGAGAAAAGAAAAGGAAAAAAACTTGTTAGATATAAAGGTCTTGAAAGAAAAATAAATATATTAATACATGTATAAACTGAATATCAACTTAAGTAAACAAATGTAATCTATAATATTTCACAAAAAAATTACATTTCTAGGGAATTGAGCTTTGAAAATTGTCTAGAAGATTAAGTTCAAAATTTGATTTTTATCTTGAGTTATAATCTAATTCAATACATTTTTACATATGACAACTTAAATTTTCTGTTTTATGCCATTCTCTTTTATTTATAACATCCTATAGTTTCTGCTTTATGCCACTGACCTCACTGAAGGAATATAGAAGGATATATTTGTAAACTTCAAAATATATTAGTAATGACATCAAGCATTTTTTCATTTCATTATGCAGATTTTTCTTTACTTTAAAGATTTGCATCAGCAGTTAATTATCAGGAGTAAAAGTTTCTTAATTAAAGCAATTCCATAGGTGTAAACATTCTGGTAGTCATTTATTTCATTTTATATTTTCTGCTTTATGCAATTCTCTTTTATTTATGCCATCCCATATTTTCTGCTTTATGCCATTCTCTTTTATTTATGCCATCCCATATTTTCTGCTTTATGCCATTCTCTTTTATTTATGCCATCCCATATTTTCTGCTTTATGCCATTCTCTTTTATTTATGCCATCCCATATTTTCTGCTTTATGCCATTCTCTTTTATTTATGCCATCCCATATTTTCTGCTTTATGCCATTCTCTTTTATTTATGACATCCCATATTTTCTGCTTTATGCCATTCTCTTTTATTTATGCCATCCCATATTTTCTGCTTTATGCCATTGTCTTTTATTTATGCCATCCCATATTTTCTGCTTTATGCCATTCTCTTTTATTTATGCCATCCCATATTTTCTGCTTTATGCCATTCTCTTTTATTTATGACATCCCATATTTTCTGCTTTATGCCATTGTCTTTTATTTATGACATCCCATATTTTCTGCTTTATGCCATTGTCTTTTATTTATGCCATCCCATATTTTCTGCTTTATGCCATTCTCTTTTATTTATGCCATCCCATATTTTCTGCTTTATGCCATTCTCTTTTATTTATGCCATCCCATATTTTCTGCTTTATGCCATTCTCTTTTATTTATGCCATCCCATATTTTCTGCTTTATGCAATTCTCTTTTATTTATGCCATCCCATATTTTCTGCTTTATGCCATTCTCTTTTATTTATGCCATCCCATATTTTCTGCTTTATGCCATTCTCTTTTATTTATGCCATCCCATATTTTCTGCTTTATGCCATTGTCTTTTATTTATGACATCCCATATTTTCTGCTTTATGCCATTGTCTTTTATTTATGCCATCCCATATTTTCTGCTTTATGCCATTGTCTTTTATTTATGCCATCCCATATTTTCTGCTTTATGCCATTCTCTTTTATTTATGCCATCCCATATTTTCTGCTTTATGCCATTCTCTTTTATTTATGCCATCCCATATTTTCTGCTTTATGCCATTGTCTTTTATTTATGCCATCCCATATTTTCTGCTTTATGCCATTGTCTTTTATTTATGCCATCCCATATTTTCTGCTTTATGCCATTCTCTTTTATTTATGACATCCCATATTTTCTGCTTTATGCCATTGTCTTTTATTTATGACATCCCATATTTTCTGCTTTATGCCATTGTCTTTTATTTATGACATCCCATATTTTCTGCTTTATGCCATTCTCTTTTATTTATGCCATCCCATATTTTCTGCTTTATGCCATTCTCTTTTATTTATGCCATCCCATATTTTCTGCTTTATGCCATTCTCTTTTATTTATGCCATCCCATATTTTCTGCTTTATGCCATTCTCTTTTATTTATGCCATCCCATATTTTCTGCTTTATGCCATTCTCTTTTATTTATGACATCCCATATTTTCTGCTTTATGCCATTCTCTTTTATTTATGCCATCCCATATTTTCTGCTTTATGCCATTCTCTTTTACTTATGACATACAACGTTTCCTTCTTGATATGACAAAAAATATGGTAATGGTTAACTGTCCCCATGATGGAAACATTTGTCATTGTCATTACATTACTGTCAGTTGAAATTATAAAAACTTTTTTCTTAAAACAGTTCTTCAAGAAAATAGGTTGAGCTAATAATTATTGCTCTTTCTAGTAATGATGGGAGTTTCCTTCCTACCCTTTTGTTTAATGTTGTATGGAACATTAGCATCTTTTTTGTATCATTTCTTCTCCCCATTCTATTTACCTGTGCTATCCATTTTAGTTGCTGCTGCTTTTGGAAGTCTTCCAGTGAAATATTTTTTTGTTATTTGCTAAAGTTCTTTGTGATTCTGTTGCACCAGTAAATGACACTAATTCATTTCTGATCATATATGGTGAAGTCTTTGTTAAACTGATAGTAACTCCAGAAAGTAACCAAATTCTTTCTAAGTGCTAACTTTTATTTGTAGACAAGGAAGATAAGACTTTGAACATTTTACTAAACATCTAAAATGAAAATCAAATGATCTTCTAAAATTAAGTGGACATTTTGTAAACTTCAAAATATATTAGTAATGACAGCAAGCATTTTTTCATTTCATTATGCAGATTTTTCTTTACTTTAAAGATTTGCATCAGCAGTTAATTATCAGGAGCAAAAGTTTCTTAATTAAAGCAATTCCATAGGTGTAAACATTCTGGTAGTCATTTATTTCATTTTATATTTGTTAGATTTTTAAAATATGATATTAAAAAGTATTCTCATTGTGGTAGTTTCATTTACTTACAAGCTGTGATTGAAATGCTGAAGTGGTTACCACTTCCAAGGCAGAAAATGGCATTGTGTGAATAACTAATCAATTTAATTATAAAAGCTACCAACAAAAAATTCTTTATTTATACAAAAGACCAGATTGAAAATGAATAATTTTTATTTAGATTTAGCTTTTTAAATATCAATATGAAATTATTTATCACAATTAAGCTAGAGCTATTAAGTTCAGAAATATCCTAAGACTAGACTTGTTCTAGGAATAGAAGCTAAAACTGTGTTCATTTTATGTCAGTTTAAGGTAAGTTTTCTAAACACACACTGGCAAGCAACTGTACACACCTGTTTAAGGTGGATACTTGTTTTCCAAGCACACCTGTTTGTTAGTGTAGCTAGCCAATCCTTGTTCTAGACGCCCACAGAGCCCACTCACATCTGGTTTGTACTGTAGCTATTATGAGCAGACCTTAGTTACAATTCTTGTGAGAGTGTGCATAATCTGACATGATCAGCAGTTTGAACAATGCCAGTGCATTCAAACCCTCAGTCGTGATGACCTGTGATCCTGTGATAGGAAACCATTAATGGCTTCTGCACAGTTCCGTCAATACAATTTCATTCACAAAGCTTAAGTCAACCAATTATATGATTTTCAGTGACTTACAAAATGTCTCATACATTGTGATTGCTTTCCTTGAATGGTAATATCAAAAAGCCACCTCCCTGATAAATTGTCCATGGTGAAATTCTTTACCATGAACCCCACCACACACACACATATATATATATATATATATATATATATATAGAGAGAGAGAGAGAGAGTTATGGGTAATGATAAAAACTATACATACATGTACCTATACTTGAACATACATATAAATACATTTCTTTCTCAGGTGTTATAAATACGGTGCTCAATGTTATGTAGCAGAACTATTAAGTATATATTAGTGAATATATGTAATATCTAAAATCAATAGCACGACTTGGAGTTGCATGAGATTTTGCAATCTTCAGGTGCTGAGTATATTCTGACTGTTAAAAGATTTGCATTCTAATGGTGATGATTTAAAATTGTATGTTAAAACTTGTTTATTTAATTATTATTGCCTAAAATATTATAATTAATTATTTATAATTTATATCATACAAATTCTTAAGTTTGGAAGATGAAGAATTAAAAAATAATACAATAAAAAAATTAAAGGAAAAATTTGAAATGAAGTAAACAAGTTATAATAAAAGATTGGGACTACATATCTAATGTGCTTGGAAGCAAGACTTATAAAGGTGAAATTATATATACACATGTTATAAATTAATCAAGCACAGTAATATGGGATTATATGTCTGTATAGATATATAAGAAATGTTATTAATGATGGTTTCTGAGAATACTAATAGATGTTGTATATTATATTAATATTTGTGAAATCTATTTTAATCAGGGTCAATGTGTTTGAGCAGATGTTTGGTTTTATGCATACATGTAGACATCAATCCTGTTCTCGTGTTGAGCAAGTTAGAGTTATTTAAGTGTTTTAATATAATAAGTTTCTCCAACAAACACAAGTTACATCTCTCTCCCTTTCCATTGTATAGTTTAGCTTCCATGATTATCTGCCAGCTAATGTTTGGGTTCTTATAGTTGTTTTTAATCACCAAACATACTTTGAAAGTGTTGTGCAGATTTTGTATTTGATATTGCTCAGTGTCATTTTGTGGTGGTAAAAAGCGCAATTTCCAGCTGTTCTAGGTGGATCCAAAGTAATATTTAATATAATCATCTGAATTGATCCTAACTCTGTAGATTATATCTTCGGTCATGCACTTGCCATTTAATTGGCAGGTTACATTTTATGGCAGTTGCATTGACTTTTAGTAGGATTATTGTTTAGTGTTTTCTTTGTGTGCTTGCTTAATACATTATTGTTATGTTGGGATATATAATTATCTATGTTTTTTGTACAGCTATAGATCCTTAATATTATTTTTGTTGAAAATCTTTTTAGTGCTGCAGAATGAACAAAGTATTTGTGAATTAAATTCAGGGAAATTTTACCTACATTGGTTTTGATAATTACTGTTGTATGCCAGGTTGAACCATATTATGTTACATTTGCATTGTTTTAGCTTATTTTTACCTTTGTTGCTATTTCTTTCTACATACACTAATTTCACTTTATGGTTGCTGCATTTTATATATATATATATATATATATATATATATATATAATCAACTATGTTGGTGTAACCTACAACTTTCCAGAAGATGTAACATGTTAGGACAAGGAAAAAAATTTCGAAAAAAGAAAGAAAAAAGACAAACAGCTACCTACACAGTAAATTACTCAATATCCAGATTATCTACACAGAGCAAAAATGCCTCACAATACCAACACTTAACAAATGACAGCCCGAGTCATTAGTTGTATTTCACACTCTTGCAATATATATATATATATATATATATATATATATATTTACAATATGGTAAATATTATACATATACAATATTCATATGACCCATCAATAATATGGTATACACACAATATATATATATATATATATAGATAGATAGATAGATATTGTATGTATTTATAATATATATTTCATTGGCTATAATATTTATTTTACAGGAAATAATGAATGGAAATCATGATCTAATCACTGGAGAATTCTAATCTCTTCTTCATGATTATGATCTGAAAACCTTCCATTTTATAAAGATGAAGAAAATACAAAAAAACAAATTATGATAAGTGTACAGTCTGATCCTTGTCCAATCATGTCACAAGTCCCATACTCCATTAGAATCATAGGGGCATCATATGTACTGCAGCTATAGTAGCAGAAGTGATTCTTGGGCAAAATAGCGTGATGGTATCCACTCCATTTCAGGTTGGTTTTGAATTCAGTTTTTCTTCTCTTAGAATGGTTGCCACCTCAAGGCAAGAAAGTTCAAACAGCTGGTAGAAGAAGATATAGATTCATCCTTTTCCCAAGGCTATTTGTGCAAAAGTGAATGCAAAGCATTTTTCCAGAATATGAAATCAACTCACTGGTTTCTGTTTTTGAGTTACTATGACACCATCTGCACATCCATTCTAATCCTTCAATAACATCAAAAACCAGTAAATTTCTCCATGAAAATATGCTCCTCAGTAAAATCAAATTATTTTTCTTTTTGATATCAAGTGAGAATCTGTAAATCTATCATTTGGATGAATGTGTTAATAAAAGAATAATCTTTTTTAAAGTGTTTATAAAAGACAATTTATTTGTTTCTTATAAAATCTCTGTATACATTAGAAAACAAATAAAAATTTCAAATGTTGATATCTTTTATGCCTACTTTTTCCTCTAATGGTATTGAAATTCTCACATCTTGAATAATCAGAGTGATTGCTTCTCTATTGATTCAACCTCCTGATCCCAGCTTTAATCAGCGCAAGACCATGCACTGATCATAGTTAAATCAAATCAAATTCTATTCTTTGCACTCATATCCTTAAGGAAACCACACCAAAGTTCTACTGGGAGTTAATCAGAGTTTGCTGAACATCAGTGAATAATGTTTGAAAATAATATCTTAGAAGGAAGCTTAATAGATATCATTAACTGTTCCATTATAAAATAGAGTGACATGAATTAATCTTTTTTTTCTTGTTTTATTCATCAATTGGTTTACAATAAAAATTCACACTCAATATTTTTAGCCTGAGGCTTGGATTCTTTTAATCTTTTCATCATTCATTCAAGGAACAAATGAGCATCAAGTTCCAAATTAAACAAAGGATTTAATTAACCTTTGGGAATTGAAAATTGAACAGATTTAATTCTACTCTAAATCTTAGCACTTGTACAGCTCTCCAGATATGTAAATAGAAGTCTAAAATGTTAATAAAATTCAAATAAAAATCCTCACTAGTAATACACAAGGCAAAAATGAGTTGTGAACATTATTTAAGCTTCAGACTTAACTTTGTTGACTTCTCTTATATTCTGAGTGGAACATTCTCCTTACATCTTGGAATATGGAGGAAATAAGGGTGATTCAACTATGTGGAAGTAGCATGTCATCATCTTGCTATAAATGGCAGAACTAAAGAATGGAGCTTATCTTAACATTTATTATAGAATTCAAGAGTTGATCAACATATTGTAATTAAATCTATATAATATTTATCTGTCTACATTTCTAGGATGAGGTATTGTAACTACTTACATTATTTGGACTAAAGAGAAATAACTGAAACTGAGATATCTGGAAGTGGCATGGCATGTGGAACTAGAACAATCTGCCCAGGTGGATGAAATAAAGGTTCAATTCAAAATTCTAATCACCTGAAGAAGGCCAAAACATACAAACATTGTGGATATAACAACAAAGATTAGAACAACAATTCGAACAATGTAAATAGCCTTAACTTTGTTGACTTCTCTTATGTTCTGGGTAGACCTTTAGCATTGATGACAAATAACAGCCTTTTTCTACCAATCGTATCTGCCTCACCTCAAAACAATTGAAAACTGCTTTGTTGTTGAATTTTAATCTATTTCAACAGGCAATTATTTGAAATGCATTTAGATCTTACTTATTATAAAACGCAGATTGTGTGTGTGTCTGTATGTTTATATATTGGATCGAATTTCCTACATTTTTCAACCGATTTCAACAAAATTTCACAGGATTACGTAAAATTACCTTGCGGTGGTTCTGACAGCACCAAAAATTGAAAAACATGATTGTTTTTGCACAAAATCAATTTGAAAACACAATTAAGAGGCATTAATGAAAGGGGGACAACTCATCTCGAGTTATACTTAGTAATATCGAGTTATCAAGTTATACCTATTATAAAACCCAGGTTGGTTGTTTGTTTGTTTGTGTGTGTGTGTGTGTGTGTGTGTGTGTATGTTCGTTTATATATGGGATCGGATTTCCTGCATTTTTCAATTGATTTCAACAAAACTTCACTTTTTTATGGCAGGTAGTGTTTCTTATTGTCTTGCACACTTTTTTCTTTATTTTTACATTCAGAATGCTTTAAAAATTCCATTTACAAGACAATTGTTTATAATAAAATTCTATCCAATCAGTAGACTCATAATGATTGAAAATAATGTTTTTGTTAGAGTTTGGGTTTGACCAATTCGTAAAAAAAAAAAAAAATAAAACTAATTAAGACATGCGTGTCCGTCAACCTTAAACAATAATCTTTGTCAATTTTATTTTTCAGTCTTTATGATGGCCGATACTTGATCTATCTCTTACTGTTACATCCCCAGGCAATGCCAGGCTCTACTGCTAGTACAATATATAATAGCCCTATTTTGTCAGTAATTCTTCTTCTATGCGTCATCTCCTTAGCAAGATATCTCATACCAATTTCCTGTCCTTTGTTGCACTTAATAATTTTTTTTTACTTGTTATCTCTCCTAATCCCTGTTCTGCCATTAATTTACTTAACCTCACTAAATATGTTACGCTATGTTTTCCTCTGAACCTCTTGCCTTCAATATATCTTGTGAGTATCAAATTTTGTTTCCTCATTATGTATTCAGAAAATTTCAACAATTTCTTCCTGGTGTTAAGTATAAGTGTCTTTTTTGTTTCCATTTTCTCTAAAACTTTTTTGTTGTTCACATCTTTGGTCCATAATATTCTTAGCATTCTTCTATCAAATTGGTGTGGAGATTGTCCAGCATTCACTGCCATATTGGACAACTGATATTGTATAATTGTTCAGTACTCTTTTCTTTGTTTCTTAATAGTTTTCTTAGTATCCTTTGCTAAACCAATGTGCCTTTGAATTTTAGTGTTTCACTCTTCGTCCTCTGTTAAAACAGTCCCTTGTGCTTGCATAATTTCAGTATCACCTATTTGTAATTTGCTAACAACCATACATTTTGTATTATTGCTTTCCTTTACTACCTTCTGTAGGAGTTGTTGTTTCTTCTCAATGTCTGCTATCAAAACAGAGTCATCTACATATCTTATATTGTTAAGATTGTGGCCACTAATAATGAATCCTGGTAGCACTTATAATTCTCCCAGAATGGCCTCACTCACTGTATAGGTTGAATAATTTCAGATACATCTTTGTCTTACACTTAAAATCAGAAAGAGATAATTGAAATTTCTAGGGCACATAATGAGGAAATAGGGCTTAGAATGACTGATTGATTCATTCTCTATAGCTTATCAACCTTTTGCAGTATATTTAAAGCCAAAAAAATTTTAAATTGTAAGAATTTATCTTTAGGAGATAATAATATTTCAGAGATATAACTATTACTAATTAACCCATAGCTGGTGGGAGAAGAGTTGGATTCATACCTTTCTAAAAGTATTTGCATGTAAGTGAATATAATGAACCCAACTGGAATTAAAACTCAGCTCTCCAATTAACAATTCTGAGCCATTATCCATTGCACCAACAGGACAGCCTAGCTTACAGCACCTGGTATTCCAAGTGGTCACCTATCTAGGTACTGAGCATGCTTGGCATTGCTTAACTTGTGATTGTACAGGAACCAGTATTTCAATGTGATAAAGAGGACTTAGAAAATATGACACTCACTAGACATATTGGGGGTAAAAGGGACCAGAGGAAAGCAGAGCATAACCTGCCTATTGAACATGTGTAAATGGTTGGCAGGACAGATATAAGGAAAGATAGTAGAAATACAAACTTTGCTAACAGCTACAAAGGACAGGAAATTGTAGAGAGCCATGACCGCTAATGTACTGAAAGGACAAGGAACATAGAAGGATTATCAAAAACTGAATAAATGTTCAATGGGTATATCAATATAGGACATTTCCAGGAGCTTGCACCGGATGTGACACAGGGAATGCACATAATCACTCAAAAGAAGGTTCAGCATTGAAAAAGACAATGGAGGATGGCCTGATATGATTATGTTTCAAATATTGCAATAGAAAAGATAAAGAAATTAATCAATGTGAAAAATAAAAATAAAAATTACAAAAATTCCAGAGAGGAATCTATTTCTCACTGCTTTGAATTAAGACGACTTCTTCCAGTAATTACTATTTTTTGTTCTGGCAATACATTCTCTCTCTCTCTCTCTCTATATATATATATATATATACACACACATGAATCATTCATACAAGCAACAAATATAGAGGTTAATGATTTAAATGGAGAGATTTAATTCATTAACCTCTATATTTGTTTTTTGGATGAATGATTCATGTAATTATAAATTGAACTGCACCTATAATCGATATATATATATATATACACACTTATATCCAAGTATAATGTAAGTTTTTATTATCAGTTTTTTCTACACTAAAAATAGGTGGTCATACTATAGAGAAGTAAATTTTATTCTGAAGTTTTTATAATTCATACAAAAAAATTAGAGGTTGCACTATACATTAACCTAGCTTGTACACAAGTATATATATATATATATATATATATATATATATATATATGGTGAATTCTACTGTCATATTCGACGTATGAGGGACAAGCAGCTAAGTTCCTAGGAACCAACAGCCCAAATGCCAGTACATATGATTTCATTATAATAGTGGAGGCTTTGTGCAAAAAAAATCACTTTTTGTAAGGCTGAATACTGAGACCTGGTGCACTACATGCCACAAACGACTCTCCACAGGTTTTAAATTTATGACACTTCCTTCTCCTAGACCAGTAGCTATTCAAAGCTATAGAACCCAGTCTGTCCTGCTATTTACCCATAGCTGGAGGGAGAAGAAAAAGATTAATATCTTTCCCAAGGGTATTAGCCAGTAAGTGAATGTAATGGATTTGACTTGCATTTGAACTCTGCTCTCTAATTCCTCAATCCATGCCACTATCCACTATGCCTCCTCAGATTATATATATATATATATATATATATATATATATTCATTCATCTACTTTCCTGGAATTAGCATTCTTTCTTCTCACCCTGTTCTCAATTTTGTTTAAAAATGATCATGTATTTTAAGAAAATTCTAATATTTTATTTCGTTTTGGATTTATTTTAGAATTTTCTATGGAAAGTTAATTCTGCACTGTTTTTTTTTTTTGCATCCTCTGCCAAAATTTACATAGGATTCAATTTGAAGAAATTCATGTAGAACAGAAATATTGTGTCTTTTATACAATAAAAAAATTGATGGAAAGGCAAAGTACCAGACAACAAATAACTTATGCATATCAAATAAATAAGGAAAAAAAAATTTTAAGAGGGATGAACAAAATAGTGATCTGGCAAAGAATTTTAAAATCGCTAAGTAGTCAGACCCAAGGCTAAAATGAGTCATTTCAGAATTTTTTTTTTTAAATTAAAACAAAGAAATGATCTCAAAAAATTTGTTTTGCTTTCTTTTGAAACAACTTTGGACATTCATTTTATTTCAGATGTGTTTCAAATTTCATTAACTGTTTAATGTCCTCTCAACTGAAAAAGAAGATAAAAGCTAAAATTATCTTGTGAAAATTTTCTTCCAAGCTTCTATGTTTTTGGTGTTTTATTATGTTTAACATTTGTTTATTCACATTTTATTTGTTTTCTTTTTCTCATTGCATTTGTTTCCTTTAATTATATATTTTGCAAAATGGACAACAGAATTATCACTGACTATCAAGATTATGTTTTAGGTTAATTTGAAGATTAAACTACAAATATTTTCACATGTTTTCGAATGGCTGTCAGCAATTCAATATCCAGTTTTTTCTAGCATCATCAATTTGTAATTTTTTCTTAAACATAAAAATTCAAATATCTTGAAAGTGTTTTAGAAAATGATAGAAAATGAGACATTAAAATCTGAAGGCATACTGCAATAACAATGTCTTTCAAAACCAAAAGTACTAAGAAACAGGAAAATACTGTTAGAAACAAAGAAAATAGTGCTGAACTTCTATGTAATATCTATCTTCTTGTGTGCTCGTGAATGCTGAACAATTATGCACACAGATGAACAGGAGTCTTTTTTTCAACAGAGATGTGATTTTATAGAGGAATGCTGAGAATATCATGGAAAGAGCATGCAAATAACAACCAGGTTTTAGGAATGAAAAGGACAATTATGCTTAGAATCAGAAAGAGACAGCCGGAATTTCTAGAACAGATAACAAAGAAAGAAGGCTTGGAAAATGTGATAGACTGACATCAAGAGTGTGAGAGTCAAACAGTGAGAAACCTTCCTAATGAGCTTTTTTAAAGGAATGCAGAAAATGGACTGGGAAAGATAATAAAAAGACAAACATTGCTAAGAGTTCAAAAAAAATAGAAAACATTATTGGCCACATCCTGAAGAGACACAGCACAAAGAAGATTCCAATTGAAAAAGAGTTTTCAGTTAGGTTTATTAGAATTATTCTCTTCATAGGGATTTCAACTAATGAAAATACAATTGGTAAATCCATTTTATGAGAAAAGGCTATTCTCAAATTGTAAGATTTAAAAATATAAATGTGAGCTCAGATAAAATAGATTAAGTCAAAGAAACAGAATGAAAAGCATGAAATATACACACAGAAAGATCACATAATTATACGCATATAAGCAGAATATTTACACTGAAATGCACACTGTTATATACACACACACAGCAAGATACTTTCATAAAGAAGCATTAGGACTCACACACTTTACTATATGTAAGTGAATATTTATATGAAGTAGATATGACAATTTAATACATCATAATTTGAATTAAAAAAAAAATAATGTGTTCATATAATCAACTCAAATTTGAAGTGTAAATGGAAGCACCATATTTATAAGATCCACAGAAATTGATGTTTTTCATTTTTTTTAACAAACTCATAATAAATTGATCATTTTTTATGCATGAAATTATAAATCTACAAAGTGAGCAGAACCAGACTGTTCTTTATTACACCAAGAAAGAATAAGGGTAAATTAAAGGAATAAAGTTTAATGGTGTGTATTTTTTTAATCAATTTGCCCCAAGCAAGGCAAGAATGTCATTAGTACACAGGGGGTTACAGAGAGTTAAGGTGGGAGAAAAGACTGGGTAGGCAGAACTGAGGAAAGGATAAAAGCTGAATGGGATTCAAGAAGATAGATGGCAATTCATGTTGCATTTAAACTTTTGAAGATCATAGTTATCAGGGAAGCAAGGAAACAAAAGAGAGTTCCACAGGTGAGAAGTGCAAGAAAAGAAATTGTTGGAGTAGTACATTTAACTAATTCAACAGAAAAAAGGGTCGGGCCTAAATGCCAATCTAGTGGCACACTTAAATTCATGTATTCAAGGTACCCAGGAAAAAAGCTTGTCAGTGCAGTTGCTATGAAAGGACAGAAGAAAGCCATGTCATGCTGGTGAGAAAGAGACTAAAGTCAAGATGCCAAGTCAGGATCAATTACATTGCAAATCCTTCTTTGGATTTTGTTAAGAACCTCAAGATGAGTTGCAGAAGCACAAGACCAGATATGGCAATAGTATTCAGTGCACAGTCAGATGGCAGATTTGTAAATCTTCAAGATGTAATCTGACAAGAAAAACCTTTTGGCATGACAAAGTTAACCAACTTCCCTCAATTCTCAGCAGTTTTGTTTTGGAGGCATTCAAATTTATGAGTCATTTCTTGACCCAGTTAACCATAGATTGGAGGTCCTTTTCAAGAGCAGCAGCCAGGTTAATGTTGTCGGCTCTCACAGATTTGCTATTGAGACAAGAGTAAATGATAGTGTCATCAATATAAATGCTTACTTGGGAATTTATGACATCAGGAAGATCATTTATAGGCCCCATGATAGAGCTTTGGGGGACACCCTCGTTTGTGCAAAATGATCTGGCAGCGAGCCCATTCAAAAAGGTTTCCATTATTTAAAGGAATGATTATTTAAAGGCTTCTATTATTTAATAGGAATGATTGGATTAAATCAAACAGTTGTCCAGTAATACCATAGCCCTGGAGCTTATGTAGAAGATAAGCATGCCAAACCCTGTCAAATACCTTCAAGATATCAAGGGCAACAGCTCAGGCATCACTGTTATTATCAAGCTTGCTATACATATTCAGTGATGGCTGTTATCACATCAGCAGTAGATCTGGCAGAATGAAAGCCATGTTGTTTGCTAGAGAGTAGGTTGTGAGTGGTAAGGTGCTTAACCACTTCAGACTTGAATACTTTACCGAAAAATGATAGGAGGGGAATAGAGGGGCCAGAATGCTCTCCAGTGTTCTTAAAAACAAGAATTGCAGAAGAGGAAGTCCAAGAATCTGAAAAGCAGAAAATAGTGAGGCAATAGTTGTAACGTTTGGATAGGATTGGAGCCAGCTCAGGAGCACAGTTCTTTAGGATGATGACTGGGAGATCTCATCATCTCCACTTTCCATATGGGAATCTAATTTAGAATGATGTCTGAGACCAGATATATATATATATATATATATATATATATATATAGCACAAAATATGAAAACTTATTTGAAATGTAATTGTTAATTTTGTTGAATACAGTACCCAGTATCTTGATGACAGGACCTCATATATTTTAATAATTGCTTTTTTTTTTTTTTTTTTTTTTTTTTTAAGTGTATGCTTGACACATTTTATTAGGTTGGCCAAAAAGTCTCGACTCACTTAGGAAGCGGAAAGAAAACAAAAAAATTTTATAGGGCAACACCAACATTTATTCTTCAAAATAAAGTCCATCATTCTCAATGATCTTTTGCCAACAATCAACCAGAATCCAAATCTGTCCCACACGCACACACACTAGTCCGCTGCATTTGAATCAAAAAACTGTAAACAACCTTCCTTCACTTCATCAAAAGTGTTGAACTGCTGGTCACAGAGGAAGTGTGTCACTGAGCAGAATAGGCTATAGTCACTCGGAACAGCATTGGGACTGAATGGTGGATGTGGAGGAATCTCAACACCATCCATCTGTTTGAACTTCTCCTTAATCAAATTGGCAGTGTATGAATTCACATTTTCTTGTTGAAACAAAGCCTAACATCAATTGATCAAAGTAGGATACTCCTTGTTTAGTTTGTAGTACACACGGTCTAGCTGCTGGCAATAACGTTTAGTATTGATGGCACGATCATGTAGAACGAGCTCGAAATGGAATACTCCTTGGAAATTCCACCTGGCAGAGATCAAGATTTGTTGTTATCTTTCTGTTTCCTAAGTGAGATCTAAAAGTGTAGCATTACAATATATATACTTAACTAAAAAAGAAACAATCATTATAATATATATTGCCCTATCATCAGGATACTGTGCACTGTATTTAACAAAATCAACAATAAGGTATATTCAATTGCAATTAAATATCAAATAAGTAATTAAGTGTTCATTGATAATGCAAGTTTACCCTCATTCTTTCTGGCCTGATAAAGAACAGGTCTGTTCTATATGACTAAGAAATAATAAGGATAAAATACACTAATAAACTACAGTGATGTGTGTGTGTGTATATATATATATATATATATATATATGTGTGTGTGTGTGTGTGTGTACAGAACTCAATTTGAACACTTAATTGAAATTTAGAAGGGACTGTAAACCCACTCCTAAACAGGGAGCAACCTCTAATCCTGTTCAAGTAGGAGTGTGAAATGGTCAATAGTGAAACCTATCCACTCTTATTGAAGAGAAACAAAAATTAATTAGTGAATAAAATTTCAGAGCTCAGACAGAGAAGTTAGAAGTATAACTTTGAAGTAGACTTTAAAAGGAACCAGAAAAACTCAATCCTAAGCAGGAAACAAGACTTCTACTCCTGTTCAAAAGACTAGAGCAAAATGGGAACCAATCTACTCCTAATTTCATTATGTAAATTTGTAAATTGCTTCCAGTTATTTTCTAGAGAATTTTGTAGCTAATCCTTCAGAGTTCCTTGTTATCATTTATCTTTTGAAAGACTTCAAAGTATGTTTCTAACATAAAATATATTTTATTTATTGAGGAATGAAGAAAGCAATTTATTACTCAATAGAATTAAATCACAAATAAATGCCAAATACTTTTTCAGTGACTTTGTAGTCTCTCAAGATTTTAAATGAATGTGTATGTCCAGATTTTCACCAATGTTTAAAGAAAAAGTAGATGATACTGAGAAAAGCAATTTCTTCTTTGGTCTATAGTAGACAAGTTGATAAAATCCTCAGACTTGATAGGGATATTTTTCTAAGAAGCACTTTTATTACTAAAAATAGGAAGATTAAAACTGAACAAGTTTGATTAATAAAAATATGATCATTGTTTTATTTCTCAAAAGAATACTAATAATGGAATTTGAAAGGTTCTTTGTTAGACTTCCTCACTCAATTTCCATGGTAAACCTAAAAACATTTCACAGAAGAATGGTATTCCATGAGACACTTATTAGAAATCACTCGCCTCTAGGATCAGAGTAGTTAAAAGCAACACAACAGGTGCAGTTGAACGGTAGTAAAAATTTATTGTTTCACTGATTGAATTAACAGAGATTTGACCATTAAGAAGCTTCTGCCTTCTTATAAACTCATTAAAAATATTATTAAATAATTTATTTTCTCTTTGTTCAAATAATAAGCAGTTAGCAATAATTTTTCATTTTTTCTATTTTCCATTAGATTTAATGGAAATGTTAGGTTTTTTTATGCTTTCATCATGTTTTTCTTCTCCATTTGTGAGTGACAAGAAATGCATTTTTAGAAACCTCGCTCACTTATGCTGAATTCTGCAAATGGCAGAAAAGATGACAATCCATTTGGCATGTTGAAAATATAAGTTTGTAGTCTTACAAGAAATGTGTTGTTGTTTTTTGTGTTTTTTGATGCCAAGAACTTTATTCTCCTATCCCTTGCTCTTCAAACCTCTTTAGCTGTCCAAAATTCAGAAGATGGTTTACAAGACAAAAGAATGACACCTACCAAGAGAAGCTGATAGAACAAAGAAAAATGTACTTTTTCTGCTTTACATGCTTATCTTTTTAACAAATGGACAATTTTTTAAAGCAAAATTTGACAGTTGATTGAATTAAATTGATCTGATAGTTTGATAAAACTTATAAAAAAAATGATTTCTTAATATTTGTAAATCAATAAATTTTCCTTAATAAAATCTAAACATTTTTTTAAATTTTGAACTTTATTGAAATTAAAAATGTTGCTGGCAATTGTAATTAATGTAAGTTTTGAACAAACTGAATGATTTGTTAAAGAAGAAAGAAGTATTTTAAAATAAATTGATATTTCTGTTCTTAGCTATTGTATGCAGATTCTAATGATATCACTTGATAGCTTAAAGTGTCAGTGTTAATATTAGAATGCCATTTATATTTTGGAAATAATAAGACTGCATGACAGAAGAATGCTTTGCATTTGAGTGCACAATTCCTTGATGTACTTTGGTCTGACATTATAAAAGCTAAGCTTCCATTACTTGTATGTTTATCACATTAAAAAAGGACAACTTTCTTTCAATGTTTCTATAATATATGTTTTTGACATTTTTTTGTATTTCATTTCTGAGGTTACAAAACCATTCTCTTTAAAAGAAACATTTTCCATGCAAGAAATGAAATACAATATGAAATAACTCTATATGTTAAACAATGTGAAATTTCAGTGAATTTTATAATAAATAAAGAAAGAAAATTTAAAAAAAATTGGCAATGCAATCTTTCATCAATATTAATCAATTTTTTACTTGCTAGATTCTTAATGAGTTTGTGTGTGGTTTTTGTAGAGCAGCTCTTAAAATACTTTTAATACAATTATTTTACTACAATCTGATGTGTCCATGCATACAGTCACTTATGTGCCATACGTGATACATGCTTAGGTGATCATGTTTCTTTCGATACATGACTGACGAGGCAGATTTTTTCCCAAAGTAGGTTGCCATTTCTTTCTGCAGTAAACCAGTTTCCATCCAAGGCTATAGAATCAGATCTATCTTGCTATTTACCTATAGCTGGGGGGAGAAGAAGATGATTCATGCCTTTCACAAAGGTATTGCACATAAGTGAATGTAATGGATTCGACTGGAATTCGAACTCGGCTTTCTGATTCCTCAGTCTGAGCTGTCTTTGAATTCCAGGCATACAAGTAATCATTAATGTTGAATATTTGCAAAATTAAGAAATTATAATTTCAAATTTCATACTCCCCTAAAAATCATTTATTAGTCAGATAAATAATCTCCAAAGGTTTTAATAACAGTTTCTCATTGTTCTACAAGCTTGTTGATGTTATTTTCATAGAAAGTTCATGTTCTTTTTTGGAAGAAGGTTATGAGGTCGTTTTTGACTGATGAGTCACATTTTTTGTTATATAAATTGTTCTGTAGAGACAGGAAAATATGGTGTTTGCTGGGAGGTTTTCCATTTCAACTCTTTAAGCAGCTGTGAGGTCAGTTTCCATTTGAGGTCGAATCTATTGCATTCACTTATGTGCTAATACCCTTTGGAGAGGTATGAATCCTCTTCTCCTCCCAGCTCTGGGTGAATAGCAGGACAGACTGGTTTCTTTATCCTTGGATGGTAACCTACTGAGGGAAAAATCTGCATCGTCAGTCATTTATCGAAAGATACGTGATCACCTAAGCGTGTATCACACATGGCACATAACTGACAGAGGATAGTTTTGCAACATGCAGTCTTGTGTTGTCATGGTGGAAAATAGCACCTTTTCGATTTGCCAAAATTAGTCATTTTTCTTGAATAGCTGCACTGAGTCTGGTGAGTTGATCCCAGTACTCCTTTGCAGATATCGTTTCACTGGAAGAAACTTGAAGTGAATTATCCCTCTGCAATCCCACAAAATGAACATCAACTTATTCATTGGATGCAAGACCACAGGTCTTGCACATTCACCAGCTTGATTCCAGCTCTATTTACGTCAAACATTATCAGGAATAATCAATTTTTCATTCTGTCCAAGAACAGCTGCTTTTTGTGGCATAGCAGCAAAGATATTGCCACAGAAACATGATCCAGCTTGTTTAAATCTGTCAGAGAATGTGGCACCCACATTTTGAGTTTGAAAATGAACAAATGGAAAAAGGAAGTTGTGATATAGGTTTTCAAATTCTTAACAATCTTTCATCAAAATCTCCCATTTATTCTTCACAATATCAAGCAGAACATCTTCATCAATGACTGAAGGTCAGCATGAGTGTGGTTGATCATTTAGGTTAAAATCACCTTGACAAAAATCTACCAATGCACTTTTGATCACCCAAAGAGCTGGAGCATGATCTAAATAAACCTTTTGAATGATCTGTGCCACCGTTTTGATGTTTACTCCTTTCAAAAATACTTAGAACATAATATTGTCATAGTGCAAATTTTCATTAGACAAAATATTAAACAAAAACTTGCAACTGAACAATTCAAAGTTTTCATCTTGAACACACCAGAAATTGTCACCAAAATAACCACCAGTATCAAGTTGCAGTCATTTTATATTAATATAGAAAATTGAGCACAAACTTTTGTGATGATCTGATATATATTCCTGTTAGTAGGATGTGAAATAGTATAAAAAAAAATGTGAAGGTATTGGGACAAAGTTCAAAAGATATTTTTTAACAATATTTTTCACACATGTGTGTTAGTTTTAGGTTCTCCAAGCTAGAATGAAAGACAAATACATATATCATGCATGGCACATAACTGACTGAGTGTTTTGACCCCAGTCTGGGGGTTAGTTATTTACCCATAGCTGGGACCCTAACAGGTGATACCACCATGGGTCAGGGTGGATCTGGGATCAACAATTAAAAGGTGGTTTTACGCTCCTCAAAACCCCCTAATCAGAGGCCTTGCTCTTGGATGTAATTTATCGTCTTACCCAGGGCGATATATATATATATATATATATATATATATATATATATATATATATATATGTATATTAATAAAAAGAAAGAACAGTAAGATATATAATCCGGTGTTCTTATAGATATTTTTATTTTTACAAAATAGTGCTCAATGTAAATTTACAGAGCATTAATATTATAAGTTAATAGACTTAAAATATGGTTTTTACTTATTGATAGTAATTCAAATATTGAGTTGATGTAGAGATGGTGGCGTAGTGTTGTCGGTTTTTGACGTATTTTTTAACGCCAAGGAGCGGCGTTATTGCGTCATTATTTTCTGCCCCGGCCTAATACATTTACTTCAATTAAAAAAAAAAAAAAAAAAAAAAAAAAATAATGAAAATATTTTAAAGTTGTAATTAAAATTATAGTTAATTAAAATGAATTCTAACCTAAAATTCCTTTTAATTCGTAATTAAATAAATAACTAAAGTTTACTTAATCAGAGAAATGGAAATTTTATTTGAATAATAATTCAAGAATAACATTTTTAAAAAACTTGATGTGATAATAATTCTACAAAATGTAAGGGATTCTAATTACATTTAATTGTTCTTGATAGAAATATAGTATATTAAAAATTAAAAGTAAAAATATTTCAAATCGTAGTTAAAAAAAAGTATTAATCTGACGTAGACACCTCCCAAAAATCTTTAAATATTGAACGAAAAAAATGCCGTTAGAATTTTAGCCGTTAATAAAAAAAAAAAATTCAGACGACACGCTTTTAACGGATGTTAGATTTCATTGAAAAATACATCCCTACCCACTACCAAAACGTAACAATAACTGATACATTAAAATATAAACATATTGAACATACTGACACCCCTAGTCTAGCAAAATAGATTTATCTGTAACCTTGGAAACATGAATTTTGTTTTAGCTGTGTATTTAAAACCCTGTAATTTTTAAAGTTACTCCAAAATTCGCTTGAGGATGAAATGGAAGTAATGTCTTTAATTTAAGTACAAAATTAAATTAGGGGCTTTTAGCTTCCATTTTTGAAACATGGTTGGAACTGTGTAGCGAAAAACCATATTTTAAGTCTATTAACTTATAATATATAGATATATATTGATTGCATAAATAAATGAGAAAAAAAACAAACATATGTTTTATCCCTAGAATGAAATTAGAATATTTTTATTGAGACAGTCACTTTTAAATGTGTAGGGTAGAAGAATTAGAACAAATATCAATTAAAAGTTTTCATTGAAAAAACTAAAGATACATGACACATTGTACAATTTTGACAACTGGTGCATCTAGAAGCATAACTTAGCCAACCTCAGACAGTGTTTTATTGCTTTTGTTTTTATTTTTCAATATCCTACATAGTGTAAACATTAGATTTGTCAGGAAAGGAGACATGTATGTTGTTATGTAATTACAGTGTCCAAAATGCAATATGTTTATGGGCTTAAGAGAGATCAATATCAAAGAGAGAAAGTAGAAAAGGACACTATGGACAAGTGAAATAAATACTGCATGGCGAGTCAGTTTCATACCTAGGGAACATCAGAACATGTATTTGATGATTACTAGAGGCAAGAAAGTGAAAGTCACCAGTGTTGTTTCAATGTTGATATTATAGATATATCTTTTTTTCTTAATCGATATCAACCTAAGCAAGACAGTAATGTCACTAAAACACAAGGGGTTACAGGGTGTGGAAAAATTAGTAACAGAGACAGTAATGATGTGCAGAAAGAGAAGAGAGTAATCGGGAGGACACTAGATAGTAATTGACATTGCATTTAAATTTTTGCAGATTAAAGTTGACTGAAAAGCATAGAACCAGAAAAGAGATCCACATGCAAGAAGTGTGTAAGAAGTAACTGTTAGCATAGAATATGCAGCTACATCTAGTGAGCTCAAATGTAAATCAATGGCATCTTGGCATCAGTCTTAAATTAAAAAACTCTAGGTACCATAGCAAAGAGCTCATCTGAACAATTACCATGAAAGTATTTATGGAAAAACACACCAATAGGCAACCTTGCAGTGGTGGGAAAGAGACTTAAGCTGAGCTGCCATATCAGGACCAGTAATATTGCTGATTCTTCTTTGGTTCTTATCAAGGAGATCAAGGTAAATAGCAGTGGCAGTGGGCCATATGTGGCAGCAATATTCTAAGCAAGGGCAAATGGTAGACTTACAAATATGTAAGATACATTCTGGAGAGAAAAATTGTCTCACCCAGAATAGTGAACTGACTTTCTTAGCAATGGATTGAATATAGTCTTTCCATTTCATATCAACAGAGAATATATGTGTGCGTGTGTGTGTGTATGTGTTAAGTATTCAACTACAAAAATCTTCTGACTGATCTTTTCATTTATGCAGAACAACCATTTGTTTTCGTTAAAAGTTTTAAGCCTGAAATTGTTTTTATGTTTCACTGATTAACAGCTTTGGTTGAGGTTAAACAAGTTAAACTTTGCGGTTACACTCTTAAAACTTCTTGGCTACATCACAAATGAAGAATAAAAGGCTAATTTTTTTTGATTGCTGAAAAAGGAAAAGTACCAATTCAACTTTGTAATTGTTATTAGCAGCTAATGAAGAGGTTTTTTTTTTTCAGTTGTGCTAATTAGCTTCTACATCCTCTTGAAAAAAATGGATCTAAACTTTGTGTTGCAGTTATAAAAAAATTGAATAAAAATAAGTGTACCTCCCAAATGTTGTTATCACTTTTTTTCTGATGGGGACCAGCTCTAAGCATCATAAGTCAATAGATTTAAAAAATATTCATATAAACTACAAAATATTGAATATACTATATTAACTTCAAGTCTTCTAGTCATCAATAAAAAAAAAAACAAATACATGACAGACAGTAAATTTGGGCAGCAAATGTTTGTTTAAACATGTTTTTTCAAACACAGAGAAATTAAACCTGTTATCTGTTTATATTTCTGATTTGAGTTATTATGTACACTATTTACATTATTCGGACTATTGTCCTCATCTTTGTTGCCATATTGCTTTTTCCCCCATGCACAGATGTCTTTAAGGACATATGGTACAATGGATAAAGGCATTGGTTAGATCCAGTGACAGGACCCAAAGAGTGTGAAATCATTACCTGTTAAGGCAGTGGAGAACTTGGACAGGTGAATTAACAGGCGATAACTGATAAGTGACATCCGTTAGACATGGAATGTGGAACTAGAGCAGTCTACCCCAGCAAGTGAAATAAAGGGTTCAGTTCGACATTCCAACCACCTGAAGAAGGCCGGAGTGTACAATAGCCAAAACATTGTGAAAAATATGACAGAAAAGGTTAGGACAATAGTCCAAATAATGTAAATAGTAAACCTGTTGTGCTTCAGCATATCATTTCTAACTGATTAATTTCTATCTGTTAGGATTAAAAGTTGAAGGACATCTGCACAGTTACTGCTGGTTTGTTAAATATTTCAAATATATTGAATTTCAGTGCTTGCTTTCTTTAATATGTTTCCTAGGAATTTAAATTTTTTCTTGTTCCATTTTCCTCAAAACTTTCTCCTTGCTTACATTCAGCCCCAATAAATAAAAAAATATATAAACCATGAAAACTGAGAACATTTTCAATTTCTACAAGAGAGTTAACTAAATGTAGTTTTTCTTTATATTTCATCAGATAACACAGACTGAATGTTTTACTGAAATTACAATACAAGTTGCTATAAAAGAAAAAAAAATTATCTTACAATTTGAAGATATCCATTCATGGAAAAATAACTACAGTATGAAAACTCCCTTCTTGAGAAAATGGGAAAAACATGTACAGATTATTAGATTCATTCGAACCAAACATGTGAGAAAAGCCAAGAGCCACCATAAACAAAGCTATCAAACAAAAAATAAAGCTGATGCCAGAAAGACACCTTCAAAGCTATCCTTGGAGTAGAAAAATGTCACTAAAATAACATTAAACAGTTGCATCTGATATGGCAAAAGATATCACACATTTCTATTTGATACTCAAATATGTGAGGAAGCTTTCTGAGGCAAAACTTTCATGTCTGCCTGGTTTTCCCACCTACATTAGTTTTATTTATCTTTCTTGAAAGTTATAAACTTGGCAATATTACAGGTTATGGAACTTCACCGGAGTGCAAATTTTTAAAAGCTACTCAGCCTTAAAAAATTATTTTTATTTGTATAACATTTTTGTGATAATATACTTTATAGCTAAGTAAAATCTTTGCCAAGAGGAAAGAACAAATATTATTTACAAAGATGTTAAAACATGCCAGTCATATGATAACTTCTTATCAAAACAATTTCAGAAAATTGCAAAGTTAAAAACATCTACAAACTTGAACAGACTCAGATACTTGCTTCAATCAAGAATAATTGGAGAAGAAACAAAAAAACTTTTTTTCAACAGCAAAACCAAGATGCTTTTCTTAGTTTTAAAAATTAAATTTCATCTTGTTCAATTTAATTTGCATATAGAAATTTTCATTGTTTTAAAAAGATGATGAACCACATTGAAAACATATTGCAAAATTGGTCCACTACACTGAAAACATATTGCAAGATTGGTCTGCCACATTGAAAACATTGCAAAATTTATGCCATTTACAGTGTTTGGACTTTTGTCCTCATCTTGCTATATTCAAGATGTTTCAGCGGTTGTATGCAACAGACTTCTTCAGGAGATATTCTTTTGAATTTCAAACCAAACCCTTTACTTAGTCCACAGGGTAGATTGTTCTAATTCCACGTGACATGCCTTTATTGGTATATCTCAGTATCAGCTAATTCCCCTTGATAAGTGAACTCTCCAAGTTTTTGTTCTCTCTGCTGTGGCCAGAATTCACAACAAAAACTTGGAGAGTTGTGGCATCAAGGGGAAGTAACTAAAACTGAGTTGTCCAAAGACATGGCATCTGGAATTAGAACAATCTAAAGGGTTCAGTTTAAAAATATGAATAAATAAATGAATTCTTGAGAAAAAGCTCTCTCAGTGGAACTTCCTCCTTACAAATGGGATACAGAGGAAATGATGGTGATTTGAATCAATGGAAGTTGCATGTAGTGTTCTAGCTGTAAAGGCCTGAATAGATGGAACTAAAGAATGAAACTCATTTAAAAATTTGGGAATAACAATAAAGTAGCTACAGGCTTGTGAGCTTGTGTCTGAGAAAGAGGCTGCAAAGTGAAGAATTAGTTTTCTCTCACTTGCATTTTTAAAAAAAAAGTAAGTTAAATAATTTTTTTTATTTGCTAGTGTATGGGTTAAGTCCTGCAAAACTTTTAGTCAGAAAACCTTAGATCTTACTGTGAAGGTTTATGGCTTATTTTATGCATAACCAAAAATTACATGGTTTCTTGCATTTTCGAAGTAATATTTCTGTTTATGATCTGTCCTGATTTCTTGAAAATATATGGAAATGATTTCGAGTTGCTCACAGGAGAATATGAGTATTTGTGTTGTAGACAACACCAATATGGAAACTTGTCAGAGAATGTAACAGCTTTGTCAGCTACCCATTTGAAACATTGAGATTCAAATTTTGCAAGCTTCAATTCATAAAATAATTATTCATAAACTAATTTTGTACTCTGAAGAAACTGATACTGACTTCTATTTGTAATGATTTTATTTTGACACTGAATTTATTCTAACGTATTCAGTATTACTTCCAGCTTTTAAAGTCTAGTTTCTTGGTAAATACAAAACCTCCAGAATTTTAAATCAAAGTGACAATATATCACATTTCTTATCTATATCTCATCATCTCCTTGGGGCTTTTGTTGAATTACAGGCAATTTTCTTTATTTGAAAAGCCTTTCTCCTTTAAATATGACAACAATAAAAATAGTTTTTCATCAATGAAAGATGGCTGACTTATCAAGAGCACACAATTGCCTCTATGCAGTAATGGCTTCTGGCAGGAAGTTGAGATGTCTAAACATGGCTGCCAAACCTGAAGAGTGTAGGAGATCAGCACATCATGCAAGAACAATTTAACATTCTTTCATTGGAAGTAGCTTTTGATTAAGGCAAGTAGAATGCTTATGGGGTCTTGAGAAATCTCCTGAAATTTGGATAAGACACCAATGGAGCTGAAAACAGATGAAATAATTTTCCTTCTAAATATAGCTTATTTATGGAACTGTGGCATAATGTGTTCAGTGTGGATAGGTGGGAGGATACTTATTTTATCGGAAAGTTTGGAGTGAGCAGTGAGTCCTTTGGTATTCAATGTAGCAAAAAAGTTTGTTAATAAGGTATATACTGTTAGCAGCCTGGAGAAATGTCTGTTTTGGTAGTTGGAAGTCAGACTATGATAGGAATAGTAGTAATCTCAGAAATTAAGGCAGTGATACTTTGTTTTTTTGGGGCCTTAAACAGGGTGAAAATGTCAGTATCAGATGACTGCTTAACTACTTCTTAACATGTCATGTATGGTTGGTTTCTATATGGTAGTGCTCTTTTGTATTGTCTTCTCTGCGTCCCATTTCTCTGCCATTCCTATCCAACAATTTTCTAATAACTATAAATATATCACGTATACATGTTATTGAAAATTTAATCCTTGATGTTCTTTTCTTTCGCAACCAAATGCTCATTGTAACAACTGGTGAATGCCCAACATAATATGAACATGCACCCTTTTGATGTAAACACACTTGCCACAGAATTGAAAAAACTAGGAGCTAAATAAACTTTTCTGATGACTGCAATGCATTGAGTCTTTCTTACTGTATTCTTTTCTCTTTCTATGAAAACACTATTATTTGGCATAGAAAAAAAATAAGAAAATCTTTTACTTTGCTCAATTCCCAACAGATTGAACTGTAATTAATAAAATAGAATCCAAAATCCGGCTTGAATTTTGGGCTTAGTAAGTGGTTACTTTATGAAATCTAATAAACTATATTGTTAAGGAAGTTCAAAATGGTAAGAGCTGAGAATTCCTATCTGAATGACAAAGGCAATGCTGATGCTTTTCAGGTTGAGACAGGTTAACCAAGGTTAAACAAAACCTCATTTACAAGTCAGGGAAAGTGAATTACTCAGTTGGATTCAACAAAGGAGTCTAAAATAACCTAATCCTGCCAATCTGCATATTCTGAATTACTGGTTCCTATTTCTAAGTCCGAGAGTAATCTCTGATGAAATGATAAAAAAGAAAATCACATGTGCAAAAAAATAACTTATAACAATAAATTCAGTGCTCACCTTTTGCTAATATATGAATGAGAATCAAAATCAGTGCATCTTTTGGTTGTTATTTCTATTTTAGATAAAGTGAAGCAATAAACACACTAACTTTTAATACAATATCACAGGTAGGATGTATTAAATAAAACTGTTTATTTCACACTTATGATTTCATATAGACACTGCCAATTCTGGCACTAAGTGAAAGATAAAAATAACCAGAGTTCTGTTTTAGTGCCAAATGGATTTAGACCCAATAGAGTCAATCAAAGTTGCAGATTTTATCACCAACTTTATTATTACCCTCCTTGTCACTTGTTTAACTATAGTGAATTTCTGTATGAACAAAATATTTGCGGCAGAAGGAGAGAAAAATGTGATCAAACATCTAATTTATTTTGAAATGTTTGACAATTTTGGAGCCAAATTTATCTCTCAACCACTATGATGGGACTTGCAAATCCACCTTACTCCACAAAAAAAAAAATAGAATGGTCAGCAATCGGGAATTAATAGAAGCATTCCTGACAGATTAATGCTTTTATATGTGAAATGAAAATGTATTGCCAATGATTTTTACTATAAAAATACATTGGAAATTAGATTGATTGATTGATTCTTTCATGGCATATGGAACCTTTTGGATTATTTAATACCAGAACATATTTTGGATTGCAAAATAAGTCAGTTTTTTGTTATTGTTTATTATTTTATGCAAGTGAATATTGCATTAATAATTTTTTTTAAAATACAGGTTCTAATTTTTAACCCATAGCTGGAGAGAGGAGATCGATTCATACCTTTCCCAATAGAATTTTTGCATAAGGGAATATAACTTATATTTGTAAAGTCTATACTTCTAATGTCTCTGTCTGAACTTTGAAATTTTATTTCTTAATTAAATCTTGAACTCTTCAAGTATAGAATTTGATGTTGATCTTGCCTTTTCTTCTGCTAATCCAACTCTACACAGTAACCTTGAGTGGCACTTGGGCCTTTTATTATGTGAGCATTAGTAAAAAAACAAATAACAAATCCAAATGGAATTCATACTCAACTCTCTAATTTCATGTTCCAAAATGCTCTCCATTACACCATTGAAAATAAAAATGGTTTTGTTAATAAACAGGAATTAATGCAAACATGACTGACAGAATAGTGATATTAGATACTATTTATTTTTGAAATTCTTAGAGTATCTCTAAATTCTTATTGAAAGAAAAGCATTTTGAAGAAATTTTTTCATTAAACTTTCTCAGTTAGAAATTTATTCTCACTAATTTTCAAGTTTGAACTCCAAGTAGAAAAAAATAACACTTTAATTGCTAATGATATTTGTTTACAATACTAACACCTAATACAATGTCACTTTCAACAGGTTCAACTTCTTGTGAAAAATTATCTCCCTTAATTAATCTGTCTTTGTTATTTTTGAGAATTATGTCACTGAAAGAACTTATTTTACAAGCTGTTAATTGACATCCTATATGGGGCTAATAAGAGAGAAAAAGACAGAATTTTTTAAGTTATAGGATATTTCTTGTACATATCTATATACTTGCGTTTGATACCTTTTGAAAGAATCTAACGTAATTTAAATGGATCAAGATTATTCACAAGAAACTTTCAAGAAATAATTAGCATGAGCAGCAAAGATTATATTTGAGGCAAAGAATGGCTTGTTAATTTTAACACATCCAAAATGAAACTTGTCTCTGTTAATAATCTGAGAGAGCCTTTCTACCTCCCATCAGATATGGCTGATGCTAACCTCAAGGAGTCTGACTTGTGCTTTCTGAGGCTGACATGAGATGGAAAGATTATATGGAATCCACTGCTAGGTCTGCTTCTAATTAAGTTGGTTCACTGTATCATGCTAGACAATTTTACACATCACAATATATCTTATATCTTTATAAATCTACCATTTTTTCATGCTTTGCTGTGTCATATGGTCCTTTTCTCCTGCTATATATTTAAAGATTCTTGATAAAATCCAAAGAAGAATCAGCAATATTATTGGTCCTGACTTGGTGTCTCGGTTTTAATCACTTTCCCACCACCATAAAGTTGCTTCCCTTTGCCTTTTCTATAAATACTTACCTTGCAATTGTTTGGATGATCTCTTTGTTATGGTACCTTGAATTTAAGTTCATCATTAGATTAGCAACAAGGTCTCATCGGTTTTCAGTTGAATTGGCTAGATGTAACTGTAAGTTCTATGCTAACATTCTTTTCTCACAATACTTGCTTGTGGAACTCACTTTCAGCTCCATGTTTTCCAGCTAACTTCAAAAATTTAAATCCAATGTCAGTCATTCTCTACTGTCTCCGTGATTACTCTTGTATTGTTCTCACTCTATAATGTTTTTCTTATTCTTTCACATTCAGTAACCACTTGTGTCTTAGTGGCATTACTGTTGTGCATGGGGTGATACCAATTAAAAAAAAAAAAATTGTTACATTAAAAATCATATAGAAATTACTTATGTTTTTCAGAAAGCAAAAATAAACTAATTTTCACCTGATGCAAGCCCAAAGAGCCACTTAAGGTAGAGATATACTGAATAAGGTGCATGTTATAAACATAAGAGAATGAGGTAGGAAGTGAAGACCATGAGGATATGGTAGATAAAGAACGATTGACCTGAGACTTGAAGAGGTTGAGATTGTTTTGTTTATGAAAACATCCATGTGGATGTTCAATGCCATCAAATTCACAAGCCAATGCTTTAATCCTTAAGTTTTTGATATTCAAAGTTTACAGTGTAGCTGTGGTAGGGAAGGAATGCTGACAGGATTTAAAATGGTTTAACCATACAATGACTGTTAGGGCTAAAAAGATGAGATACCATCTTTGAGATAGCAACTACATCAGGTTATTCTTGGCCAGCAGTGAAAAAGTCATATGAAAAATATGTGAATCTTTTTCTATGTGCCATGTTCCTTCAGGACGTTGGAGTTCATAGTTCTCCACAATTTCTTATCCTTTGCAGCCCTTAATAAATTTTGTCTTTTTGATATCACTCCTAAAACCTGTCCTGCCATCCATTCACTCAAGTTTGTTAAGTAGGTTATGTGATTTTTTTCTCTGTCCATCTTGTTTTGAATATCTCCTGAGAGTATCAAATTTTCCAATCCCTCTTTCCTTGTTATGTGCCCTAGAAATTTCAACTACTCCTTTCTCATGTTAAGTATAAGTGTTCTTTTAATTTCCATTTTCTCTAAAAGTTTGTCATTGCTCAGATGTTCAGCTTATAGTATTCTCTGTAGAACCACATTTCTGTTGCTTCAAGTCTCTCTTTCATCTGTATGGAGATTGTCCAACATTCACTGCTATATAGGACAGGTATTAGGCAACTATTCTTAAAAACTGCAAGCTCCCATAAATAATGCTAAAGTGTGCTAATACCACTCAACAGTATTTTGCACAGTAGAGTGTATATTGCATTTCCTATAGTTTTGTGATTATTAACCAACAAGGATACCATTATCGCACTATGTCATCGGCTATTGTACCTCATCTTGACCAAAGAATATTACTATTCTTCTGGTGCCATATAGCCTCACAAAAGGAATCTTCTTTCCATATCTCTTGTGTAAAAATGGTTTATTACATACCTAGAGGATACTGCTTGGGTCGATGGATATAATCAGTCAGTAGTGTGTTGTACAAGCTTGTTACAGTTCTGTAATTGTATAGCATATATTCTGTTCATTAAGATCCCTCATGAAATGGGAGTCTATTTTCACAGGTATGAACTATGCAGATCTTGTATTCATACCCCTTTATATTAATGATATTTCCGGGTAGTGATGGTTTATGAATCTCTCCACTCTACATATAGGACATGAAATTGCTTCCAGGAACACTTGGCTGACTTCATGGTATTCCCTTGCCTTCAGTACTCCAGATTTAAATCTCATTGAGAATTTCTTGAACATGTAGACCTCATTAAATTCTTTAAGGAGGCACAGTGAAATAATGGATAGTGGTCAGACTGAGGAATCAGAGAGTCGAGTTCGAATTCCAATCAGAACCATGAATTCACTTACATGCTAATACACTTCTTCTCCCCTCCATCTATGGGTAAATAGCAAGACAGACTAGGTTCTTTAGCCTTGGGTGGCAACCAGTCTAGGAGAAAGTAACTCTGAATTCAAAACTATGTAACCCTGGCGTAGCACATAATACACAGCCAAAGGAAAGGATCGCTCACATTGGCTTGATGATCCCAACTGTAATCGACAAATGATGATGAAATTCTTTACAGAAACACTCAGTAAACATAATTTGGTTATAGATAGCTTTGGAATGTGTCTGGATAGACATAACCAGACCATGACTGCAGAACCCTGTAGCTGTCTTTGGCATGGCAGTTTATTCTTAGTTAATTTCAGAAAAAAGTCAAAAAATTTATTATTATGTCATTTTGTGTATAAGGTAAATAAGTTACATGATTTTGTGAAGGAGATAAATTATGTCATTCTATAAAAGCAATAAACAAATTATATCATTCTGTGAAGGAAGAAAGATCTACCAGACAATAAACTGATGAAAAGAGTCAATAATAAACCAACCATGTTATTAAATCAGTGAATATACCCAGAAGAATGATTAGTGGTTGAATTGGATACATGTCCATCTCAACTGCTTGAATGTCAATAATGAGACAGACATTTAAGAAAAGACAGCAATAACCCATCCATTGTTATGTAATTTTCTTTTTAGTGAGACAATGTAAGAGACTTGATGTATTTGTCAATTTTAACAGGAGCTCAAGTGACAGGATGAGTGAATAAAGATTATAGGATCTTCTCTTGACTAGAGAATGCCAGTCATCTGTCTGAAGACTAAGTAGTTTGAAATGCATGGAGGAGACAATAAGGAACCTGCTTGGTGAGAGATCAGGCCAAGAGATTGAGAACTCAGGATTAGAATAAGATGGGGGTTCAGTGTGAGCCTGTCTCCCTCAACAAAGAACAGATTAAAATGAAGATGGATTTATTCTCAAGAAAGAATCAAATTCACAGAAACATCAGATTCTTGTTGGCATTGGTAACAGTTATCCCAATATTCAAGAATTTTTCAATCAACAAATCTCTAAATTCTGTAGCAAAATTTGGCAAAGGTGGTGAGTCCTACCTCCAGTAAAAAGAATCATTTTAAGATTTATTAAAAATGAATTAACCTTTATACTAATACTATTAATAATAATATTAAATTAGTATTTTGTCACTTTTATGTGCTATGGTCAGTTGTTATCAATGATACGGATTATATTAAGATTTCAGGAAGGGAATATTAGGGAATTAATTATATATATATATATATATTATAGATTTTTACACATGGACAAAAACAATTACGCACTACAAAGATGCATTCTTGTTTTGATGCCTTATTTGCCTTATTGCATCTTGACTGGTGGGAACTAAAAATGGTTATCTGAAAAATGTGAAACGGGAAAATGTATGAAAAATGGATAACCATTTTTAGTTCCTCCAGTTGAGATGCAATAAGACATCAAAAGAAGACTGCATCTTTATAGTGGGTAATTGTTTTTGTCCACATATAAAACTCTATATAAATAATTATTGCTCTACTCTTGGTATTGAACCCTTTTTTGAATTAATGCTGTGATTGTTATAACTTACATTATTCTCATTACATCTGTGTGTGTATATATATATATATATCACACACACACAGTTAATTCTGTTGGTATTTAGTCCAAGTGGATCCTAGTAATATAAAATATTAAAACTGATCCAAAAAAGAGCTGAATATATTTATTATTACAGAACAAAAATTAATACACAATCCAATCCAAAAGTTCTTATAATTTTCATCATGCTTGAAACAGACACCCCAATTTTATTTTAAAGTGTGTATTATATGTATTTGCCTGTTATAAATTTATTATATTTATAGGAGAAGCAATATGACAAAAAATACTTGAGACCCTGCATATTACTTCCATCTCTATGCAAAAAACATGTAATCTGTTTGTGATTCATATTGTTAATTGTCCGTTTTTCTTTCTAGTTGTGCAAATATCTGTTGGTTTTTATCTTCAGTTGTACTCTAAAAGTGCAGCTGATACTGTTTTAATGCTTCTAGAAGCTTTTCAAGTAGAAACTATAGATAAAACACAAGTGGTATTCACATTTCAAATGTGTTGAAATGCCACTTGGAAAGCCAACAACAAATCTGTTCAACACTTGAACAAGGTGAAATGACAAAAATCTTGAAAATATTCATCAGACAATTAATGAAAATCAATATCAGATTATTGAAGAGATATCAGGGGTGATTGGTTTGTCTTGGTGTTCATACCAGCAAATGTTAGCAGAAGATCTGAAAATCAAGTACTTCTACAAAATTCATGTCTAATTTTCTTGTAGAGGATCACAAAGACAATTGTTTCAATATGTACCATAATTTGAGAGAAGTTTAAAATAAGTCAGTTTCTTTCCAAAGTTGTGAAAAGGGAGGGTCTTGATGCTCAAATTTTTAACAAAAATTTTAATTATTTTGGATAATCCCTCATATATATGAAATTTGTTAAAAATATTGAAAAAAAAAAATTTTGTTTCGTTATTTTAAATTTTGCTAATTCAAATAAAATTATTCTCCTAATGACACTGGATAACAGGCAAAACATATCAAATAGGTATTACAAACTGTTTTAAACTTAGCTATTCCATTTCATTTTACTTATAAGTAGTTTTGACATGGGTATCAATACAGAATAGTGTGAGTCTGTTTCATACTAATCATCACTGTAGATATGTATGTACCTACTGCTTATACTTATATATGCTCTGTTCAAGATATTGAGCACTTTTCTCCTGTAAATATATCATAGCTATAATTTATATATGTAGCCAATCTGATGAGATGAGTATACTTATATATACTTATATTCATTGAAATAAATTTATTACTGTCTATGAATTTTTAAGTTTTTTCTTAATTATTCTTATATAGGTTTAAGGTATGTTATATTTATGAGTAAAACTGCTCAATATCAGATGTAGATCTTATGTACATATAAAAATGGTTCTGAGAGCAACACTATGCAGTGACACTTTCTTTCATGCTTTCAAGCTTGAAACAGACTGTTACCACATGGTGTTGCCTTTAATGTCCATTTTTATATTTGCATACGGTCTACATCTGACATGTATGTGTATATATATATATATATATATATATATATATATATATATATGATAGATAGATAGTGAGGCTGTGTGGACATAGGAATCAAAACTGCATGGTAACAGTGAGTTGTGTGCTACAGTATGATCTTATGACCAAATGTCGTTACTCTTTTAGCAGGCTTCGCATATAGGTTACTAAAGGATTAAAAGAATTTTTTATTTGTATAGGGATAATGTTGAAGGTTACTTCCAGTTGTTTATGGAGGTTGGGTGAGTTCTATTCCTGAGTTTGATCAATTGTGAATTACATATATGATTATAGATATATTAGCAGAACGATGTATATATGAACAGATTGATGCGTGTGGTGAACATGCACTTTAAACTATAAAGGTATATATATATATATATATATATATATATATATATATATATTTTATTACTTCAAATTATTATAGTGGATACTTTTATTTGAAATAATAGATGCCCCATTTTTATTTATTTATTAAACTGTGTGTTTCCACAAATCTAAGTGAAGAAAATGTATCCTCCAGCATTTTCTTTACTTAGATTTCTTGAATGAATGTGCAGGCTGATACATTGTTTAATAAATAAATAAAAAAAGAGCATCTATTTTAAATAAAGAGTTATTCCTTATAATAATGTTTGAAGTAATAAAAATGTCAGATTAAAATAGATCCATTAATTCTTTAGAAATATATACAGATACATGAAAATGCAAAAATACTATTGTCAATATTTTCAAATAATATTTGTGAACTCTAAAAGAAATCATTTTCTTACAACCAAAGCTAATCTTCAAAAACTGTTTCCCAGTACAATTCTCAACCATTGATGTTGAGACTGAAAAGCATCAAGAAATGTTGTACCATATTGGCTTTTCTCAAAATTTATGCAATCCAGGCACATTGTAGCAAATGTGCTTCCTTTGAATTCCAAAGCTTCTTCCAACAAATCACAATTTTGTTGAACTGGTGCCCAAGATGATACTTCTCTGATCACTACAATCTTAACCTGTTTAAGTCTAGGGTTAACTATTGTCTTCCTCACATAGAGGGTTACAGAGTAAGAGACTCAGTTTATGAAGATATCTCAAGTGGCTCTTGTGCCTTGTATATTATTATAAAAACATCAAATGATAATTGTCATATATTACAGTATTAAAAGCACAAATAATAAGAAGCAATTCACATTTTATTGAATCTCTATTATGTTAGTAGCTGTTCTACTGGGCTTAGGGTGGAAGATATGAGACTAACTGTTGAAAAGTAGAAGCAACACAGATGACAGGACACATGGCAAACTCTTCCACTCTGCCTACCAGAACTGTCTTATCCTAGCATTCCCTAGTGATACTGGGAGTCCTTACAACCATCATTATCCTCATTAATGATCTTGTTATAACAGTAGCAAAAAACTGAAATGAAATGGTTGGGGAATAACAGTATGTATCTATTCAAGCCAAAAGTTTAGGACCATCAAATGAATGATTCAAGATAACTTGAAACAGTCTTTGCCAATAAACTCACTATTTTATCCAAATTTAATGACTCCAGCATTGATGTTGTAAATAAGGAGATAAAGAAAACCCAAGATTGAAAATATTTTTAAAATTTTACCACTAATAAAACCAATTTAATTTTTAAAAAGTCATTAGATTTATAATCAGCTTGTACTTTGTATTCATTGAAACAAGGCACAGCAGTAATAAAAATAAGAACTGATGAGATATCCCTAGTGGAAGAAGAACATAAATAAAATTTTCAATTCAGAATTCCCTGTAAGTTATCCAAATCAATATATACATGATGAAGGCCGGAGTGCATAACAGCAACAAAGATGAGGAAAATAGTATGCATGTAAATAGTGTAAATAATCAATAGATTTACATTAAATTGTTGAATGTATGCTTTTTTATGAACTTTATTACACATTTAACTTCTTTATTAATTATTACTTTTTTATTCTCTGTGTAACCATATTATTTATAATGTCATTAACTCCCAATACATATTTAAAACCATAAGCAATTAAACATCAATATGAATATAAAGCCATCATGAGTTTTATCACTGGTTATGGTAACACTACATTTACTGCACCCAGAGAAGTAATCACTCTTCAGATTAGTTTTGAATTCAGAGTTTTCCCTATAGATAGGTTTCCACCTCAAAGCAAGAGAGGCTGGTCTGCATTGCTTTTATTTTTTCAAGACCATTAGCATGAAATTAATTAAATAGAACTGACCAGAATTTGAACTTGGCATGCTATTTACCCTCTCTGCACCAACAACAATTACACTACTCCACACATCCTCAATATATACATAAAACTATAAATTATCAATATATAAAAACCATTATATATATATATATATATATATATATATATATATATATATATATATATACACACACATTAATTACCCATACCAATATGAAGCTGTTAACTATCAATATATGTATAAAACCATTAAAAATCGATATGAACACAACAGTTAAAAAGTTTGAGGACACCCTTGACATTTTTTTTTAAATTGTCCTCAAAAGTAGTTCTTTAAATAAGAGAAAATTATGATACGTGTTTAAAAAATGTGAGATATGTTTTTTATAAGAAATTTTATCATGACAAAAAGGAAAAAAGCATCTATGATTAAATTTTGCTCTAATCAAAATATCCTTCTTTAGCCTTGATTACTGCAACACAAATTTTTGGCATTTGTTGCAAAATTTTCTCAAAGTATAAGTTTGATAATTGATTCTATTCTTTTCTCAATGACCATAAGAGCTCTTTTTCATTTTTTCATCTTCTGGAGGTGGCTTCAAACTTTTGAACTGTAGTATATATAAAACCATTAACTCTTAATATGTATTATTAATTCTTATTGTTAATGATTAGTTGTTCATTTCTCAGAATGCTTCTATACTAAGTTGGTTAGATAATCCCTACTGAAAATGCCTGCTTAGGACCATTTGTGTTTCTTCAACACTCACAGATCTACATTGTGGTTTATACTGCAATAATGATGATTTCTGGGATTGAGGACATAATCAGGTCTGCTCAAAAGTTGAACAAGTCCAGTATGCTCAACCTGTCACTCTAAATGACACCACTGGGACCAATGGTTAATGACTTCTGAATGATTTTGTCTACCCAATTTCATTCACATGGTTTGGGTCAATCTGTGGTATGGTTTTTAGACACAGATTATATACTCAGGTCAATATTATCAAGAGGTCACCTCTCTGACAAATCATCAATGGTGAAATTTGAAACTGAATTTCCTGTGGGCAATACTACCATCTAGCTATGTTCCCACAAATATGTATAAAAAAATAATTACCTTTCAATATGTATATAATGCAACTGAATATATGTATATAAATTTCTTTAAATTTACACAGATGTCTGAAGGCATTTGCTACATCCATATAGATATACTTGTATTCATATTTATTATTTGCTATACAGAAATATTTTTTTCTTTCAAAATGAATGTAAACTTATGCATGAATGACTATTGGATACATGTTGAGATCTATACGTCAAAGTAGTTCTGATTCAATGCTTCAAATTAGTTTTGTCAGAAAAAAATATAATTAGTTTTCACAAGTGGCAAGATTTTTATACAATAAGTTCTTTCTATAATATATACAGTGACAGAAAATAAAATGGTAAACCTAGAATATGTTTTACTCATGAGTAAACATATACAGGCCAACATTTGCACAGGTTTCAAAATAGCTGATCAGCAGTAATCCTAAAACACTTTAAAATATACCCTATATCCTCATTGGGTATTAATATTAGTTTTGTACTCCTACATGCATGCAATGTTACAAATATTGAATGTCATGTTGCAATATATTCTTTTATGCCTGTTGATAAAATACACCAAGAGTTGGGGATCTTCTTTTATGTGCCTTGTCTCCTCGGGCAATCATTGCCCTCCAGATCTTCCTGCCCTTTATAGCTCTTAATAAGTTTTGTTTTTTTGTTATTTCTTCCAAACATTGTTCTACCATCCATTTATTCAAGTATTCTATTTCCCTCAATCTGTCCTGTGAACATCAGATTCTACAAACCCCCTTTCCTCATTATGTGCCCCAGAAATTTCAACTGCCTCTTCCTGATGTTAAGTATATTCCCTAATGACAGAAAGACCTGGTGATCATGCTATACAGCAAAGTTATCAACCATCTTGCATAGAAGCAGCACAGGTATTATATAGTGACCATTATTCTGCTAGAACAGAAAATCACCACCCTGTTACAGGAATGGCTCTAGAACAGGTTGAAAAATATTCTTAATATAAATACTCTCACTACAAATACTAAAGGTGGGCAGTAATTGCAACACTCAGGGTTGGGTCTATGTATCATGAGAAAATGAATCTGAAAGATGTTGCTCTCTAGGTCTACATTATATACACAATTGACAATTCCATGCATCAGTGCTTACATCAGTAAATTCAACAGAGCATTGTGCATTCCTCCAGTGTCTGCACTGTATGGCATAGCAACCTGGTTTATATGTATAGGAATGTTCATTTTGCCACTATTTGCTACACTGAAATACCACTGCTACATCATATGCACAATAATTCACAGAAATGGCTATCTAGTTTCTCAAAGATCCCCAATCTGAACCCCATCAAATGGTTTTAACTGAACAAAAAAGCAGATGTCCATTTTCATGGCATGAAACCTGCTTGCAATAGAATCTTTTCCCCCACAATGAATCTTAATACAGCATGCATTATTTACTCAAACTTAGATACAAATGGTGTGTTGGTGTGAGTGTTACTGTATCACAAGATGGCTGAAGATTTTGAAAATTTAATCAAAATATCTATTATCTACCATGTAAATACATGAATATAATGTACCCAGGCCAAAATTGGGAGCATCATTTAGGTTTTGGCTTTTTTAGATTCTCTCATTATTTATAATTTACTGTATTTATACAAGAAAATAGAGCATTTATATAATGTGAACAGAGAAATCAACACTGCATGGTGACTGTCACTTTCACACTTTTATGAAATCATCTTGGTTTGAAGGTCACATTTAATCATGAAACTGGCTGTTACCATGCAGATCCTCGTCTGGGGATACCCTCTGACATAAGCCAGCTAAGTATAATTTTTACAAGTTGTGTGTATATATATATATATATATATATATATATATATATATATATATATATATATATATACACACACACACACACACACAACTTGTAAAAATTTTTTGTGTCATGCATTTCATCCTTTCGGACTTCATTGGAGAAAAGTAATGTTTACATTGATGCAACTATACATGAACAAAAGAGAGGAACTTTAAATTTTATTTTATTTTTTTAATACATGTTTGTGTCTATAGCATTTTTGTTTATTGTTTTATCATTTTTGTTATTAAATACACCTTTTTTACAATTTGTTTTAGTTCTTCCCTAAAGTTGTTTTTGATATATCAAAATACATATATAATTTTCCCATATACATATCATCATCTTGCTTGACCACTGCAGTACATTGGCCTTTCTGAAATCCTACTATGATTCTTGGACCTATAAGTAGGGTAAGAAGGCAGTAACCTCCAAAGATTCGCTCAAGGTAGGTGGCACTTGATTATTACAATTCCATGCATGAATGACTGAAGATCCCAGAGTCATGGCATCAACCTATTCTCAAACTATTGGTAGAAAGGGCAAGATCTCCTGAATATATATATATATGTGTGTGTGTGTGTGTGTGTGTGTGTGTGTGGGTGTGTGTGGTGGCCTCTCTTTGTGGACAACAAATGGGGGTTCAGTAATATAAACAGGTGCTCAAATTCTATAGACACACATCTGTCTTCCAAGGCCTGCAGGTATTTTGCAAACTTTTAAACAGATGGAACATGTTGCTGAGCCATTTTGTTTGAGTTATTGAGGATCAATTGTCACATGTTTCTGCAGATGGACAGCTTCACTCAAAAGTTTGTGTATGTATACATACATACATACATACATATTTATAAATATAAAAGACAATAGGAAAACTGTAATGTTAGCCGACACGTTTCATCCAATGTGGACTTTTTCAAGGCAAAAGCGAAATGAATTTATTAAAACGAAGTAACTAATAATAACAAAAACAAAATGTTCTTAGGAACTGGAAGAATTTAGAAAACGCTATTATATTCATATATTGTCAACTGAAAATTACGTCAAGTACTGTCACGTGTGGAAATATTGTTTTTATTGTTGTGTTGACAGATTCAACCATTTTCTTTTTATTTCTTCATGCAGTTGAGTATGTGTTCTTGTGAGAGTAGTAATTCTGTTAGGAAAGGTGAAATAGGGGAAAATCTACGCCCAGGCCTTTTCCCTATTTCACCTCTCCTTTGGACGAAACATGTTGGCTAATATTACAGTTTTTCTATTGTCTGTTACATTTTTCTATAGGTTAACATCATACATACATGTGTGTGTGTGTGCGTGTGAGACAAGGTGTTACCAAAAGATTTATGGAAAATGAGCAGGTATACATGAATATTTCTTATACCATTTGTGTGTTTATGAAGTTGTCACATCCATGTTTAATGAGAATAATAAAGACTATGTGTTTGTATCTTCTTTTGTTGCTCTCTTTATCAAGTTCCACTTCAAACAAATATAGACAGAAGAATGTCTTTGGTATCGTCATATGGATTAATGGTGAGTAATCTTGTAGAATATTACTTATCTAGTAGGGCCTCATACTATAAGATTGTACTGTAATGTACTAAGTAAGTATCAATATTTGATGGTCTTGCTATAGAGCAGTTTTTAGTAAGCTAGATTTACAGACTCTTATTGTAGTGAGCTTCATGCTGAGTGCCTCACACATATATCCTTGTACCAGGCTTAGATGCATATCAACAAAAATATAATTTCCTGTGTTTCTTAATTAAACACTAAATAAAATCAAAGGAAGCTTTTAATTATGCATTATATTGCATAATCAAAACAAATCCAAAAAATAAAAATCATTGATTATAAAATCAAAATCTATTTTGAAAATCATTACTGTTACTATAAAAAGAAAAAAATTAAAAAAATGAAATGTGCAATTATTTTCTTCTGTTTATTTGCTTAAGATGGAAAATTTAAATTCTTCATGAAACTTAATTTTGTAAAAGCATTCACTTTGGCACTGAAAGTTTTTATATGCATTTTAAAAAAATGTTAAAAACATGAGATAGGGTTCTTTTTATTTATATTTACAGCTCATTTTTATCATTTGATGAAAGGCTTATAAATAGGATGAATTTGGTTAAAGGTTATTAATGAATGTTTGTGAGTTGCAGATGCAATTGTAAAGGCCAACCAAAGCAATGTCTTACAATCAGACTTAGCATCTACAAGTGGCTTACCTTAGTGTCCAAGATGCACAAAGTCAACATATAATCAACATCAAGTGCTTTCTACCTGGCTTTATATATGACACCAATTAGTCTGCAACTGGCTGCCATAAGAGGAGAAATTAGCCAACACTCAAACCTCCATCTTGATATTTTCCCTGCCTTTTAGCCCTTAGAACAATCATCATCTTCTACTTATACACTTGCTCCTCTTGACACTAACACCTTTTCTGATTCTTTATACTTTGCCAACACTTACTTCCCCTTCACCCACAATCTCCTTTGGCGTCGTAATAATCTTTTAATGAATCAAAATCATTGGTGTGTACGCTGAAATGTAGTTTCTGATTAAGTGGTTCGTAGTTTGAGTTACAGCTTAAGCAATTTTAAATCCATCATTATCTTGTCAGGACTCCTGAGTATCATCTGCACATAGTCAGCTTGTACTGTAGAAATGGCCTGTAGATTTTCCTTCATTGACTCAGTGTATCTCTCTTAAGGGTGAACAAAAGGTAGATCCACTGAATATCAGAATACTACTACTTCTATGTGCAATGTCTCATCAGGATTTTGCCAATTATAGCTCTCCAGAATTTGCTGTCCTTTGTAGCTCTTAAATTTTGTCATTTTGTTATCTCACCTAAACCTTATTCTGCCATCTATTTACTCAAGCTCTCTATATAGGTTATGCATTGTTTTTCTCTGTCCCTGCTGCCCTCAGTTCAAACTTTGCTGCTCACATGTTACATCCATGGTATTCTCAGAATCTTTCTGTAGAACCACATTTCTGCTGCTTCTAATATAATTTCCATTAGATACATTATAATCAATGGCTTGTGTCAGACTTGTAAGAGTAAACATCTTTCAATACAAACTATAAATAACAAATTCTCTTTGGCAATTATTAACTAAAATATTTTTTGACAAAAATAATGACTTCAAGAATTACTTTAATTAACATATGTTAAAATATCAATTTATGATTTATATGGTAAATATCTGGAATGATTGTAATATATATCGAGATATAGGTTAACTCCTGACTTTTAGCCATGGAAATTGATGATATTCCTTGCACATAGATCAACACAATTTTTTGAGTGTAATGAAACAATAAATTATGGCAATGAAGATACATTTTTATGGCCATTCAAAGCATATTTGATGGAAGTCTAAAAAAAAAAAAAAAAAAAAAACCTCCTGCATTTCATAAATTGAGGTTTGGTGAACCTAAACCATAAAGCACTTCAGGTAAAATATTTACCATTTATGATCACGGTATTTTACACTGAAATATGTTTATGGACATTTCCTAGAAAAGCAGATAAGAACAGTAAATATAAAAAAGCATATGAAACTAATATATATATATATATATATATATATATATATTGAGGAAGCATGGTGGAGTAGTGGATAGAAGCATGGATTGAGGTATTGGAGAGCCAAGTGAATTCCAGTCAAATCTATTACATTCACTTACATACTAATACCCTCGAGAAAGGTATTAATTCTCTTCTTCTCCCTCCAGTTATAGGTAAATAGCAGGACACACTGGGTTCTATACCCTTGGATGGCAACTGGTCTAGGAGAATGACAACAATGAATTCAAAACCTGTGGGGTGGACTTTGTGGCATGTAGTACACCAAGTCTCTGTATTGTGCCCTTCAAAAAGTGTGGTTGGTTCTGCACAAAGCCTTCACCACATCAAATCATATGTGCTGGTGCCTAGGCTGTCGGTTCCTTGGAACTGAGCCCTCATACGTCGAATACGATAGGAGAGTCCACCATATATATATATATATATATATATATATATATATATATATATATATTTTGCACTAAAGAAATAGGGATGCTTTACTTTAAATTTCTGATGCCCAGGTTATCTTGATGTATAATGTAATCCATTTCATACATGTTTCTATTGTTTTTGCTTTTAGTTTATTTTTCACTGTTGTTTTTAATTATCCTACACTGTAATATTAATGAAAATAAAAATATAAGAAAAAGTTATTGAGAGAAAGCTGAATGAAATCAGTTAAGTTATATATTTAAACATCTTAAGTTTAATACGTAGCGTCCATGTAACTTTCATGTTTTTTATGTAAAATTGTAACTGGCAACAATTTTCTTATGAACAACCATATATGTAAGACTAAATATCAATAAAACCATTATATATATATACCGGATATAACATCAAAATTGTCCAATTGTTAGATTAAGCTTTGAACTGTTGTATCTTAGAAATGATTAAAATATCTTACTGGAATTCTCTGAGGTTTTAAAAAGACTATAGGATTCAACTTTGAACAATAAGAATGTATTTAGCTCTAAGTTGAAATGATGATCCCACTAGCTGTTGTGACCTCCTGATTCAGTTTTCTTCTCTACTGTTCCCACTTTTTTTAAGCTTATTCTCTGTTCCCTTGATGGTTCTTGAATGGACTTTAAAGATGAGAGCCAGAGTATGAATATTTTTACCATTATTGAAGGCCTGAATAATCTTTTTCCACTCACCATTGCTCAGTTGGGAAGACATAATGGGGCTGACACAAAATGATTTTAACCTGTTCTCTTTCTCACTGAATAACTTAGAGTTTTTCAGTGATTCTTATGACAAATGGTGTCAAGATGTCTAAAAGTCTTCTCTGAAAATCTGGGAAAAAGAAACTCAATTGGTTTAGTGTTTTTTAGATATTAAACATTTAGTGGGATGTACAATTATCACATGCTGTTAAACCCTGTGTGTGTGTGTATATTTCCAAGAGGATAAAATCCTGATAGAGCTCTATGTAAAAGACAGAGCAAGAATATAATATAAAAAGGCTCAAACCCTAATATTTTATGGTTATGCTTAGCGACCCTGTAACTTTAATGGTTTTTATGTAATCACAATCCAATTCATCAGACCGAGGTAGGTCTGATGAATTGGATCGTGATTACAATTCCAATGTAATAAATTATAACCATAAAATATTAGTTTTTGAGCCTTTTATAAAATATGAAAATGCATATGTATAACTGAAAGAATGTGGCAGAAAATTTACTACTCTACATTTTTCAAACACTTATTTTCATATTTACTGATTTAAAAAAATTTTGGTCAATGCATTCTTCAACTTTCCAAAGACATGTGTTGTATCTGATAATCTTTAGAATCTGCCTTCTACTTTTTCTTTCTTATCTTAACAATTGCATCAGTTGGAAATGGTTACAAAGTTAAATGCCATAGGTTTTAAATAAGTGGAAAAACTTTCAATCAAAATTGCAATTGAACTTGGATATAAAAGTATTGGTTCCTACATATTAAAATATACACAGTATTTAGTTAAATTTTTACTTTTTCACAATGGTCTATATGTGGTTTATTTTACCTTTACTCTATAGTACATTAGAGAAAAAAAAAACAGTGTTAGGGAGTAAAGCATGACAAGTAATTAAAATTCATTCTATTGAAGATCATTATTAATGCAGATGTGTATTCAGTGGTTTCCTCAGTTAAAATTTCATTAAATAGTTTTAGAACTTAATATAGTTAACTCAACATTTGTGACAATTTTTAATTTATGGTTGAATGGTTTTGTGAACAAACAGTAACACATTTTTTCTGTTAATTGAAAAAGTTAAAAAGACATTGCTGTGAAAATATAATTTAATTATGTGAAGAATGTGAAGAAAGAACTAATGATCAATTGTAAGAAGACAAGTTTGGTTGTCAGCAAAAGGAACAGCTCAAGGTTCAAATTATATCAACTATAAATATTTCAGAAGTATTTTAACAGAGGAAAGAAAAACTGATATGGTATTCTGAAGAGGCATTGGTAGAGTGAAAGATACCTTCCAAAAGCTAAATTAAGTGTTAAGAGACAGAACAATTTTGTGAGAAACAAAAAAAGAGTAATGAAATGTTATATAATAGTGGCCCTCTTAGATGGCAGTGAATGCTGGACAATATCCTTACAGATGAAGAAGAGAACTGAAGCATCAGAAATGTGGTTCTACAGAAGGATGCTGAGAATATGTATCGTAAGTGAATAACAATGAAGTTTAAAGATAAATGAAAACAAAAAAGGACAGTTACACTTAAAATCAGAAAGAGAGTGTTGAAATCCATGGGAGACATAATGAAGAAAAAGTGCTGAAAAAGGGCAGAACAGGCAGTGTGAGGGATAGTGAAAAGATAAATCTTAATGAGAGCTACAGTTGTAGAGGCCCATGATCACCCATGTTCTTGAGGAACACAGCATATAGAAGAAGACTTTAAACAAAAGCAGTAAGTTATCCATATTCAGTTTTATAAGTTTTTATCTTATACATTAAAAAGAAGCTTGAGCATCAAGCACTATGGTTTGACTTTATTTTAACCTAGAGAAAAATTTTGTGAAACAATTCTGGCATGAAATTTAATTTCTAAAACACTTAGCATGGATCATACTCATATTCAATAGTTTTTAAGCTGAGAACTCTATTCAGTGTACTGCAAATTCTTTGTTACAAGGCAATATGATGAAATGATTTTTCTTTCAAAGACACATGGTCCAGTGGAGAAAAGTGTTGGTTGAATCCAAGAGTTGTGTGTTCAATACCTGGCTACAGCTGAGTTGAACAAAAACTTAAGACAGAGTTGTTAAAGGGAGATAACTGATACTGAGACATCCAGAAGAGTCATGGCACATGGAATTAGAATCTAGACTGGTGGATGAAATAAAGGGTTCAGTTTGAAATTCCAATCACCTGAAGAAGGCCAGAGCATACAAAGGCCGAAATGTCATGAATATGGCAACAAAGATGAAGACAGTTGTTATATTCCAGGAATAAATACTTAACACCAGGTGGATAATAGAAGGAAGGTTTATTGTACACAACCAGTACAATATGAAATACAGTACAGTTATACACATAGATCAATCCAGTAGTGAGTGCTGCTAATTGGATGGTTGGATGTGCTTGCGTCTTCTCTCTCTCACTATTCTCCAAGTGTCTCATAGTCGGTTGACTTTATAGGTACTTACTACCTATAGTGTAATCATTCATTGGGATGACTGGTTATTCCATTACATCAACAATAATCTGAACAATGTAATTAGTGTAAATAATTACAATACCTCATTTCAGAAACATAGACAGATATAGAAGAGTTTAGTGAAACAAATCTGGCATAGAACTTTATTTCTAAAAAGTTTAGCAATGATCAAGCTAACATTTAATAGTTTGTAAGTTGCAAACTTTAGCCATTGTACTTCAAGTTCTTTGTTACAAAACAATATGATCAAAACCTCTTTCTTTTGCTGAGATAATGGATTTATAACAAATTTAAAGTGATTCGATGTTTTGATTTTTTTGATTTTGTTCATCACAAAAGTAAAAACAAATTCTACAGATCTTCAATATAAAATAATAGAGTGACTAAGAAAACCCTATATTCACTTTGTAATTAGAGCTATTTTTAGTACTCTTTACAGTAATAGATCTTAATTAGTAATGCATGTAATCAATGACTAAAAATAAGAGAGTTCCAATTAAGAAGTTGCTGTTTCATTAACCTTAATTGGTTTCATTACAAATTCATCTCAGGTTGTTTTATTACATCTATCCAAAAAGTGTATTTTTCTGGGAAATTTGCTTTTAACTACCATTTTATTATTTAAGACGTAGTGTCAAAAAGATGTTTTTAACACATAACACCGCTTTCTTAACTATCTTTACTCTTTGGCAATGTTTATTGTTTTAAAAAGTTGTGATTTTTGACTAATGAGCAATGGTCCACTTTTAATCTGAGAAAACAAAGTCCTTATGTGTCTGGTTCAGGACTGGCTTGACATCATGCATCCAATAATTGCAGCCATTTCCTGGCCACATCTGTGCATGCTGGCTTTTGATGCACTGATGTTTGTGAAGTTCTTGAATTGGCTTTGCTTGACAATCCACTCAAGGCTACAGTCATCTCTCTTACTTGTACACATTTCCTACTAATTTTCCCTTCCAGTTAACTTCTCACAAATAAGCTTTGATACATAACTCTGCATTGATCATATATGGCTTACACTCCAGAAGGTGCGTATCAATGAATTTCTTCTGGACAAATGGCAAATCAGCAATATTTCTCATGATTTTGGTTTTCTGTACCGAACTTAGAAATTTGTGCTATTTATACTGACTAAATAATATTTGACTCAAACTTGAAATGGAATGTTCGATTATTTTGAGATAAATTTTTTCTATTTTTTTGACCTGCAGGACATAATTATCAAAATCAAAAATGCTTGAAACAGTTTGGTCTACATGTAATGAGTCTAGAATATGTACAATTTTCACTTTCTAAAAAAATGAATAAAAGCAATGAACACATCAATGATATTATAATTTTTTTGAAATGCATATACACTCAGAGTTGTGTTATCAGTGGGGAAGAAAATCTATATTTATTATTAGTATGAATTTTAGTGCTGTTATTATATGTTGGGCACTGTTTTATTACCACCAGAACTCACTGCCTATCTATCTATCTATCTATCTATCTATTTCTCTCTCTCTCTCTCTATATATATATATATGTGTGTGTGTGTGTGTGCGCGTGTGTAAAAATATATAGAAAATAGGAAAGAACTCGTTAGGTAAATAATCCAAAGTTCTTTAGTATTTTTGTTATTATTTTAAAAAAAATAGTGCTCGATACAAAAGTAGAGCATAAATATAATTATTTATTTAAAAATATGATTCCAACGCTACATAAGAGATCTCATGTTTCAAAACAAGAGCCAAAAACATCAATATAATTATTTGAATTAAATTGAATTAACTCTTATGTAGCATTGGAATCATATTTTTAAATAAATAATTATATATATATATATATATATATATATATATATATGTTGCAGAAGGTAATGAAGGGAAGCAAGAAGAAAGGACTAAACATCAATTGCAGGAAGACAGAATGCATGGTTGTTAACAAAAGAATAGCCTAACAAGAAAATTATAAACTGGAGCTATCAAACAAGTACAACAATTTAAATATTTGGGAAGTGTTTTTTACAGAGGATGAAAAGTGCGACACTGTAATCTGAAGGCACATTGAGATACGAAATGATGTCATCCAAAATGCTAAACAAAGAAATAGGAAGATTTCATTAGAAGCAAAAGACTGCTGGACTTTTACATAATATCAATCCTCCTATATGGCAGTGAATGCTGGAAAATATCCTCACAGATGAAGAAGAGACTTGAAGCAACAGAAATATGGTTCTACAGAAGAATGCAGAGAATATGAACAACAACAAAGGTATTAAAGAAAATGGAAATGAAAAGGATATACTTAACATCAAAAAGATTGAGTTGAAATTTTTAATGAGGAGAGAGGACTTGGAAAATGTTATACTCATGGGACAGATTGAAAGCAAGAGGAACTGAGGAAAAAAAAGCATAATCTACCTAGCAAGCTTGAGTAAATGGATTTAGGATCAAGGTTTAGAAGAGATAAGAAAAAGACAAAATTTATTAAGAGCAACAAAGAACAGCAAAATGTGGAGAGCCATGATCACCTACGTTCTGAAGAGAGACACAGCAAATAGAATAAGAGGATTTTATATTGCTTTATGCATGAGTTCATGTGTGAATATATGTGTAATATCTTAAACTATGTTAATTTCTATTTTGTGAAATATTTATCTTTATAGCAGTATATATAACTACATTTTTTCAAAACACAGTTGTTTATAGATCTAAGACATCCCTCACTTAAAATACATAGGTTGATTTATTAATAATAGAAATAATTGTCTTTTATGATGTCAGTATATTTTTTTAAATATATAAATCAATAATGTAGGATTTTAGCCAGAAATCCTCACCCATCAAGTAGATAACTGGCATAGTAGGAACAACTAAGATGAATTAAGGGTGCTTGTCACAGATTCAATCCAGTCCTAAGAAGAGGTTAGTGCAACACACTCTGCAACCAATGTCCAGACTCACATCATGAGGAACAAAGATATTCATAGATGAAATCTGGCAACCTTAATGTAAAGTTAGTTATCTTGTCGAGTAGAAATCTCATCTGTTGTAAATATCACGTTTATGTCAATGTCATATTGTTTTACATTGTTGCATTTAATAAAAATGGTAAACTTATTTTGGCACCCTTCTTTTCATTTCCTTTTAGTACCTCATATTTACAAATTTGGAAACTCCTTGATTATTATTATAAAATAACATCTCAACAGTGTTTCTGTGTAAGTTATGAAGGTGGGCTGAGGCACATGTTGTATAAAGCAGTGTGGGTAGTAACCAAATTTAGTATGTTAGTAAAACAAAAAAACAGTTCTATAGTCACTGACAGTACATTATTACACAATGCAGACACAGCTTCTTTCATTTACATCTTGGTTTAAACAGTTGGCTTAATTTTGAATTTGAAAAATGAATGCCTGCACTGAGTGGCTTTTACACTCTTTGCAGATTTAACTATTTTATTTGTGTCAATAAAACAAAGCAGGCAGTCAAGCAAAATCTTCCTTCCAGGTAACTATTTTAACATTTGGTTAGAGCCTGTGAGGATTACCCCCACTTGGTCTGCCAAGATGCTGCAAGGTGGCACTGTTTAAGAATTAAAATGCTCAGACGTAATCTTCCTTTTCTTCTGTCTTTTTTTATACTCAAGATGTAGACACTAACTTTTGGCCCTGCTGGAGATAATATCTTTCCCCACTGTCTACTAACAACTGAACTTTTAAATGCACAGACATATATGTGCATATAGCACAGACACAATTATCCATAGTTAAGTTTTTAATGTCTTTTCCTTTCATTTTTAGCTATGTACACATTTTCTTTCTTTTGTTAAACATTTCTTAGTTATATAAAAATACAGGAAAATCTGTCCCTGCTTAAATTAATTCCATTTCCTTTTACCTCTACAAATGATGACAACCTGTCATTTATACATCAACATTTTGGTTGCCACTACTTTTAGTTGAACTAGAATTAGAGATTGTAATGGGCCCAGGCTTAGAGACTTTTCTCATTAGTAGTAGAGCATTTGCAGTAGTAACAGGGTTAGAATTATGAGAATCATTTTTGATATTAAGTAATAATATAAAAATAGAAATTTATCACATATATGTGTTATAATTTCTGCAAGTCTGCTATCATGTGACCCTTTAAGGAAACTACCATCTGTTCTTTAGCTACTGCTGGTCAAAGAGGCAACATGGTAATTCTACTCCCTCTGACTCAGTCTGAAATTCTCCTCTAAGACATCATGTTTTTTTCCTTGACCATTTCTTTGATTTTGTTTCATATTGTTTCTGCTATATCTCCCACTACGTCCTCTGTAATCCTACTCTCTTTCTTTCCCCAACTAACCAGTATCCCACTACAAACTGATATCATAAACAGTTTGAAAAATCCTGTGAATTTTAAAATTAAAATTTGTAGGTGAAAATGGTCATTAACTAAAGGTATCTTAAGTCCAATTGTAAAGTGTATATATATATATATATATATATATATATATATATATATATATATATATATCTATGCACAAACACACAATGGGGTATTGAAAAGTTCTTGGCCTAATCAAGAAGAGATTTTTAAAATTTCTGAATTTAGATCATGTTGTTAAATATTTCAATGGAAAACTTTTCAGCCCCCACTTAGATATAGATATATAATAATCAGGTTATATGAATTTATGTGGAAACTAAAACGATTTTTTAAATTTCTTCCATGACAACTGTGACTGTGCTGTTCTCTGTCATGAATGGTTTTTTTTTTATATGTGTAAATCTTTCTGTAAGGCATTTTTCTGGTGAAGTAGCAGAATTTACCATTATGTTAAACTTCAGAAGTAAAATTCTATAATAATTCAGTGGTGAAAGAAATGTTCTTTTTTAGTTTCATAACCAGAAAGTATAAAATATAAAAGAGGGACAACAATTTCAATTTTCTAAGTAAAATACAATTGTGTCTACAGGTGAATAACAGAAACAAAATAAATGATAGTGAACATTAGTCAAATTTGGTTTTCATTTCTACTAGAAGAAAACCCTTTGGGAACAATGAATTTATGTAAAAGACAATTTGTTTAAAAAGATTATTGATGGATTTTAATGAATCTATAAAATTTCTATAAAATCTATGCGCAGTTTTAATATTGTTCTTATTTTCTGACATCTGAGGTAAATTACACAGATAAATTTTGTGTGTTCTTACCAATGGAATATGAAAAGAATTAGCTGAGTTTTCTATATGGATAAAACATGAAGATAAAACTTTAATTTTATGCAGGGTACAAGCAAGGAAATCTAGAGAAAAGGCATCAGTTTACTTTATTATTGGTGACAATTTAGCAATAGTGATTCTCATTAGGGATTAGAGATAACATAAAATACAAAAGTTGAACAAAATTTGGAGACAGGGTCAATAAATAATATACTTATTTGTCAAAATTTAAAGGGTAATAATCAATTTTTAATAACTATCAAAGTTCCCAATAACAAAAATGAAAAGAATGTTTAATTACAATTTATTTAATTTATAATTGAACCAACATCAATTGGAAACAGTGGCTTATTCAGAATATTTCTTTAAACAAAAAATCATTTACAGATGTAGATGCTCAGGATTCACTACAGAATTGTTTTTTCATTATTTTTCATATTTCTTTATGGGGTGAAATCATAAAAATATCAATGAAACACAAAACTTTTAGTGTTCCCGAATTTATAGACAGAAAGGAACAGACAGCATCTTATTATATTTGTATTATAATACTTTTACCCTTCATTTTAATGCAAGTGAGCAAAGTACTAATATTTTTCAAGACCAACCCTTTTATTACTTAAAAATCTAAGGGATACAGCCAAACTTGGTTTACAAATTATAATATTCATTTTAATTCAGTTTTTCAGTGTTTTCCAGCAAAAAGAAAATAATTGCTATAAAAACATCACTTGAATTCAGAGTTGGTTTCTAGCAGAAGAAAATCATTTGGGAAGAGTTACATTTGGATGAAATATTTAGAGTTTCTATAGAGTCTCCAGAGAAATTAAAGAAGTTGAAATTTTATTTTAAATTTCAAAAATGTAGAAAATATGCTCCAATTTACTATTTTTTTATTTAGATACGCACACACATATATTGCTGGTAAAACCACTCTAAACTAACCTTGTATCACAATCATTTGGAATGTGGACACACTGATAAATATCCATATATATTAACAGATATTTCTTTTAATGCAAGAATTAAACTGATTGAGAAGGATGCTGTAGTTGTTCTTATACTTTTTATTTTCCCAAGTACTTTCAGTTTCATTCAAGATCATTGTCAGGGGTGCATTGCTAAGACAAAGATTTCATTCAACTGACAGTTATAAATTTTGTGTATGTGCATGTAATCACAGTTATTTAAAAGGTTTACCACTATGTAAGAGAGGTATCTAATTAAAAATTGTAATTACATGTTTTGAAATACACTGTTATTTTTTGCAGTTATGAAATTTTGTGTGTGCATAAAGGGAGGTAACTTAATTTATATTGTGAAAATCTTTATGAAAATTGTAATTACATGTTTTAAAACATTCCATTATAATTGTAGTTTTTTTCAACCATTACAATTTAGATATTTTAAAACCTCACTGTTATAAACATTTTAAAACTTTGTTAATAGACTCATAATTAATTTTATTTAGTGTTGGCTGTAATTTTTTTTATATTAAAGGGTTTCTAGAATTTGAGGGTTTTTTTTTGTGATGGAGTCTACTTGTGTTGTCGATTAATATTTCTCTAAATTGTGAATGTAGACAGGAATATTCCTTTAAATGTTGTGCAACATATGAATTTTATTCTCCTCGATAAAGTTGTTGTCATGTATCCAACATATATATATTTACGTTTTGGTCAGAGATACAAAAGGGCACTTAAATTGATATACAATGTTGGTCTTTTGCAAAACACTAGTTGACAAAGAAGAATTATTGTGGATGATTAAGTTGGTTGTATTAAATTTAGTATAGTATATAATTAGATTTATTTTCTTTTTGCTAGGACCAAGGGCTTATGAGTTTTTTTTTAAGAGTTTTCATCTTGTTTGTAGTTAGAATGTATTTGATTGCTGTATACTATGCAGATATGCTTAAGTTTGAGGAAGTGTTATGTTCTTTTTGATTTATGTTAGTATTTCTAATAGGTCTTCTAATTTGTTCATCAACAATGTAATTAGGAAAGTCATTATTAATGAGAGTTTGTTTAATTTTTGAATTAACTGAGCCAATTAATGTGCACACATACACACAATTCAAAACTGTCAGTTGCATTAATTCTTTGTCTTAGCAATTCATCCTTGAAGATAATCTTAGATGAAACTTAAAGTACTTGCAAAAATAAAATGTATAAGAACAGTCATGACATCTTTCTCAATCAGTTTAATTCCAGCATTAAAAAAATGTCTGTGAATATGAGGATTAAAATGAAAATAAATAGACATAATATATCTAAATTATTCAATCATACATGCTTGCATAAAGATATTATATATATATATATATATATATATATATATACACACACACACACACACACACAAGACAATAAATATACCACACATGCATATATATATATATATATATATATATATATATATATATATATATATATATGTGCGTGTGTGTGCATACATTCAGAGACACAAACATGCACAGAATATATAAAGATAAAATGAAAAGTGATTGATTTCAATAACAGTTGGGGTTGTCTACACATCTCCTTGCCTGACAATCTACTCCATCAAGCAAACAATCATCAACAGAAAGGAACAGCAGATAAAGAAAAAAGACAACTGGATGATGACATGAGTTGAGTAGACATTTTTTTTTTGTTAACCCATTCCATTTCCAAAAGACTGCTGTTAAGAATATTTTCCTTGTGAATAGGGCCGGAAATGCACATGAGAATTCTTTAAAAAAAATAAACAGAAAAATTTTCTCCCTCTCCCAACCTTTACATAACCATCAAAAGAAGGACACGACAACTCACAATTTTAACCTTCCAAGGCTCATATCTAAATGCAGAGAAACAGTCTTCCTGCATAAGTTCCTTACATACAGGACTTTAAGGAATGGTTAATGGTAAGATATATCTGAATACAAGTTAACAGTAGTGTTGTCTTTTTCTTTCCAATATTTTTTACCTTCTTCTAACTATACAAATATGTCTTTAATCTTTCTTTTTAGTTCTAAAAACAACCTGAAAAGTAAAGTAATTGAGTAATGTCTATCATCTTGCTCCATAACCCACAAATGTAAACCAGATGGTATCTTTAGTATCAATTGGTATAATATAATAAAAGCTGATATACTTTGATCTTCTTCTTGATATTATGTGCTTACAATATTTTTCTGTGACCAACACATTATTTTTTTCTGAAAGGAAATAAAACCTGAGAGAATTAGGTAGGTAAATCAACTACTTTTGAGATGATGAGGGATGTCTTAATTTCACAGCCTGTGTAGATAAGAATTAGAACAATTCTGATATCTCTTTGATTGAAAAAAAGTTTTATGCAATGAAAAATATGATAGTTACATTGTAACCATTTTAATCTATTTTATCATCAATAAATATTATTGTCTGGTTTGATATACATATCAGCATATGAAATCAGAAAAAAGTAAAACAATTATTGATACTTCCATAATGAAGGTAATGTATACAGGCTTCCAAGGTGTATGGTGAATTTTCATGGTATGTCATGTGTATTTCTCTATTACTGATTTTGCAGCTTGGTTACTATTTCCATGGCAAATGTTAAGATGAGCTTCATTCTCTAGTTGAGAGTCTTACCATGTTACATTCACAGAGTTGAATCACTCTCATTCTCTCTGTATTTCAATTTTAAAGAGAAAGTTCCACTCAGATAGCTTTTTCCCCAAGAACTGCTATGTTGTATAACTGACTCATGTGTAGATTCTTCTCTAAACACTTCAATGTTAACTTTTTTAAGTCAAGGGTCAATCATTGTCTATCTTCCTTATGCAAATAACCTTCACTTTGTATTTCCTCCTGTTATATTAATATCACACACCTTATTCAGTAAACTACTACTTTCAGTGGCTCTTGATCCTTTTATTGGTTGAACTTTAACAAAAAATAATAATCTCCTGAAGAGTTGAGATAAAAAAGCAACAATACTAAGATTGAACAAAATTAATCCAACCCCTAAACTCATCAAGAATAAAAGCGGGGACCCCTTAGAAATAAATACTGATATTGTAAAGAGAGTTGTGTGGGGTGTTCCTTGAGCAAAAAATATAAATATTTTAAATAGGATTCTTCTTTAATGATTAATACAATAACATATCAATAATGTAAATATATATACCACACATAAATCATATTTAACATTGATTACAAATATATTCTATTCAGGCCACTCTACATGTGCTAATGTAAGTCAATAATACCTGCTACCCAATCAGGTCATTAGCAAATGAATTGATTTTTTAGTAAATAGGGTGACTTCATTACTAGAAGGTTTAAAAAATGTGCTATCAAATGGTGGATGAGGCTTCTTGTAGGGTCAAGGGCCCTTTAGCAGAATTGGGTAGACTGTACTCCATAGCTATATATACAGCCAGTGTGGGGATGGCAAGTATTGCTGGGTAGAGGGTTTCCTAGACTTATATCAAGGCAGAGGATCCATCTGATAGATTCATCTATGTGTCCATGACCAAGACAAATCTTCAAGATGGAGGACTTCAGCAGTGGTTTGACCTGGAGAGAGAGAGAGAGAATCTGCCAGGCCTTCTTGCCTATGACACTAAGCATGGATGAATACCTTTCCAACTTTCAACTCAGGTATGTGGAGGAAACTGGTCAGGTGGTCAGTTGCACAGCAACCATATGACAACACTTTGACTTGGGACTGATGATAATTGTGATAACTAACTTTATCCAATAAATTTGTAACAATTGCATAATTTCTCTTCGTTTTATTAGTGTATATTATGCTTGCATGTTCTAGTAACAATATTTGGTTATGTTTTAACCTGACAGTAGTAATTAAAAAAAACAAAACAAAAAAAACATGTGGTATTTTAAAATATACTGCTGACTATTAGACAAATATCACTAAAAAAAATAATGTTTACAAGTTCAAATTTAAGAGTAATCGTTCCTTTTTTGTCTTTTGTTTTTTGTAAAATAAGGTTCTATGACAGAACTCTTTTGATTTTGAATTGAAGTTAAAATGTTAAAAGAGGAAATCAGTGTATTTATGCCAACAAAGAGTTTGTCATACTATGGCTTCATCTTTGACTATCTATTTTTATGTTACAAGCTCATTTTTTCTCACCAAAGACCATTTGATCAGAATTGGTAGAAAGAGTACAGAAAAATGTCTGCCATATTACTTGTGCTTTGCCTCAAAATAGTGTGAGAGAGAGAGAGTGTGTGTGTGTGTGTGTGTGAAAATAAAATAGTATCCACTTAAGAATTTATACATATAGGGTATGAGATTGGCTATGTAAGCAAGCACAATTTCATACAGTATGATCCTCTCAGAACAAGAGTATAGAGGTCTGTACAATTTAATAATGAAAACTGCAGGGTCATATTAAATTGGGTCTAATCATGATATTATAATAAAGATTTGAACAAAAAGAAAAAAAACGAGATTGAGACACACACACACAAGATTAAAGAGTGAGTGTAAATTAAAAAAAAAAAAAAAGATAGCGAAAAGGACAAATAACCATAGCATTCTCCTAGAATGGCTACCAATGATAGCTAAAGAATACAGTTTGATTTTCTCAGGTGAGTGAGAGGTAATGGATTCATAGCTTTCCCTGTGGTACTTGGGAATAAATAAATAAACTCAACTGGAACTAGAACTTGGCTTTCAGTTTCAACTCAGCTCACTAATTCCACCGTTGAGATCCATAGTTGTACATAGGGAAAAAATAAACAAAACTCTGATATATATATATATATATATATAATATTAGTGGTAAATATACACATATATATGCAAAATACACAGGTGCATATACACACGTATATATTTTGAATAAAAAATTCCGAGAGGATAGAATCCAGTTAGAACTCAATGTCCAGGACAGAGTAAGGATATAATAAAAAGGCTTAAACACTAATATTCCATGGTCATAATTTATTCCATTGGAATCGTAAATAAGATCCAATTCATCAGACCTACAAATTCAAAAAGAAAACGGAAAAGAAAAAACTCCGGATATAAAAATAGAATTTACAGAGAGTGTAAGTATGAGAATGTGGGACGAATGTTAGTGCTAAAGAGAGGGGTAACATACGAGAGAATTTGGGAGATTAAAACTTAACAGAGAGGGTTTTTTTAAAAACTAGAGGTGAGTGGAAGGGGGAAATATGAATGTTGTCGGATGTCTAATGCATTAAGGATACATTTCGTGGTGACATACACACACCATAAACGATCTAATGTTAAAAATCAGAATAAGAAGGAGGGAGAGAAAAGGAAAGAAGTGGTGGGGGAGAAAGGTGGGGCGGGTGAAATTAAAATTGGAGGACATATACTGAAAGGGACGCTGTGTAACATAATTTCTTTTTAAATTCTTCTTTATCACTACTGAAATTTTGTCTCACTGTTTGTAAGAAGGAATTCATACTGATCTGGTAGCAATTGTATTTAGATGTAAACACTTATGGAATCAAAACAAATATATGTCTATATAATTACAAATATGTACCTCTGCTTGGGAGTTTGTATTCATTCCTGTATGATTCAGTATAGACTTTAATGAACATCTACATCATTTTACAAGTCATTCTAAGTACAACTGCAGGTGTGGGTGCTATATATATATATATATGCTATATATATATATATATATATATATATATATATATATATTTTGAACAATAAAAAAATATTAAAAAATTAAAATCTTCAGACACACTGGTCTGTAGATTAATATTCTTAAAATAGCCATCATCAGGAGAAGAAATATTTCTGCTTGCTGGTAGCAGTAAACTACAGAAATGAATGTCTTGATGGAGAAAATGAACTTTTGTCTGTAGTTTTCATTTGTTTTTTTATTTTTTATCTTTTTAACATGAATCTTTTAACATTCCTTGTGTTGGTCAAACAGTCTCTTTTAAGTTGTTATTTGAGATAAGAGCTGGATGGATCTATGCTTCCCTGAATTCCCTTGGTGAGTTTGACTGTTTTATTGGTCCTGGAGAGGAGATGTGTCTCTGTTTAGTGTTTGTGTGTGTGTTATTTGGTTCTTAGGGAGTGAGTGAGTGAGTATGATATGTGTAAGCGTGTGTATTGCTGTGGGTGTGTATTATCATTTGGCTCATTAGGGAGTGAGTAAGTATGATGTGTGTAAGTGTGTATATTCGTGTGTGTGTGTGTGTGTGTATATATATATATATATATATATATATATCCTCTTTTCTGCTATAATTGTTTCAGGTCCATAAACTTTGGTTGTGATTTGTGCCAACATTTCAGTCTGGGCCAAACAGAGTGAAAAACTCGAAAACCAACTAATAAGACTGATCGAGGATAGGGCAACAATCCAAATTTATTCATCATTTCTACTATACATCATTATTTGAAGTAAACAAATTTATCCTCATTTTTTCTATACAACGGATATCTTGAAAATCACAAGAAAGAAGATTGGTATACCTGTCTATATAAATCTATCCTTACCTTTACATGTTTATCATGCCTGATGTGTTATATATATAATCCAGATGAGCTTCATTCTTTGCTTCCACCAGTTTAGATCTTTAGAGCTAAGACTTGACATGCTTTGTCTATCACCCCTATTCTCTTTATTTTCCATTTATAACAAGGTAGTCTCAAGAACTGCTATTTTGTGAAACAAACTCCTGCATGGATGCCTTCCAAAATTTAATCTTTTCTTCTGCATGGTTAATTGTTACATCCTCATATCCTTACATACATCTTCAGTAACGCTCTACTTTGAGTGGCTCTTGGTCCTTGTACTGGGTGAATATTATCTTCTATGTGTTGTGTCTCTTCAGAACATGATAATCGTGTCTCTCCACAGTTTCCTGTTCTTTGTAGCTCTTAGTAGAGTTTTTTTACTATCTCTCCTAATTCCTATTCTAACAATCATTTTCATAAAGTCATGATATAGGTTACATTCTACTTTTCTCTGTTGTTCTTGTCTTCATTATATTCTGTGAGTGTCAAATTTTCTAAGCCAACTTTCCTCATGTACCCTAAAAATATCAACTCTTTCCAATTCTAAGTGTTCTTTTAGTTTTCATTTTCCTTAAAACTTTCCTCACAGGTTGAGTTAATGGCATTCTCTGCATTCTTCTACTAAATGACTTTTCTTTTACCTGATATTGCTTTTTCATCTGTGATGAAATTGTCCAGCATTCACTGCCATATAGAAGGACCAATAACATCATATATTATACATGCTAGTGATGTTCTTTCAAAAAATACTTTTACTAATAAGATTAATGAAAAAAATGTAATCTAATTCCAATAGTTAATTAAGTAATAAATATAAATTATACAGTACAAACCTTATAAACTGAAAATTGCAGATAAGCAATAATTATATATCAAGCTATAGCTTTATTGAAACAGATAACTCATAACAGAAATTAATATATGACTAAACGGGCAAAAACAAACTGGAACAGACATGGAAATAGAGAGGAAAGCAGATAAACATTCCTATTTATTTCAAGTATATATATATATATATATATATATATATAAAAGGTATGCATCTATACACATATCTGAAATATCAATATATACATACATGAATGAAATTTATGTACACATATACATATCTATAAACATTTAAATTCAAATATGAATTATATATATGTATATGAATATGCTCAAACATATACATATATATTCATGAAATGTATAAAGACATATTTTACACTCACATTATATATATATATATATATATATATATATATATATATATATACACACACATACACAGAGAACTGTTGGAAATTGTGATTCACTTAATATTCCTTTTTCAATCTGTATATGTATATATATATATGTACACATACACAGAGAACTCTTGGAAACTGTGATTCACTTAATATTCTTTTTTTCAATCTGTATATGTTTATATATATATATATATATATATATATATATATAAGAAGCTTCAGTTATATAAGAAATAAAAAAAATACCAGTAAGAATAATCAATCAATATTTTTTTATAATTTTGAATGAAGTGGAACTGCCCCAGGGTAATAAAAGAATTAATCAATTAAATTTCTGAAAGAAAGTAATTTTCAGGAAAACAGGAAAACTGTAGATTCATAGAATATGTTTAATGGGAGTCTTACTGCCAATTGGGAAGAGCAAAATATTAAAAGTGAAGGCAGATAAATCAACTAAATATTAAAGAGACATGTCATATTAGCGATGAGAAATTATTTCTCAGAAAAGATTCAAAGAATGAACTATAGAATGAGATCAAAAGTAACGAATAGTATTTGAATATTGCAAAGAATATTCCTAATGTAAGATTGAATAATGCCCTTTTCTTACGATTGTATGTCCACGTCTTTTTAAAACGGCTGCTCCAATACCTATTCTTAATATTATATATCTATAGCATATCTATATATTATATATTTATAGACTATCTATATATAAGGAAATGCTGAAAAGTTCATGGCTAAACTACTTTCTAAAATATGACCAAACATCAGATTTCTGTATGGGCTTCTTAGTCAATTTCAAAACTTTTCAAAATTTCTTTGTTTGTGTGTGTGTGTGTGTGTTTATATATATATATATATATATATATATATATATATATATATATTAGGGAAAAATGTATGACAAAGTGGAAATGTTTTCATGTGATGTGTTTTGTCCTTTAGGACTTTATCAAACTAAACTTATTGGCTCTTACCATATTTCACAATTCCTGGCAAAATGTCTATTATCTAATAACAAAAGTGATAAAAACAAAAAGAGAAAGAATCTAAATGAAACCAGCGCGATTAAAAAAAAAAATGAAATTCCCAGTATCCCTCATTCGTCCATATGTGTAGTCACACCAACATATCAAATTTAGTCTGCTGAAATATATATATATATATATATATATATATATATATATATATATATATATAGACTAGAATAAGGATTGGAAAAGAAAAATCACCTAATATTTAATAAAGTGATATTTAATTATAATATATGAATTTTTACAGAGAAGAATTAAAACTTTGTTACTTAAAACTGGATTTTCAGTGAGTTTCTCTTTGAAAAATAATTTGTTTTCCTTTTTTTGAACTTTTTTATTTTAACTGGTTTTGCTCAGCTTTTCAAAAAGATTTTAACTGTTTCGACACACATTATATATATATATATATATATATATATATATATATATATTATTGCAAATATAAATTTTATTTATGTTTTTATTTGGATGTGTGTATGTGTGTTTATATATATATATATATATATATATATATATATATACTAAGAGAGATAGATAGATATATATTAGCTCTTACATACTAGCACAGCCGTTAATGGCTTCTAAACATTTATGTCTACCCAATTTCAATCACAAGGCTTGGTTTAACCCATAGTATTGTCTTCAGGTAGTTTCCAGATTTGCTGCATGCTTAGGTTGGATCCCATTTTCAGAGAGAGAATGTTCTAACCCCTCAGCCCTATATGCTTTTTATATGTCTGTTGTAACCAATGCATTACATAGATATAGTGCCATCATTTAATCCATACATGCCATCATTTAAGAATTATCAAGAAAGATACATATGCAACCTTATATATTTAGTGTTAGATTCAAAATTATGTGATATGAGTTATATCTACATGTGAAATATTTTCGAAATTAAGAACTGGTTCACTCTTTTACTTTTTTAATACATATTTTTTCAGTTGATATTATAATTTAAGTTGTAAAGAATTCTTTTTGCAAACTTGTTTGATTTTAGTAAATTTTTAGTGCAAACAGTTAGGAATAACTTTAATCCTATCACTCTATATAGATATATTTGGTAGCTAAAGAATGTTCATATGCTTACCTATATTTATATATAGCCAAATTAACCTTTCTGCATTTCCTCATGATAAAATGAGTGGCATCAGTAGAGCAAAAGGTTAAGATTATTCTCCATCTTTATTACCATTTTATTAGGCATAGGCAACAGACATACTTTTGCAAAATTGCTTGGATCTCCTGCCCTAAGTGAATCAATGATAGACCAAACTCATTCCATATTAAGATTTTCCATCTTTATAATAACCTGAAGAATATTTTGCAGTTTTCCAATCAGCGATTTTCTGATCAATATATCATATTTCAAAAGGTTCATTGAATCAGTAACCTCCATGCCTGAGATTATAGTGATACAAGAAGTGGAAAGAGAAGAAAAGCATCTTTCCTCTACCTCACTTTCTCGAAAGATAGCCTCACATTAACTTTATTCCAAAAAGCAGTAACAAAATGGAAGGTCTTCAATGTTAACTATCAGGAATCTCTAAAAATGGTATCTACACTTTTGGTTGTTGGAAATAAAATTTATTCTAAAAATTAGATTTCAAATACCAATCTTCAGAATTTGAATAATTAAATTTATTTCTGTCAGTGCATACTGTGACAATTATAATGAAAAGCTCTTCTATCAGTCATGTACTGGATAAATCAGGTTAACCTATGTTGATTTAGAATTAACCAAAAGCATTTTAACTTCTCTGAAAATATTCTAAAAACTGATTATTATTTTTAAACTATATTAAGATTTCATGGTTTTTGATTGCATAAAACATTTTCTTAAATATTTTCCTCTAAAGGCATCTTTAAAAACAATTCTAAGAAATTGCCAAGTTCAAAAAGCCATGTTTTTTTTTTTAATTTTTATTTTATAAACAGGAGCAAAGGAAGTCGAAAACTACTATTTTCATTTTATTCCTCCTTCAAAATTAACTTTTACTTCAGGTAAAAGATTATAACAGTTTTGGCATACATCATATTTTGTCTAAGACAAAAATTCAAAAAAGTGTTTTCTTTGTTTACTTTTAGTATAGGAAGTAAAAACTTGAACATAGAATAGGCTGTGCTATGAGTAGTTTCACCTGATATTGCAAACTGGGACAAGACTGAAACATTAACCTAAAGACTGAATTAATGTTCTTAAATAGCCTCATCAGATCAAGATATGGATGTCATGCATGGCACCAAACTTATTCATATCTCAACAGTCAGCTTTCTCAGATTAAAAGTTAAAAATGACTTAGAGAGGACCAATCTTCAAACCTTTTCGAGTGGTGTTACAAAATCACAAAGAACTGTACTAGATACCAGAAACCATATCTGAAGATTATATGCAAAATAATGAGTGTGCCATGCCAAATAATCAGAGTGTCATAGGAATTCTGGGAAATAATTTAATCATGTCAGCATTTTTATTTGGTACATAAGTGTAATCAATTAACATGGTAATGAGAATGGTAATATTAGCTGTTTCCTTATGAGAAAAAAATTTGTTATTCATTGACTGAACAGTTAGTATTGCTTTTGGTTGAAATTTATAAAATCTTTCTCTTAAATCATATCTTCAGGAAAATTGGTTTCTCAAGTCCAGTAACTATTATTGCTCATTAAAGTACTGATATGGGTGAGGACTGTCCTTCTTAAACTTTAATTTGAAGTAATATGAAACATCAACTAGATTAAGTCATTATTTTTCTCTTCAAGTTACATGTGACATCCATTGTAATTGGCTTACTTTTGATAGTAAATTATTATGAATAAAAATACAGAGAAACAGTTAAACTGTGTAATGAGTTTCTTTTAAGCTTTACAAGTGACAATCAAATGTTAACTCCTAACTAGACAAACCTATGACAAGTTCTCTCTCTATTGAGAGAAAATTATGAATGAAGGTGAATTTTCTCCTTTGCACATAATGGTAATATTAGCTGTTTCTTTATAAGGAAACATTTGGCATTCATTAGTCGAGCAGCCAGTACTATTTTCAGTTGAAATTTATAAATTTATTTTCTCGAAAGTCTACAGGCTGTTACCACTCATTCGATCATCAGTGGGGTTTTCCTTTCTAACATTTAATTTGAAGTAGTGTAGAATGTCAACTTACATGTGATATCCACTGTAATTGTTGTTGAAAGTCTTCAAGTGATGTGGTTTCTGCTGTCTGGTATAATTTTTTGTTTTTGATTCTGTAGTACCAGAACACAATGTTCAAAGAATGCGGTCTTTACCAAGATCCACAGGCCACTCAAAGCCATTTTCAAACATTGATCTAAGAAAGTGTTTGTATAAATCCAACAGTTTAGATATTAGGTTGGTGCAAAAATAATGACGTAATAATGTTGTTTTTGACGTTAAAAAATACGTCAAAAAATGACATTATTACGTCATTATTTTTGCACCAACCTAATATTTCTGAACAGATTTAAATGTTAGGCATTCTTATGAATATCTCAAATACTTCTGATATGATATATATATATATATATATATATATATATATATATATATATCTGTGTGTGTATTGAACATAGATTCTTATTCCTTCTTCTATGTGTGTTGTCTGTTCAGAATGTTGGTATTTATATTTCTTAATAACTTCCTATACCTTGTAGAGCTTAGTAATGTTTGTTGTTTTGCTATCTCTCCTAATCTGCTTTGCCAAACATTTACACAAGTTTGTTAAGTAGGTTATTCACTGTTTTCCTCTGTCCTTCTTGCCTTGAGTATGTCTTGTTAGTGTTAAATTTTCCAAATCCTCTTTCATCATGATGTGCCCTAGAAGTTTCAATTTTCTCTTTCTAGTTCTAAGAGTCCTTTTCATTTTCATTTTCTTTAGTTTTTATAAAAATACACACCTATTTAGCACTGTAGGGGACTTATGAGTAAATAATTGTAAACATCTTAACATTTATACATACAAAAAACTCATAAAAATGAGAAACAGCAAGAAGTTGAAACAACAAAACAAGTATTATTTACTATCAGGTTGTTATGCAGTGTTGGAGATATGAAAGAGACTAATACTGAATAAAATTGTGAGTTTGGGGTCAAATGTAGATCAAATATGAATCAGAATCTGACAATGTTAAGATAAAGAATAAGGAAAACGTATACATTCTTTCTCCTAAGTTTTTTTATTTTTTACAGATGTGTGTAATGAGTGTCCAGATAATGTTAAATAATAGTTTCTGACTATTATTTTTTAGAGGCAGTGTATTTTGGCTCAGATTTCTAAGGCTGATCTTTAAGGTCAAATAATAGACAAAATAGGGATGTCAATTTTGATTGGCTGAGCCGAACATGGGAATATTACATACATAGAAAGTAATTTCAGGGAGTTAAGAACTTACACATTGATAAATATAGACATGTTATTTTCGTGTATGGAACTTGCTCCCCAGTGGGGGTGATAGAGGAACCCCACTGGCTAGTTAGAAGATGTACATGTTGACGTGTTTAATAAAATAGATTAAGTTTAAAATCCCTTTTGTTAAAGTTCTCATTTTACCTCCGAACAAACCAACTAGTGATCACCTGGCCTAGAGAAGAAAGAGAGGAAGTTAACTTTATTATGATTGCCTCAAGGCCATCAACAAAAGAGCCCTCACCAAAAGAGAGGAGGGTATATAACAATAATTATTTGGAAGACACAAGAAGTGACTTCTGTTTTTTTTTACCTCAAATATTTGTTGAGTGCTAAGAGATTATTATTATGGTCCAAACAAGGAAAAGGAGCTGAAATTTTAATTGACAAGGAGCTGATGTCTGCTTGTGAGGATGTCATGTGTTTGTGTTTGTAGAGGAAAAAAATGGGGTTGATTCTCATTGGTTTAGAAAGAGTGAATAATAATTATGATTGCTATAATTATTTTATTACAATTATTTTTGACATTTTAATTAATTTTTTTTTATTTTTTTATGGACACAGAATGTGACAGTATAATTAATTTTTCATTTATATATTTTTTAATGAACATGACAGCACTCGGTACAGACTGAACTTACCAATAATGCTTTACAGAATAATCTTGCTAACCATTACACAATGATAAGAAAGTGTATCACTAAGTCTGACACAATAATGGAATTTTGATCTGAAAATTTCAATGTATAATGTTAAGTCTATGTAATTAATATTCATTAATGAATTGAATGCATTCATAAGGTTGGAGATTATTTTGAAAAATGTTTTTTGGCCAATTGGGTCCACGTATGCAAAGTGATGACAATATACTGAAAAGTATGTTTTTTATTTTCCTTCTGTATACATCTAATGACTGTTATATTTTCTCTAAGATGAAGAAAATATGTATACATTAATGCATATAATTTGAGACTTCTATTTCTAGAAACTTGCAAAATAATATTCCTTGTTTTATACTGTACTTATTCATGAGTTTGTATTCTTATTTTTTTTTTTAATAATGCCTAATGCCAAATTCTTGTTAAGTAATTATCTGAAAAAAATTTTAATTTTTTCCAAGACAAAATATTAGGTATGTCAAAGCCAATGGCTTTTACCCATTTGGTAATCTTTTAAATTAGAAACAAAGAAAAGAAAAAGTAAGATAGTTATGAGTCAAAAGAATGCAAGTAAAAACAAACCCTGAATGATGGAAAAGCTGATTTCCTTAGAACCCTTAACAAATCTGAGAGGGTTGAATTAAATTGAAGGTTATCTTGAAGCCAATATCATTAATGTCAAAATACAATCACTAATTACGCATCTCCAAGTTAATCAACAAATGAAAAAAAAAAAAATTATAAAAGAATAGAGTTGCTTTAATCATTGTTCATTCAAGCAAGAGGATTAATAATTGTTTTAGAAATATTTTCTTCCCTGTCACTATATATATAAAATCACATATGCAAACACTATCCATCATATAAATGCATACACAAAGAGACTTATTTTTTAAAAAAGATTAAATGAAATGCGTAGTAATCTCAATGCATTTTCCGATTAAAGGCTTTTTACTTCATCCGTCTATATTAGTAACTATGACCAATTCCTAAGACAGTCATTAATGGCAATCAGGAAATTGCAATTATTGGATAAAGAACATTGGCACCGAATGTTTGTTGGAGTGTTAGTGATGATCATCCGAAGAAGTAAAACTTCATTACCAGACAATCATTTTATATCTTTTGTTGTCATGGAAGCAGCAGGCACAGAAGCATTGATTCAGATTTACTCAGCTAAAAATGATAAATCCAAAGCGGATTTGTTACTAACATACTTGGAATGATTTTGACTAATGATCTGGGTCATTTATTAAATCTTACTCTGTCCCATTCCTGTTCTAAATTGACTATTTAAGATATTCAAGAATATCAAATCTGATGGGGAAAAAAAAGATAATGAGAAGGAAGATTCTGATATTTTTATTCTTTGTAATGATCAAGAGCATAAGTTCACATTTAGTTACTTCATTTAATCTTCAGGATAAAAATGCATGAGTCTAGGAGTATTGATATATACTATGTTGGATTGTATTATTCAGATCAATATTTTCACAATTAGTATTGACCAATTAATATATCATATAATTTTCAAGATATACTTCTTTTTTTTTTATTTGTTTTAACCATTTCACTACAAGAAAGGCAATAAAGCCACCACGACACATGTCAATGAGCATGAAAAATATAAATAAAAGAAAAAATGTCTTAAGTAGAGAGAACAATAAAAGGACAGGAAGTAAGAAGACAAAAGATAATGATTAACGTTGACCATAAAAAATTTAAATACAAAGTTGACTGGAAAGCAGGAGGCCAGAAGAGAGTTCTACAAGTTCAAAATGCAAGAGAAGAAATTGTTAAAATGGAAATGCTCGACAGAGATAAAAAAGAACAAACAAAAAGAAACTGTAAATATTGTCAGGAACAAGATAAATGTATTTAAGAATATCATAAAAACAGATTTGAGAACCTTTAAAAAGTTAATAAGCAAGAAAAGTGGATCATTTAAAGAATCTTGAGTTGTTAATGAAAACAGGGAAAAGAAGCAGAATATTAAGAACCTTGGCTCAAGACACAAATCAATAAAACAACCACATTTACATAAATATCACAACAAGTAACATATAAGCTAGGTAAAGAAGATAATTAAAACAGGAATTTTTATTAATGAATGTAGAGCTATATTGGATGGACCTGATAGCTGAACTATTTATTAACAAAACCTAAGTGCTTTCAAAATCCTTATTCTGTTTTAAAATCAAATCAAGTTTATTTTCTTTAATTGTCAAACATATTTTATGATCAGACAGAAATAAGTACCAAGCATACTGACTGAATAAAATTGAAGCCTTTGACTGAAATAAACAAATACTTTATAAGAGATTAGACACTGGTGATTATACATCAGTATTGATAATAAAGTAGTTTACTTATCTATCTGCACAGAGACAATGCATCTCAACTTCTGAGCTATGTTATGTTTTAACAAGAAGAAATGGATTTAATAATATCAAGCCAATATATAATTAATTTTTGATTTATTGCTGAATGGATTAGGCTGAAAATAAGACATGGTCACTGTAGGTTTGTTAAAGACACTGGAACTAAGAATGTAATAGTTATGACCTGAATGTTATCAGGAAGAGGAACAAATGCAAAATGTTTTATAGATTATGCAAAAGCATTTGATGAAGTATGTCATAAAGAACTGACAGAACTGCTCGTTGACCTTTGATATATTTGGGAAACTGCAAACTGCCTGCCTACAGATATGAAATTCAGTACATATAACAAAGATAGAAAAGGATGTATGACAAGGATGTGTCATCTCACCCAAATAATTCAACTTATACAGTGAGGAAATTCTGAAAGAATTAGAAGTCCTACCAGGATTTATCATTGGTGGCCACAATCATAAGGCAACCAGTGTTATCTTCTCCTCAAACTACTCTACTATAAAAAGTAGTCAAAATGCTTTGAATAAAGCTTAACTGCAAGCTTAAAAACTTGTCTGTTTTTCTTTACAGTTGCACATCAAAAATAATATTTTGTATTGGTTACTAACTTGAAAAAGGTGGTCACTGCCATCAAAATTCAATGTGTTGCAATACGTGAGGAGTAATATGAAAACATAAAAAATGTGGGCAATATATTATCCACAGGGTTTTATCTGAGACAGTTTAGGAAATGTAATCATTGGGCAAAAAGAAGACCTTACTGGCCTAATCCACCATTATACTTGTTTGTTTTTTTTTAACCTTTTATTCATTTGTGGTTAAATTTTTCCAGGCTCTTTTTAGACATTCTCTTCCAACCACTTCTCAATCAGAAAATAAAATAAATGTGGCCACATTTCCTTTTTCTCCACTTTTGTTCAGAGATTTTATGGGTGTGGTAGTGGAGCCTTGTGTTCTTATTGTCTTCTCTATCTACACATTTAAAAATAGGGTTTCTTTTTAAGAATGGTATAGCAGAGAAATAAATGAAAAGACACTGTCACTTCTAGGCAAAAGAAATGTCATGGTAATCACCCAGCAAGACAAAACAATCAAAAAATGAAAAAAAGAAAGAAGATAAACAAGAAAATAAAAAGGGGAAAAAAGTCTTCATTTCATTGGCGTAGGTTTCATCATTAGAACATTTTTTTTTGCTAATGTCTATCACTGTCAGATTCTGTTAGGCTGATGTATAAAATGGCTAATATAAGATTCAGACAATGTATCCAAAGGCAAGCTCACACATAGACTATATATATATATATATATATATATAAACAAGTTTTATTAAATTCCACCAATAAGAACTGTCTATTCAAATTTTTATTATCTCTTTCTAAATAAACTGTTCAAAGTTCATGATTTTATCTAGTTATATTCAAGTATTTTTGACTATCACAGTCATTGTCAAGAATAGGTGTTTTTTGTATGGTAAGCAGGATTTATTTGACTAAATTCTTTTGTTTATAGATTGCCGGAATTTAGCTAAGTTCAGAGTGGCATTTTTTATAATGGTTAATCAGGAAATGTATCAAATATCAATGACTTGATAGTAAGAAGTGCTTCAGCATAACAAAATAACTTTGGGCAGTTAATTCATGATTTCAACAGATTCTTTAGAAATGAGAAAGATATAATAAAAAGTTAAATTGATGGAATTTAATAAAATTTATTTGGATGAATTCTTGTTGCCGATATACACTCATACACACACTTGTATACATACACAGATATAAGCATTTACACATACATATACTTCAAATTTTAGGCACTACTTAAATTAACTGGTCCTCTCATAGAACATAGAGAAAATGTGGGAGGAGAAATAATTTTTGGAGATTTACATTTCTTCATGCAATGACATTTGTCAGAATAAACGAATACTGTAAAAACACTTGATTCCATTGGTAAAGTTGAATTAAAAAGAATAAAAAATTGTAATTCCAATGGATAATTTATTGTTAAAGCAGATGTATCTTGGAAAGCTTTTGCAATCCCTGATCACTCTTGAGAAATAAAAATATAATATAATATTTCTCAAGAGTGATCAAGGATTGCAAAAGCTTTCTGAAATATATCTGTTTTAACAATAAATTATCTGTTAGAATACTGATTTTTTTATCATTTCAAAAGTCGGTTCTTTTTAATAATAAAAATACAGTGACAAATCAAGAGTCATCTGTATTTTGAATTTATTGACAAATGCCAAATTTGAAACTGAGATTACACTTCATGAAGTCAGAGATCAATTTGATCAATTTATATTATGAACAGAACCCGACTTCTAAAATGATTAAAAAAAGTATCAAAAGAATATCTAATGAATGATAATAAAACATTTTCCTCACTGGTTTTTTTAAATGCATGCCAGTCAATTTTAGTTAGGGATCAATTTGACACTATATTTATATTATGAACAAAACCCCACTTCTAAAATGATAAAAATCAATTGCTTTTATTCCTTGGCTTAAAGAAGGTCTAATGAATGTTAATCCATAAAAATTGTTAAAAAAAATTATTACCTATTTTTATGAGTAAACCAGTTAATTTAAATAGTGCCAGATTTTTTTATACCAGTCAATGTTTTCATAATAAAACTGGTATTAACCAACCAACATAACATTTTCAACATATGTTTATATGAAATATGAATTTTATTTTATCTGTTTTTATAAGAAATATTTGAACTAAGTTATTTGGTAATGTGAGATTTTATTTTGCAATATAGTGTTAATAAATATAGACTACTAGCATATTTATTGATATTTAATTTATTCTTTTTAATATTGCTATGTGTCATCAAAAGATAATGATCTTGAATGAGAAGCAAGATGCTGCAAAGTTATTGAAAGATGTAAACAGTCTACAAAAAGTAGAAAAGAGATAAAAAAAAAAAAACAATGAAAAAAGAATTTCAAAACATGAGCAACATCAGAACAGGAAAAGAAAACAGAATTTAAAATTATCACCAAAGGAGATCTGAGGACAAGTAATCATTGTGGTGCAGTGGTTAGCAAGCTTGTCTTGCTAACTCAATTGCAACTGATCTGTGAGTTTGATCCTCACTAGGTGTCCCATACTTTTGGCATTATGCTACATTTAAGCTATACTTGAAAAAATACCAAAGGAGATCTGAGGAAAATTAATAGGTCAATAAGCAAGAAAACTGGATTGGCAAACAAATTTAAAGAAGTTGGTGGAGCAAATTAAAACTGAAAAGAAAGGTGCTGAATATCGAAAACACTGGTTGAAGAGATTAAAGTAATCAAACTACCACCTGTAAGAAAGCATCACAAAGAAAAACCTTTATGTTGGGGTGAAGAATTGTGCAATGACTGATTTCTGAACAGTAACTTATTTATTGATGAATGTAGAGCTGCACTGGATTGATTTAATATTTTGGTACAAGGTTTCATAGAAATAGTCAACTAACACGCCTTAGAAGTCAAATTGTAGGGAGTTGAAGTTATGTTTTGGGCTAGAATTATTGGCAGTAAAATTTTAAGTTTCTTCATATTTGATATCAAGTCAAGGTACATGCAGAGAATTATTCTAAGTTCTTTATTTTTAAGTAATTGGTTGATATTTTAAATATTAGGTTGGTGCAAAAATAATGTCGTTTTCTCACATATATTACTTTTATATATGATTTCTGAATTAATTCATTGATATATATAGCCATGTTGTATATCATTTTGAAGTGCATTTTTCGCTCTATCGAATCGTGTTATTCGTTACCATTCTCAATCTTTTCATTCATTTTTTTGCAGGCTTTTCGACAGCATGGACAAAATTCAAATCCGCACGATTTTCTTGTTCCGGTTCAAACTAGGCTGAAAAGCTGCCGAGACAGCTCGTGATATAAATGATGCGTTTGACCCAGGAACCACTAATGAACATGTGGCACAACGGTGGTTCAAGAAATTTCGCAATGGTGACGAGAGCCTTGAAGATGGAGACAGTCGCGGCCGACCGACTGTGGTTGATAACGAACATTTGAAAGCCTTAATTGAAGCCGATCCTCGCAAAACCACACGAGAAGTTGCTGTTGAACTCGAGGTCAACCACTCAACAGTCGTTCGCCATTTAAAGCAAATAGGGAAGTCAACAAAATTGGATAAATGGGTGAACGATAATCAAAAAACGACATTATTTTTGCACCAACCTAATAGTTTATTGCAAAATTTACCATTAACAGATAGTTGAAAAGCACAATAGTATAATAAATTCTGATACTGTTCATTTCTCCTTTTTTTTAAAATTTATTTTAAATAATTTCTCATTAAAGAAAATATTTCAGTAGAAATAAGGTTTATTTAAGATCAGCTCACATTCTCTGAATACAGCTGTGCATTTCCAATCTCTATAAAACATTTCAATACTTAACATAGCTTCTAAGACTTTGAATAACAATTCTTGTTTACATTCTGCTATATATCTACAGATCCTTGACAAAATCCAAAGAAGAATCAGTAGTATTATTGGTCCTGATGTGACACCTCAACTTCTGTCAATTTGCTTCCTTGTGCCTTTTCTATAAATACTTTTATGGTAATTGTTCAGATGAACTCTTCTCTATAGTAGCTAGTCTTTATGAATTTAAGCTTAGTATTAGGTTGGTGCAAAAATAATGATGTAATAATGTCGTTTTTGAAAATACGTCAAAAAACGATATTATTACGTCATTACTTTTGCACCAACCTAATACTAGACTAACAATGAAGTCTCATCAATTAACAGTTGAGTTGATTAGAAGTAACTGTAAATTCTATGCTGAAACTATCTTTTCTCACACTTCTTGCTTGTGATACTCACTTCTGGCTCCATGCTTTCCAATAAACTTTAATCTTCAAAAATTTAAATGCAATATCAGTTGCTATCTACTGTCCTGATTAATCTTCCTTTGTTCCTTCTTATGTGTTTTAGTTGCTTAAAAATAGTTTATATTGTTATGACAATTGCTAAGGAAGTTTTTGACATGTTAAAAAGTGTTGATTCAGGTTCAGACTTCATTTGTTTTCTAAAATATATTTCTGAATTTTGATATTGAGAAAGGTGAGACATTGTGTACAATGTTTGTTAGTTCTTTTTTTTTGTACTTCCGGTATTTTTAATTCTTCTTCCACCTTTGAATTTTCTATATTAGTCATATTTAAAATACACATGTTATGAAAGCCACACACCTGCAGGCTTTATGAAATCATCTCTTGTACCTGATCATATTCTTAAACTTTGAGGTTTTCTTTCTTTCTTTCTTTCTTATAAATTGTGCTTAGAATAATCCATGGACTCAGTTGTGAACTTTTCTGGCATCAGATTAACATAAAAATGTCTGGACTTCATTATACACAGACAATTCAAAAGTTTAGTTCTTAAAAATAATGTGACAAGGTGTTGAAAAGATTTCGTATCAACTAAGGAGATTTTCCACAAAAAATAATATCCTGATGTGTGATCATCATCTTTTTTTTTTTTTTACAATGGTGTTCACCCTGTAAAAGGCTTGAGAACCATTCAAGGTAGAAGGTTATAGGGTAAAAAGCACAGCTTATACAGATATATGTGAAAGATAACAGTTAACTGTAGAATTGAACAGGTTACAATGGTAGTAATTGAGGAAGCATCCTCTTGGGAGTTCATTCCATAAGGCAGTGGTTTGCATTTGATCAGATTTTGGAAAGTAATCAGGCAAATAACTTTTCAGCACCCCTCCTTACTACTAATATTTAAGTTGGACTTTCTTACACATATTCTTTTTATTGAAAACAAATTACTGTGTTATTATATAGTATCTTAGTTTTAAAAATGTTTCAGAAGCTAATTTGTAATAATTTAAACAATTTTTTAAGTATCATTTCTTTCCAATTCTTTATATATATGTCTGTCCATTGCTTAAATATCTAAAAATGAACTTTAGTTCTGTTGAGAGTAAAAACAATCAGATTTGAGCTTTGATTATTGATTGTTGTCGACAAAAGCAATAAAGAAAAGTTATAAGGTTAGGTAAACTAGAAAATGACAAAGAAGTTGTTCTCATCTTTGTCGCCATATTTATTACAACGTTTTGGCCCTTGTACACTCCAGCCTTCTTCAAGTAGTTGGAATGTCAAACTGAACCTTTTATTTCGCTCACTGGGGTAGACTGTTCTAGTTCCACATGCCAAGTTTAATGGATGTCAGTTATCAGTTATCTCCTGTTAATTCCACTCCCTTAACTGGGTATTGAACTAACACTCATTGGGTCTTGTCACTGGATCTAACCAACCACTCTGCCATGTGTCCTTGAAAACTTGATAACTGACATCCATTAAACATGGCATGTGAGACTTGAACAGTCTACCCCAGTGAGCAAAATAAAGGGTTCAGTTTGACATTCCAACTACCTGAAGAAGGCCGGAACATACAACGGCCAAAATGTTGTAATAAATATGGTGACAAAGATGAGGACAATAGTCCGAATAATGTAAATAGTGTACATAAAATCTCATCTCAGAAATATAGACAGATAATGATAAAGAAGTTATGGAGAGCCATGATCACCCATGTCCAGACAAAAAAAAACATGACACATAAAAGAAGAAAAATATACTTTAGTGAAAACACAGGGGAAAATAGTGAAATGTTTAACAGATGTTTTATGAAAATATTTTGGAAGCTCCTCTACAAGTTAACAAAAGACTATCAATATTTACAATCAGATGAATGTCCTTATTTTAGTTGTTGCTATTACAATGTTTCAGCTGTCATGCCTGTCAACCTTCTTCAGATGTTTCTTGATCCAGGTAACCTTCAGAGAATTTTTAACACTGAATCTTTTAATTAATCAACAAGAGAAGATTAATCTCATTCTGCTGTCTATGTCTAAGGATATCATGTTTTGTTCTGTTTTCAGTACTTTTCATTTATTACTAGTCCTTTTTCCAGTAAGGTTAAGTTTGTACTACCTGCTTCAAGGTAAGGTAGCCAACTATTGTTTACCAGTACATCAACTTCATGGGACTATAACAATAGAGAGCTATGGAAGAAAGGTTTATTCTCCCATTATATACTTCCCCTATTATGGGCATTATTACATCCATGATGTAATAAAACTGTATTTCACAGATGGAATGGAATTGCTGAATAGAAAAGGAATGACAAACATTCTTTATTCATACATAAAGAGAAATCATAACATATAAGCAACAACAAACAGTGTGTAAAAAAGGGGGGCTTTATATGTAATATTTCCTGAAGAGAAAACTGGAGTTACAGCAGTTTTACTATGAATTTAATGAAGCCATGTGATTTTTCTTGTAAGACCTACTGTTATGGGCTAGGGATGTTCTTCTTCTCCAGGCTGTACATTGCAAATGCACTTCATAACTCTATCGCCTGACATCACTCATCAGACATCATATGACTATCTCAGCAAAAGGGAGACAATTGCTTTGTGTATCCCTACAGGTCATTTCATAATCTGGCTCAATTATTTTGCCATCAAATTCATGAACCAATGCATTAACCATCTAGACCAATTTAGAACTGTGAAACCTTACTAAAATGTTATGATAATAACAACAAACATGAGGACAATAGTCTAACTGTAAATAATGATGAAAACTAATCAAAAGATTCATACAGAAACTGTCAATACTTTTGTGTATTAACTATCAATATGAAGAAAGCTGAAATGGTCTTAACTGCCATCAAATTAGAGTTTTGACAATGTAATGACATCAAGATGTAAATTCTTCTTTTAAGTGCTATAATATATATTTACACTGAAAGGATAATGATTGCAAGATGTCAACAAAAGATCCACGTCTATTGAATTTGGTTAGTGATTTACAATTCAGGTATCTTGTTTTTGCACATGCCAAAATGTGCTTGTCAAGCCACAAATAAAAATGAGTTCTACACGGAGATCTATCCTTTGTACATTTCTAGATACAACTTTCAGGAAGCATTGTTTTTTTATTACTTTAACATGGAACAATTGATCATAACAGTATGAATGAATTCTAACAATGAAAGGAGTAAAGACTTTTGGAAATTGTGTCCAATATTTCAATACTTATTTATATTTATTACTGGAATTTGCATTCAGACTGAAGGAAAGATAGAGAATTTGGTGAATTAAATGGCACTATTAGAATAGACAGGATTAAAATGCAATAAAATTTCCCACAGGCAATATTTTTAAATTGATCGACTAATCAGTCTAAGTAGGAAATTTCAATCGTCTGGAATAATTTCATTCAGTTTTGTTTCAAGCAAAAGAAAAAAATTAATAGTGTGTGTGTGTGTGTGTGCATAGAATGTATATCAAGCAGTATATATGTTTGTGTGAAAGAATTTTGCATAGGTAAAATAAGTAATGGCAGACATCAATGTATTACAAATATATACAGTTTCAAATTTCATTACTCAAGACAAATATCTTTCAACTGGTCTATCTTTATGAAAGAAGTGTAGCAAAACGAAACTCTATTCACTAAAAAACAGTTTTTCACAAAACGATCTTAGACATATTCACAAGTGGACAAACTTAGACATTTGTGCCCGCAAAAAAAAGAGTGTCAATAGGACCTTTTTTTTCTTTGACCATTATTTTAACTACCTTAACTCCTTGGAAATATTTGTTTATAAAGTGTCGATAAAAATTTTAATAAAACCTAAACATCCGAAAGATTATATTGTTTATTAACACTACTTGGATAGTTTATGGCAATCATTGGCAAAAAATTGGCTAATTGCCAATTGATTTGAACTTTATAAAATGGTAAATAATAAGGATTTACTTATATTAGGTTGGTGCAAAAATAATGTCGTTTTCTCACATATGTGAGAAAACGACATTATTTTTGCACCAACCTAATAGATGTTTCATGTATTTTAATAATTTAGAAAATGCTTAATAAATCTATGAATAAAAAGTCATTTTTATATTTATTTATTTATAAATTTGTAAAAGATAAATATTGCATTGCATGATTTGTCTTAATACAGCTGTATTAGTTTTTAGAATGTTGTAAATATAAAATTATTCTCGTAAATACACAATCTAAAAAATAAACAATTTAATATTTTTATTGTAAATTTACATGAAGAAAAAAATGGATACATTCACTTTCATCAAATGTTTTGGCTTTATTAAAATTCTAAATGTTCTTAAACAATAAAGATTGCTGAGCAGTGAAGATAGTTAAATGATACTGGTGTCAAGGGAAACAAAATGTCATTTTGACACTGTTTTTTGCAGCAAGAAGGTCAATTTTTTTGTTTAAGACTGTTCTATACCTTAAATTTAGGAATCCAAACTTTCATTTTTTTAATAGATATAAAGTTAAAATCCAGATATACTTATAAATGTAGCAGATTTTCATGTGGCAATGATCAGTAATATTGTAAAGGAGACCATTATTTACAGAACCATTCTGAGGTGTGATTCTTTCAAAAAATGCTGAGAATACTAGATGTGGAAGATTTGGTTTAATCTCAAGTATGTGAGTACCAAGGAAGTTTTAAGGAAACAAAAAAATCAAAACTTGGAAAGCACAAAATCATCTAATTACTTCTGTTTTTTTAAGTAAAATCCATTAATCCAATACAAAGATTTTCATACAGGAAGTGACCACCCAAAAGATGTTGAAACACTAGTTTGTGTATAAGTTAAACAATATCAAGCCTTGTCAGTACCTAGATAGGTGTTGGATGCTTGGAGATATGGGTGGGGTTAATGGATAATAGCTCAGAATTGGAAATCAGATAGCAGAGTTCTAAATTCATTCAAGTCCCTTATATTCACTTATACACAAATACCCTTGGGAAAGGCATGAATCCACTTTTCAGCCACTACTTATGGATTAAGTAGTAGAACTTTTATCAGTAATTCATTATTATCTCCAAAATATTCTTACAATCAACAAATATTTCCTGGCTTTAAATAACCTGCAAAAGGTTGATAAGATGTAAAAAATACATCAATCAGTTAAAAGATGCTGTTATCTTGAACTAGGCATTAAAACAAATATTATAATCTGATTGTCCTGAGACAAAGTTTTTCTTAATTTATTTGAGTCTTTCAAAACTTATTCTTGTTTCTTTATTGAAAAATACACCAAGTTTTGCAAACAAGGGAAATAGAGAAGGTTTGACTGAAGCTGAAGGATCCATTTGTTATTTCAGGAAAGAGTAAAGAAAGAAGAAGAGAGAGCAAAGAATGTTTGCCATTCAAAACTACTTGTCTTTATTTTGTATTTTGTTTTCTTTAGTACTTTCATTTGTAGAACATAATAAAAGAAATTAAAATAAAAAGTGGCAATCATGAAAAATGGCTTTTCTTTTAAAGATATTCACATTTTTTTTACTACATAGTCTGTGCTGGTGCAAATTGATTACAAGTGAACCAAGCATTTAATCAGAATTAACACTTGCAGTTTTGTATCACTGTTTCATCCAATAAATTTACACACTCATTTTCGACACAGTGATTTGTTTGATGATGACCTTCTGCCCAGGTAGTGAACCATTCAATTTTTCTCCAGGTGTCAGACAGAATGTGTTGAGCATACAGCAGAGTAAAAGTAAGGTACAATTAGCTGTATTAAGTTGATTGCTTTCATCAAAGAGTACTCAAACAATTCTATTTGGCCTTTAATAATGGAAGAATTTTCAATGCTATGAATATATATCACTAAAATTTCACTCATATCAAAATGAATCATCAGTTAACAAGGAATCAAGTTTAAAATATTCAAAGTAAAATTGGTGATTAATTTACTGACATAAAATGTAAAGATGGTTTTGTGGATCTGAAGATTTTCTTAGAGAGAATTCTGTTTCAGTAAACTTTTAAAAGATGTCAAAATTTTCATTATGATTGTGACAACAACTTAGAGCATTGTTCTTCAAATATTCCAGAGTACATAGAAAAACTATCTACAGGAAGAACTCTTCTCAATATTCACTGATATCCATTTATATGAAAACAATATTCTTTTGATGCAGGAGTGAACTTCATGCCATAAAAGACTTAGTACAAGCAGGTCAAAAAAGGTATCAAACAAATTTCATGGTTCAGTAACTCTTCTGGTATGAATCTATTAAATATGTTTTGGAAAAGTCATATTTTAAAATAGGGAAAATATCCAGCTATTCTACAACAGAAGATTTGTCTTCAGTTTTCAAGGCAGTAAGAAAAGATGGAAGAGGCTATTTTGCAAGTCCTGGAAATAATAGTAAAACATTCTTTCCAACTTATTTTACTGGTTTCTGTAAAATAGATTCCCAGGCTATTTTGCCAGTTCTGGAAATAATAGTAAAACATTCTTTCCAACTTATTTTACTGGTTTCTGTAAAATAGATTCCCAGGCTATTTTGCCAGTTCTGGAAATAATAGTAAAACATTCTTTCCAACTTATTTTACTGGTTTCTGTAAAATAGATTCCCAGGCTATTTTGCCAGTTCTGGAAATAATAGTGAAACATGCTTTCCAGCTTATTTTACTGGTTTCTGTAAAATAGATTCCCAGGCTATTTTGCCAGTTCTGGAAATAATAGTAAAACATTCTTTCCAACTTATTTTACTGGTTTCTGTAAAATAGATTCCCAGGCTATTTTGCTACTAAATATTTTTATTATTATGAAGGCAGGTATTGTTAAAAATACCAACACACAGATTTGTCACAGAAGTTTATTTTCGCCATCAAATGTTAAGACAACTTAAAATTTTTTCCACCATCAATTGTTAGAACACAAATTAAAATTATTTATTCATCATCAATTATTAAAAGAAATATAAAAGTGATATATTAGGTTGGTGCAAAAATAATGACGTAATAATGTCGTTTTTTGACGTATATTTTAACGTCAAACAACGACATTATTACGTCAGTATTTTTGCACCAACCTAATATATACCTCACCAGCTATATATAGTTTTGAATTCAGTGTTTTTCTTTTTCCTGGTCAGCTGTCACTCAAGGCTATAGAACCTATCCGTCTTACTATTAGGTTAGTGCAAAAATAATGACGTAATAACGTCAAAAACGACATTATTACGTCATTATTTTTGCACCAACCTAATAAAAATCTATGAATATTTTAAGCACTTCCGGCATAACAGTCTTTGCAAATCCAAAACTTGCCCATGGGCATGGATGTTTTGCCAATATACTTCAGGTGTATCCATTGAAGACAACAGTCACAGACCACAGAATCAATGTTGACTACACAGTTTATGCAACCAGCATGCTGACATTCTCATGCTCATAGTACTTATTGTCAGGATTGAACTGGCGATTCAGTATTCTCTTTTGAGCTGTAGCAATTGTTCTGCTGTGTCTTTTCCACAACTGCACAGAGTTAAAGGATTGGTAACTTTTCATTTCAGGAACTGAATGTATCTCCAATGCTGGGTTCCATGGCTATACTGAATGAACATTGTTTATTGTTATATATAGAGTGCAAGTGATGGATAAATTTTAAATTACGCAAAAATGAAAACAGCATTGACATCTCATTTTAACAGATATATTTACCAAAATTATACAAAAATATCTTGAAATTCTAAAGTGTACATTTTTTTAATAAAATTGTCATTGACTTCAACCACACCCTCCAGACGATTTCTAAATCTCTTGCATTTCTTCTGGATGATCTTGTTGTTGAAGTTGGTGAATGCTGCCATAATTCTTGGTTTCATTTCATCTTTGGTGATACAAAGATATTTATTGGTTTCTTACTCAACTCCACCCTATGCATAATAATCAAGGGGGTTGCTGTCTGGATAATTACATGGCCAAATTTAAGGGGTGATATGTTCGCAGAAATTGCCTGACTGCCATGTCTGGGTTCACCTGTTTGTGTGGTATGGTGCAGAGTCCTATTGCCAGACACAGGGTCTTCCAGTAGCCACACTCTTGACCCAGACCACCACTACCTCAAGATGTAGGCCTTCATGATGAGTCTGAGGCCCTATAGGAAGATGAATGGAGGCATAATGTTGCCATCACTAGCAATCACTCCAAAATCTTCATAATTACCATTAGACTGATCCAACTTTTTCCAGATCCTTTGCACTGTCCTCAGATTGACACCCGAACACTATGAAATAGTCATATTGGTGGTTCTGACACTAATGCTATGCCATTTCCAAATTTCTGGCAGAGTGAATTGTGTCATGGTGCTCTTTTTCTCACAGATGGTGCCCAACTGAGCCCATTATACCATGTAGTCAACAAAAATAAACAACACGTATGTGTGAAATTCTAAATACAAAATAATGAAAATTTACCCATCACACTCTGTTATATAGACTAAGTTCTAAAACACTATATTCACTGACAAATTAATTAGACCAGCAAAATTGTACACTCCAGGAATTTAACATCTCCAGTTTGAAAAGTGGAGCAGTCTATTTACTTTTATTATGTTCGTTTCTCAGCAGGTTTCATGTCTAAAAACGTACCATCATTGTCCTAGTAAAATTTGCTAACAAAAATTAATACTTGAGATTGCTTCTGCATTAAACATTTGTCTATTAAATATAAACAGCATATAAAACATCTTTAAAAAATAAGAAAGAACTTTATTAAAGATAAGAAAGAAAAATCTAAACCAATTATTTTTCTATATAAGTTCGTGCTATGCTGATAGATTGCTGTAGATGATATTTCTAGCCTTCTAATAGGTTTGAATGTGATTAAACCTGAAAATAAGGAAAATATATTTAATGTGAATTTGTCTTTTATATATACATTTGAATGTATTTTTTTTATTTATCTATTCACAATGTAGTTTGCCTGAAAGAAGTTCAAAGATACCCAAAATTATATGAGTGTTTTTTCTGTCAAATCAAAAACAGTTTTAACTTTTTGTTTTCTTATTCCCTTTATCATAAATATCCAATAAGAAACTTACATTAATTTCTTTAGTTAGAAGATATGAAATAAAACAGAAAAATAAAGTAAAACAAACTGAATATAAATTCTCATAAATTGGTCTTATATGAAGGAACACTCAGTCTAAATAAGAAGTCCTTTTAAAAGAAAATCTATTCATTTGGTCAAATTTTGAGAAGTGAGTATAACCAAATATTTTTCAGCATCCCCTCATAACAAAACATATAAAAATAGAAGCAACATGAATTGATTGTATATTCTCTTAATCTGGTCAAATAACAATGGCTGTAAGCAGAAAGTATGAAGGTGAGGTGAAAATGCCAACAGAAAATAAGAAAGGAAATTTCAAGGATCAATTAAATTGTGTAACTTTAAGTTAGGGAAATCCTTTTAGGATAGTAATTCTGTGAATTCTATGGAGAGATATTGATGTAGTTAAGTTTGATAAATGAGTCTCAGGAAAGGTAGGTTGTGTGGTAGAAAGGAGAAAGAAAAAATACAAGTCATGTAGCAAAGTCAGGAATAATTGATGAGTTAAAACGGAATTGGAATAAAAAAAATCTTGGATTCTGAGGGCCTGCCAACAAATCTATGATGGTAATCTTCTTTTATATGCAATGTTTCTTCAGAATGTGAGCAATCATGGCTCTTCACAGCTACCTATACTTTGTATATCTAAGCAACATTTCTCCTCTTACCTTTCCTCCCATACCCCGCTCTGCGAACCATGTAAAAACTCGTTCGGTAGGTTACTTGCTGTTTCCCCCTGTCTCTGTTGCTTTCAGAATGTTCCATAGAGTGTTAGATTATCAAAGCCGTCTTTCTTCATTTTGTGTCTCACAAATTTCGACTATTTCTTTCTGATTTTAAGTACAGTGTAACCCGGATATAAGAGAGTTGTCGAGACCAGAGAAGAAGTCTCTTATATCCGGGTTTCTCTTATATCCCGGTTACACTGTATACGGGTCTTTTTTGCTTGCATTTTCCTAAAACCATTTTCACTGCTTACATGATATTCTCCATGATATTATCAGCATTCTCTGTAAAACCATTTCTGTTGCCTCAACTCTCCTCTTCTTCTGTGAGGAATTATCTAGCATTAAGTACCATATAGAAGGACTGATATACTTTTTTCAGCATTTAAGTATTATTTTTCTTTTAGTTCCCATTTTTCTGAAAACTTCCATATTGCTGATATGTTCTGTCTATAGTATTTACAGCATCCTTCTGTAAAACCAGCTCTCTGTTGCCACAAGTTGCATCTTCATTTGTGAATAAACTGTTCAGAATTCACAGCTATATATATATTAAGTGTTTGGTAATGAAAGAAAGGAATTACAAGTATTAGATTTGAACATGTTTACTGTTGGCATGTCGTACAGAGATGTTGAAGGATGGGTGGAATGTACGTTTCAGTGGCTGGTCATCAGGATGGCAGTTGCGTGTAAGGATAGCACCACAAACTTACTTAATTCTTGTGTGTGTTTGGTGTGAGGTCACAGCGTATGGTTGGTACATGATGGTTGATCAAGGTCACAGTGATAGGCTATTTTCATTGGTTGGTAGGCTTGTTCTATGGAATGGGAGTGATGTTGGGTTGGCATAGTTGGTAGGCCTGTTCTGTTGTTTTCTGTTCTTCATCTCTGTCATCTTAGTTCTCCCAAAATTAATACCATTTTATCTGCCCAATATTTTTGTTAGACTGGTTATAGTTCTAGATGAAATGTTAACCCATTATCTCCAGTTAGATGAGTATAAAATGATAAAGAAAATGATTATAAGTTTAATCTTTATTTCTTCTAATAAAAAAAATCAAATCAGAATTTAATTTGTGAAATTTTATAACAGTTTAATATATATTAAATCTACTTGAGTATTTGGCTACTGGGAAGTTCTCAGTTTAGAAAAAAATTCTCTATAAAATATATTTATGAACCGCTGATGTGTGGAGGTGACTCCCAAGAGAATGCTTCCCCAATCATTAACCTGTTCAAGTCTAGGGTTAACCATTATCTTTGTCACATATCCTCATAAACTTGGACCTTGCATAGCGTGAACTGAAAAAATTATAATTATCTGAGCTACACCTTTGTCAGAATATGAAATGATGCCCAAGTTCTGGTTAATTAGCATTATTTTAACAAACTCTTTCAACTGATACATACAAATTAAATAAAAATTACACAGATATAAATTAAAATATTCTTACTGAACCAGAGATATGCATTATCTAAAAACAATATATTTAAGACAACAATTTTTTTTAGGGAAAGAATTCATTTAGCATGAAAATATTAAAAATTCTGACACTTTTGGTTGCTACTTTGAATAATGCTTCCACATATGGTCTGGTGCTCCTGTATTTAAAGGATTTGCAATATCATTAGTCCTGTTCTAGCATCTCAGCTTCAGTCACTTTCCTACCACCATAATGTAGCCTTCTTGTGCCTTTTCTATAAATACTTTCATGGTAATTGTTCTGATCAACTTTTTTCTGTGGTATCTGAACTATATGAATTCCAGTGCAGTACTAGATTGGCAGTAAGTTGAAAATGGCTAGCTGTAACCATAATTTCTATACTAACAGTTTTTTCTCACACTTCTTTCTCACAGAACACTTTTCCAGCTTCTTGCTTTCCAGTCAACATTGATCTTCAAAAATATCTTCTGTCATCTTAATTCCTGTGTTATTATTGTTCTTGCTCCTCAATAATATTTCTCTTTTTCTTATATTCTTTCACACTCAGTAACCTCATGTCTTAGTGACCTTATCACCTTGATTGGGGTGAAATGATTTATAGAGAAATTGTTATGGAGTGGTTTCACAGTGGAGGCTTGCATTTGTACTAAGTCAGTTCTAAAATAGGTTCGACATACAAAACGTTAGGAACTTGATATAATAGGTAATGACACAGAGAAATCTAGTTGTGGTTGCTGATACTTTAGTATCCGACTAATGGTCGTCCGGCATCAACTGACTGACCGAACCACTGAGCGACTCCCTCCTCTTACTACTCCTACTTATTATAGGTGGGAGAGTCTATTAACTATAGAATAGGTATGTTCCACTATAACAGAAATTTATTTGAAATTGTATTTCATGCTCTTCCAAATGTTTATTTTTCTTAACTTTTGTCAAGAATAAAATGAATAGAGCATGAATGAAACAGTTTTAAGCATAATAAAAACTTTCCAGAAACTCCTAACAATAAAAAAACAGAGTTGAAATTTTGAAGATACAAGAAAGAAAGAAGGTTTAGTGAATCTAGCACACACAGGACAAATCAAAGGCAAGAGATGCTGAGAAAAGCAGTAACTTACAAAAAAATGGATAAAAGAACAAGCATCAAGAAGACAAGTTCTGGTCATAGATAGAGAGTATTGCTGAAAGCAATAAATGATAGGAAGCTGTGAAGAACCATGATTGTTGAGAAGGAATCTGATGAATAGGGATAGAGTGATCAAAGGATAAAAAGAGAAGCTAAGAAAAACAGTTATTCTGACAAACTAAAGAGAAAATAAAAAGTAATATACTGGAATATTGGCAAGAAAATCTTGATCAAGAACTAGAAATATAAAGGCATTGGATAAGTTTTGAGATAAAGGATGATGATATGAGGAATATTTGGGGCACTGATATCTAAAGGCACATTAAGACAGTGAAAGATGCTTTCCAAAAGTTAATCAAAGTATTAGAAACAGGAAAATTTTACTAGAAACAAGGAAAAAAATGTACTGAATGCTTATACTTAACATCAAGAAGAGACAACTGAAATTTTTAGGGTACATAATGATGAAAGAGGGCTTGGAAAATTTGACACTCACAGGCTATATTGAAGGTAAGACAGAGTAAATAGTGCAAAACCTACCTAATGAGCTTGTGTAAAGGGATGCCAAAACAGGTTTTAGGAGATAGCAAAAAGACAAAATTTACTAAGAGCAACAAAGAAAACCATGATTACCAACGTCCTGAAGTGACACAACATATAGAAGAAGATACATACATATATATATGATTATATTAGGCTGGTGCAAAAATAATGTCGTTTTCTCACATAGTAAAATATGTGAGAAAACGACATTATTTTTGCACCAACCTAATAGCTTGAGTATTTGAGAAGGTCTGTTACATTAGTTGTAGGCTCTCAGGTGCATTTCAAGTTCTCTCCAGAGAAGCCTGCTTGACCATATTGCAATAGAGAGAGCCTGAAAACCAAATCTAACCTTACATAGTTACCTATTTTCTTTTTGTTTGTGGTATGGTTCTATGAGGAAGTTTGTCTGATAGATCTTGTAGTTTAGTCACATTGTCAGCTGTTTATGTTTCCTCACTTCTTTTTCTATGTCTGTTATATACCTTCAGGATACCGACAATCATGATTTTCCACAATTTCAGGTTTTTAGGAAAGATAGTGAAAAGACAAAATTTACCAAGAGCTACAAAGGGTAGGAAATTGTGGAGAGTCATGATCACCAATGACATTGTATATGAAGCAGCAGAAACAACAGTCATAGGGAATGCTGTAGAAATCTGACCACAGGCAGATGATGATTAAAGAAAATGATAAGTATAGGTATCTGGACGAGGCGTTGTCCTGTAGTTCTGGAGAAAAGCTGTTATGAGTTTGCAAACTCATTATGATGGTTGCCTCATGTGAAAGATGGCAGCTGTTAAGATACTGCTGACCACTGGAGCATGAAAATGTTTCAAATATAATGCAATGTAATTAGTAAGCAAGTTTCTTGTTTTCTCCCTTTCTGTCTCTCTGTCTCTCTCTCACACTATATATATATATAAGTAGATGGAATGACACATACACACACAAGTGAGTAATGCCTTCTACTTTATATTTTAAGTTTGCCTGCAATGGAAAATATAATATTTTTTTCATTAATGTTCAAGCAATAGAAAACCTAAGAGCCACTCAAGGTAGAGGATCACTGAATGAGATGCCTGATATAAATGTAAGAGGAAAAAGTGAAGAATATGAGAATATGGAGGATAGATAAAAATTAACTGATACTGGTTACTCTCTCTCTCTCTCTCTCTATATATATATATATATATATATATATACAGAAATATAGCTTTAAAGTGTGCTATATTTATGGGATAAAGTGCTCTGTATCAGAGATAGAGTGTGTGTAAATATAAAAGTGAACACTGACGTCAACACTCAGTGGTGATATGCTGTTTCATGCTTGACACAATTGTCAACCTGACGATTGCATCTAGCACGAAACAGCCTGTCACCATTGAGTGTTGACTTCAATGTTACACTTTTATTTATATATATATATACAGGGATGATTCCAATGTTGACACTGTCTATATCTGTAAACACTGTATTGAGAACTCTTCACCTATACATATAATAAATTTTAAACAATATATATATATATATATAGATAGATAGATATAGATATATATATAGCTTAGTCTGTCACAAGGCTACAATAAATGGTTGGTGTCCTGTCATCTGTATAACTAATGTGCTTTGATATTTATGGCCTCTGCTGCATTTGAGCAATAATGATGTAGATTGTCTCAGAAGTCGCAGCTCATAGTCAGTTCTCTACTTTAGTTCTCTTGAAGATAAAGCTAAGCTTATTAATTCTCTCTCTCTCTCTCTCTATATATATATATAATGTACTTATATTTGTATTTATGTACATGTTTATTTAAATGTAGATGACAAAGAATGCACCTGACAATGAATATATATAACATGAATTAAACATGTATAAAAGTACTACCTCAATTCTCTGGAATTCAATTATCCAGCCATGAAATGAAGAGAAAAACTGAAGTCATCTAACATTTTTTCATTTTCCAAACTAAACATTTTCTCATATTTCATCTCAGACAAGTGTGTTCAGAATTTAGTAAATCATTTTGAATGTTTGAAAAAATGTTGACAAAATTAGTTCAACTAATAGTTGTTAATTTCCTTGACATTTTGACACAAAGTATATACATTTAAATTACCACAGTAGCCAGGATATTGTTGAACTTCTAACCACAGTGGAAAATATTGAAGGGGAGGAGGATGATAATGACATTGCTTATGTTAAGTTCAACAGCTACAATGCCCAATCTTAAACCCTGAACCAATGTTTATGTTTGACAAATATTTAAGTTGATTGTGCTTTCAACCAGAAGATACCATTATAAATATATCTATTTTAGTTTTGGGTGTTAGCAGCATGAAATAAGTGAAGCCAGCTGGAAACAGATAAAATTGATGCATTATGTTTTATAAAAAATAAACTGGACAAAACTTTGATGAAAGCATTTGAAAATGTTATTTGTTGATATAAATGTTAAATTTCTTTCAAAAAATTACTTTTTTTTTCATTCCTTTTTGGTAGTTTAAGTATTCAATTATCCAGAATTTAGAATTATCTGAAAATACTTTTTTCAGTTCCTCTCCCAAGGTGTCTGGATAATCAAGGATGTGCTGTATCAAAATATTTATGTATGCTTAAATTTAGTTTTAGTAAGTAATATATAAATGTGTATATATGTCATGGAAAGTAAGTTAAGACAGTGTGAGAGACAGACATACTAACCTGTATATAAAACATTTTTTTGTTTTGATAAGTATAATTATCTATGCATTGATGCAGGTATGCTATTTAGCCTTGTATAAAGAAGGAAACAAGAAGGAAGAGTCGTTCTTAATGACAGTGTTTAGTGTATAGATATGTGTGTTTTTGTCAATCCAGTGAACTTCTTCCTAAATTTAATGTCTTGTCTATGTTTTCATTTAGATATGTCATAAAAATGTAGCAAATAAAGAAAATTACTGAAATATTCCTTGCAGGCTTAAACAGTTAATTAACACTGAAATGTTAGGAAGCTTAGTCACTTTTACAAGAGTTTAAAAAGTCTTTTTTAACATATATGTTGATCGGCACACATGTATAATTAGATTTATTATATTCAACTGAAATCTATCCGTTAGATAATTATCTTTTTTTACTGTGATATGAAATGTATAGTGTAATGTGTATGTATGTATGTATATACACACATTATTGATACATGGCCAGGTTGTTAAAACATTCACTTTCTGGCCATGAAACATGGGTTCGATTCTCACCATGGTCAGTTTGTCAGGGAGGTGACATAAATTATATCAGACTGGGGAGGTGATTCAAATGCCTCAATTTGAATTTTTAACCAAGTGCCTTAAAACCACACCATGGGTTAACTCAAGCCTTATGAGTGAAATTGTGTAGATGGGAATGCTCAGAAAAGAAGCTGTTGATGCTTATGTTAGCACAAAATCACAAGTAATCATGATTGGGGGTTTCAATATACTGGTCTTGTTTAAAAAATCTTCACATAAGGTTAAGTGCACTCTCCTAGAGACTGTAACTAAGGTTCACTCAGCATAGTTGCAGTATTAACCACAGTGGGTCAAAGCAGGCATTTGTAATAGGCAATGGGTGTGCTCAGAAATGAGTAGCCAGCCATTATATATATATATATATATATATATATATATATATATATAGTATAAAAATTCAAATCTAAATAAAAAATATCTATGTAAAAAGATGATATGACTAAAGACAAAAGGAAAACTTTACAAACACATTTCATCCTCTCAAGGATTTTATCAAGGCAAAATAAATTCTTGATTAAACATATCTTGAAATCTTTAAAGAATATATATATATATATATATATATATATGTATGTATGTATGTGTGTGTGTGTGTGTGTGGTGAGAGACAGATAAAATTCAGAATCATATCTAATGAAGTAATATACAAGTGGAGTATTGATATATGTGTATTGAGAATTTCAATATAAGCTGAAAGGAACTTTTTTTTTATTTAGGAGGAGTTTTTTATAATGAATTAAATATGTAATAGACACTGCTTAATCACATAGAAAATTTTTCATTATATTCTTTGCACACAGACAAAAACAAAATGATCTCAAAGACTCAATGTTCTATTGATTTGAACTGTAAATCAAAATTTGGTTCAGTTGTATCATATATAATTTTCCCGTTATAAAAATCCAGAATATTGAAATACGTAGATCTATTTGTTTACCTGTGCTGTCAAAAAAAATACTAAAGTTTTTGATATTTTATAAGTATAAAGCAATTACTAAATAACTAATACCTGAAAGCCAAAACTAATATAAAAGTTAGTAATAATAAATAATCATTTATAAAATAAATTATAGCATGTTATATATCAAGTGTAAAATAAGAGAACACATGTTTCTACTTTAACTTTAAAACAGCCAATATGTAGAAATGCATGAATCAACTATTTTCTTTTGTATAAATATTAAAATGGTTGTGCATATATATATATATATATATATATATATATATATATATATAGTCTGATGATTGTTTTCAGCCAGAAACAGACTGTCACCTTGAATATCCACTTTTATATTTACATACACTTTGTCACTGATCTTGAGCACTTCTACCCATAAATATAGCATACCTTAAAACTATATGGGTTTTTAAACAGTGACTATTATAGCTATATAGCGAGACTCTTCGCAAGCCGAATTGAGTCACTGTCGGTCACTGGGCGTGTTTCCAAAAATAAATACGCTAAAAATCCACCTTCATCCAGACCGTGCGCCGACAGCTTAGTGGTAGAATATCCGCCTGATACCAATTCAGTCGGGTTTCGATCCTAGCTAGAGGCAACCGGATGTCTAGCCGCACTGATGAGCTGTGATACAGCGAAACAGTCTGTCTGTGGATGACATTATATATATATATATATATATATATATATATAAAATCTTGTTAATTTTGAAGATTAGAAAACTTAAAAAAAAAATTTATATTGGTAACACAAAAAATAATTTTAAATTGTGATGGTACCAACATCTTTCTTTCTTCAACAACAATGGGTATTGTAATGAAACATCCCTCTCTAAATATTTTTGATATTTAAAAGAAACAAATAAAGCTCACACAATAAAATGGAAATTAATAATAAAAGGAGAATTTGTAAGTCATGAAATGACCCATGTCCTCTATGCCTACATGAAAAGCTATATATTATTAAGTTTCTTAAAAATAAAGATTTATTAAATCAACAAAATGAACTCACCATTTTTTGTAGGCATTGTACTAAGTTCACATTAAAATAAATCATAATTAATAGGTTTTTCCTTTAAAAAGTTTATACAGTATAATTAAATATCTATTATTTGATTACATATAATGGTACATATAATATTTACTTAATTGAGATGGTACCAACATCTTTCTTCCTTCAACAACAATGGGTATTTTAACCAAATATCCATCTCTAAATACTTTTGGTATTTAAAAGAAACATAAAAAAATGTATACATTATAATTATATGTCTATTATTTGATTACATATAATGAAACATATAATATTTACTTAATTCCTTGATTTTAATTTATTTACTTAATTCCTTGATTGCCATGTCTAATGTACCATTGAATATAAGTTTAGATCATAATAATTGAATATATAATAAAATGATTTAATCATACTAGAATCCCCTTTAAAACGTTCCTAAAGTATAAAAAAATAATTTATAAAAATAAAATGCCAAAAATTAAACCATTGTTCAATACATATACCTCTCTGTATTATTTCAATGTATCTTATGATTATATTCTTAACAGGAAGCAATGGTAACATGTCTAATACAAGACAGCTCATCTAGACAAGCATGAATTACATACCCACACCTAACCTCTAACCTACATTGTTTCACATTTCTACTTTAACTTAGATCTGTCTTAGGTTTCATCAAATAAGACAACACTCATAAAAATAATTCCAAAAGCTTATTCCCTCTCCTACTTAAAATCTTCAGTATAATACTAGTTTGCTTTCAAAAACAAAAATTTTTTTTCTGAAGTTATTGAATATTGCTTGAAAATGGAACAATAATTTTAGTTCTGAAACAGTGAAATTTCTGTGTTGTGATGAAGAGATATTTTTAAGTAATATTATAATATTATGCTCTACTTTGTATCAAGCACTTTTTAAAAAATAAATGCTAAAGAACAGTGGATTATTAATCTGACTGTTCTTTCTATTTATTTGTGTGTATATATATATATATATATATATATATATATATATATGTGTGTGTGTGTGTGATGTGTTTGTAGATATGAGACAAAGTGTCAAAGCATTTTTAATGATAACATGTTTTATCATTGTGTGCTCGATGGAGATCTACAGGTCAAAATGAAAGACAAAACTGTGTGATTTTGTATTAAAGCTGTTGGTGTTTTTTTGCGAGATTGCCATCTTCCGGTTGGAATGAAAGAACAAAATTGTATTTTTTTTATATTAAAGTCAGGAATGTCTGTTGAATTTAAAATTAGTTGATTCTTAGTAGATCTCAGTTATTCTCTCTATTAGCTCATATACCACATTGTTCTGCTATTGCTTTTGCGATGACAAGTGATATTATGCATGACCTGAAGACATCCATCTAGCACATAAAGGCAAAAAGTGTTGTCATTAAAAAAATTTTCCACTTTGTCCACTTTCATTTAGATACTATTCTACATTCTACTAACATGCACACACACACACACACACACGCATATATATATATATATATATATATATATATACATTGTATTATCATGCTGAGTCTTATATGCCAAGCTAGATGTTCCCTTTAGGGGCACCTTGAGGTGGTGTAATGGTTAGCAAGCTTATCTGGCTAGAACAATTACAACTGAGTAGTGAGTTTGATCCTCACTGGGTGCCCCATACTTTCGGCCTTGTGCCACATCTAAGCTATGCTTGAAAAATCACAAGATGTTCCCTTTAGCTCTTTGGTGTTCCTGTGTATTAACTGCCCTTACATGTACCACTTTCTGTCACCATTATTGTAATGACTGCCAAATGTAAATAAATGTATATTTAACTGCAGATATCTTTCTGTTATCAATCTGAGCCATCCCAAAACAATTGTATCATAACACACACATTACATATATATATATATATATATATATATATATATATATTATGAAATGGATTAAACCTGAAAATTATTTAATATATTTTCTGCTTATGTTATTTTTATAGATTCAATTTATTTAAGTAAATGCTCTGTTTTTTAATTAAACAGTATTAATTACATTTACACGTCTGAATGTTTGAGAAATGGTACAGTATGTCAGGCTAAATGACGGTTTGATTCCTGTTGGAGAACACATATTTTCTACAAAATTTCTCAAACATTCAGCCTGGTAAAACAAAGTATAAACAGAATATATACATATATATTACACTAGAATTAGCAGTTTCTCTCTGCCAATTGCTGATGGCTTAGGAGCAGAAACTTCGACTGGCACCAAATTGGTCAGGTTTCGATCCCAGCTTGAGGCTTTCAGACATCTAGTCACTGAGGACCTGTGATACAGTGAAACAGTACTGTCTGCAAATGACACACACACACACACACACATATATATATATATATATATATATATTAGAAAAGGATGAACAGCTCTAAAAAGTGTCTGCCCAAATGTTGCTTACTTCAAAAAAGTGCTCAATGCCTTAAGAAATAGCAGAGCTTCGATATCAAAGCAAAACTACTAGCCATCTTCAGAGTGGTTATATGAACATTTAAAGAACGCATTACATTGCATCTAGATGAATGGTTCTGTTGTTGATATTTTGTTCTTTCTCATGGTACCACATCATCATGAATTTATGACCTGTGTGTGCTATTCTGTGTTAGTGTCGCATAGCAATCTTCTATATCAGCATAACAGAATATCGTCTTTGATGGAGAATATCTTTGTTTAAATGTACATATAACCACACTGAAGATGGCTCATGTGAGCTGAAATCTTAAATCAAGGAACAGGATAATAAAAAATATCCAAATTTGGGGCAATTTTTATCTTTATTTTCTCTCAAAATTAAAGCAACTATACAAAGTTTAGAATGGCTCACGATCAAACATAATAGACATTCGTTTTCTGTTATATTTAACAATATATGTTTGAATATAAATATATATATATATATATATATAATTAATTCTCTAATCCATTATATTTCTGGTGTTTCTTAATTACTTACACCCAAGAGAACAGTAATTATTTAATCTACTCTTGATGACTCACTGTAGTGTAATGGTTAACATGCTGGTCTCAGAAATCCTTAGCAGTGAGTTAAATCCAAACTAGGAGAGGCTTCATCTGGAATCTGTTTCTTTGTTGGCGATTTAATTTTCTTTTTCCTTTCAAATAAAGAAAGTGCTTCACACTGTATAATTTTATACCACTTTCAATATCACTTTACTCCATTAATATCCTTACATAACTGAAAAATATATGAATATCCAATTGACCTTCCAGCAACAAAATCTTTTGGAATAAGAAGAATGATGTCCTTGTATATGACAGAGCCACAACTAGATTATCTTTGACACCGAGTACACAAAAGGAGGTTGACCTTTAGAAACTCATTTCACTGATGTTCTTCTAAAAAGATGTCTTCTTATTGTATGTATGTGTGTATACTTGTATATAAAGATATAAGACATGCAATTCTTCATAAAATTTCTTATGGACCAAATCTTACTTTTTATTGTTTCATCATAATTATTCTATTAATTAAATCTGCTGGTATTACAAAATTTGTAATAATGTTTTGCATAAAAAAGAAAACAGCCTTTCATCATACATGTCATTCTAACCTGCTGCTCTGTGCTGATTTCAAATATACTTCAGTTTCCACCCTTTTTAAATATTTAAAAATATTTGAAGTTTCAAGTATAATCTATATTAATATGAAATCATACATTCCTTTATATGAAGTTCAATTCAGAGTTTATCACTTCTAAAACGTGCAATTTATACTCTGAAAATAAGGTAAAAGTGACTTAATTTTGCTCGATATAACACTTTGCAAGTTTTAAATTTGTGATTTACTTAATTTGAAAAAAAAATCATAACAAATTAAATTTTCTTAAAATTTTGATTAGTACTTGAGTTAGTTCATTTTGTTTAAGAATTAGTCCTCAAACTGTTTAAATATTTTATGCCTGGATTTGATAAATAGAAAAGAAAGACTGTTAAAGGTAAATAAATTATACTATATAACAAAATGTAACTAAAAAATACAATATAACAAAATGGAGAAAAAATTCCGTGGAACATGTTTTTTCCTTCAAAAGACTAAAATTGATTTTTTTATTTTTTTATGTACAGGGTCAGGGTGAATATATTATAGATATTTTCCTTTTATTTTTTTAATGTTTTATCCCAAGCAAGGCAGCAATGCCAATAGACAACAGGGGCTTACAGGGAGTGAGAAGACTGAGAATGATTAAGGAAAGGACAAAAAAGGAACAGGTTTCAAGAAGACAGAAGATGGCGAGTGATATTGCATTTAAATTTTTTCAGGGAAGTGAGAAATCAGGAGGGGCTGACACAGATGAGAAGTGCGAGAAAAGAAACTGTTAGAGTAGAAGTGGTAGTTACATCTCACGAATTCAATAGTTGCCAATCTAATAGAATGCTTAAATTCATGTAGTCAGGGTGCCATGAAAAAGATCCTCAATACAGTTGTAGAAGTATAGAGTTCAAATATCATATTTCACCTATATAGTATAGCATAACTATTTAGTGATTTATTATTTAATTGTTTCTTTTTTACTTTTTTTATTTGAGTAGCTTCAGCCACACTAAGGATGCATGCCAAAAGATGGGCAGAGTATTGCGAGACAGGAGGATTTCTTTGGTAACTGAGCTGTTATGTGACATCTGTACTTCTTTATGACAGCGAATATTGGGCAATTTCCTCAAAGATGAAGAAGAGACTCAAGGCGACCGAGATGTGATTCTACAGAAGGATATCATGGACCGAGTGTGTGGGCAATGACAAAGTCTTAAATACTTATACTTAACATCAGGAAGAGACAGCTGAAGTTTCTGGGACACATCAAGAGGAAGGAGGGCCGGAAGTATCTGATACTTACAGGTTGAATAGCGGGGAAAGAGAGACAAGGGAAAAGAATGCATGACATACCTAGTGGGTTTAAGCAAGTAGTTGACAGAACATGGGGGTAGGAGAGAGAAGGAACTTGTTGAGAGCCACAAAGGATAGATGGAGGTGGAGAGCTATGATTGCTTAAATCCTGAAAGGACATGGCATATATAAGAATGAAAACTTCAGTAGTAGAGCTGCTTAATATTTAGTCAAATTTGAGTACATAAATGAGTTTATGAAAAATAATTGTGTATTTATTCAAACAATAGATAATTTGCTGTCACAGTTTTTAGGTCTTGCTTAGTTACATTTTGGCTCATCTTTCTCATGAACTTCTAAGCTGAAATCTCCATTTGTAATTTTATTTATATCAAAATCTTTCTGTTTCTTCACAAATCAGCCCTGTTCCCAGATGCATAATTAATATCCCTTGCAGTTTCTGGTCTTTTGAAATCATACAAGTCTAAAATAGAAAAAATCACAATTTAAAAGGTTTTCTATATTTATCTAAAAATGTAGTAAAAATTTATAGAATAAATAATAAATATTAGCTTAAAAATAAAATGACAGTTAAAAATATTTTATCAGTTTTCAAAAATTGATCTAATATAACTAGATTAGCCATAAATGTGTAAATCAGTTATTACCTTGATTTGCATAAATCAGTGTGTGTGTGTATATACATATATATACAATATTTCTGCATTATCTCCAGTAAGAAAAGTCAGATTTTTTTTTTCATTCAATAAAGTGGAACATTTTATTAATCTTTTTAAATTATTAATAAAAACATGAATTGGAATTTAAAAAAAAAAACTTTTCTGAGAATATGAAAGCCTAATAAAAGTATCCATCTTTGAAATTTTTGTTCCACTTTTAGCAGTAACCATGACAACATGCAAATTCCTCTGATGAAATAAATCCAGGAGAAAAGTAGAATTTCTGATTTTCCTCCTTCTGTTCTAATACCGAACTTTCTCATTCATCTGTGAAATTTTATGTGTAGACATAATTAGATTTTTTTTGAAATAACAATCAAGAATCTGCCAGAAAACCAGAATATACTGGTATGAAAGTTAACTTGCCTTCTACCTCTATTTAATTTCTTTTGCAACAAGTCTGATAAAAATAACAGATTGAAGTCCTAAAAAAAAGTCAAAAGCTGATGTTTATTGTTTCTTTTAATTCAAACATCTGCATGACTAAGCGATTTACACACTTTTCATTAATTTAACTTTTTGCAACATAAAGGTTGATAAAAATGTGTTTTATTTTCTTTTAAATTTAGTCCCACTCTGTTAGTTAAATCTTTATTGCGCTATCTTTGCCAAAAAGTAAGAAAGGTTGATACATTTCCATCTGATTGAAACTTTCAAGTACTAATCTTACCCACATAAAATCTCAATTATTTGAAGAACAAATTATTTTCTCATAATTGATACACCTTTAAATGTCATCTTAAGCAGTCTTCACTCAATGTCATCAATTTATATTTATAAAATTCATATTATAACTGTCACTAAGCTTAATTATTGTAATTTATTATTAATAAAGTATTATTGTTGGTATGCCATTATGGCTGATGTAAGACTGCAGGTAGGTAAACTATGCTGTAATGTGCAGTTATTGGCTTACTTGTATTAGTCTATTTGTCAGTTTATACTTGATTAATTAAAAAGCATTCAGAAATTCTCAAATTAATTTATTCTTAAGTTAAAGCATCTTAATGGTAATGCGCTAACAAAAATTATGCTACATTGTGTCATTTTTTTCTGAGTTTCTATAAGAAACTGACAAACATCAAAAAATCAAATTACTATTAGTAAATATTTGTTGGCTGTTTTATGTATTGTAAACAAATACCAAATTCAAATTCCCACTTAGTTTATTCGCTTTCTCAGTAATATCATTAGGAAACACATATCTGTTTTACTCTTCCATGGAAATAAGTTAAATAACAGGGTAGACTGGGATGTCAAGCCTTAGATGGCAGCCAGTTTAAGAGAAGGAATATGTATTGCAAACAGTGGAGAAAGCACCAGGAATAATTTCACTATCTTTGCCAGGAAGTCGAAACAAAAAAAGAAAGAAATGAATCTGAAGAGAGTTATGAATTAAATTGGTTGTAAGTGCTATGAAGACCTCTTCAGAGAAGCCTACTTTACCATACTACTTGCAAAAGAGAGTCTGAAAACCAGATCTAACCTTACAGAGCTATGTATTCTCTATTTCTTTTTTTTTTTGCCTGATTCTATGAAGGAGTTTGCCTGATAGATCTTGCACCTCAATGTTAGCTGATTCTTTTTCCTGACTTCTTTAGGACATTGATGATCATGGATCTCCTTTGTAGCTCTTAGTAAATTTTGTCTTTTTGTGATCATGACTAAACCTGACTTTGCAATCGATTTGCACAAGCTTACTAGGTTGTTATGCATTGTTTTCCTCTATCCCCACTCACTTCAATATGTCCTGTAAGTATAAAATTTTCAAACCCCTCTTTCCTTATTATATACCCGAGACATTTCAGCTATCTCATTCAGAGGTTAAGTATAAGTTTCCTTTTTGTTTCCATTTCCTCAAAAACTTTGATGTTGCTCACATGTTGAGAATACCATGGACAAAGCATTTGAGTATTGAGGAAGTTATAAGGAAAAGAAGCCAAAAGAGCACTTATACTAAAACACAAAAAGAGACAGTTGACATTTCTAGGATGCATAATGAGGAAAGAAGGCTTGGAGAATTTGATACTCACAGGGTGTACTGAATGCAAGAAGAGCAAAGAGAAACAGAATAACCTACCTTACAGGCTTCTGGAAATGGATGAACAAAAGAACAGCAATTGGCAGAGATAGTAAAGAGACAAATATTGCTAAGAGCTACAAAGTCTAGAAAATTGTGGTAAGCTGGGATCGTCCACGTCCTGAAAGGACAAGGCATATAGAAGAAGTAGGAAGATTGTTTTGCACAGCTAATCACTGGCACCAGAGGGAACTCCCAGACCCCACACATCTGCTGATATGTGAGTCTGTATATATAATTGTTAACAGTGAGCTTTTTATCAGTCTATAGAGTATAATTTTATTGATTATATGTAGACTAATTCATCTACTTAAGGCATTGACTGGATTATATCTTAAATTGCACTGTTCAAACTTTTTTTCCATGGAAAGAATTAAACCTTGGTATCGAGGGAAAGCAGTAGCCTGAATGTGTATGCATCATGGGACATATTAATTTAGTAATGGCCTGCAAAGCTGCCGATGAAACTATGAAGCACCATTGGTATATTTACTACTTGAATAGAATTATTGTGTAATGATGATCTATAAGGAAATTACAAAGAATCAAAGTAAAAAAATTAAAGCAATATAAGAATGCACACAAAAAACCCGTTAAAATAAATGAACTATAAAGATTAAGCAAAGTAATTTCTCTAACTTTTCTGAGTGCTTTGTGAAATGAAGAGGAAAAGGAGAGAAAGATTCCAACTTATATGCAAATATAAGCTCCCATTTAGTAATTCGAATCATTTAATCATTTTAGGGTTGGTCTATACAAGGGTGGGTTGAAAAGTTCATGGTATGAATAAGAAGGGATAAAAAAAAATATATTTTTGGTTAGATAGGAAGAGATAGTTGACATTTCTAGAGCACATAATGAGGAAAGGTTTGGAAACTTTGATACTTACAAGACAGATTGAAGGTACAAAAACGCATAACCTACCTAGTGAGCTTCAACAGATGGAAAGTGGAGCAAGGTTTAGAAGAGATAACAAAAAGACAAAGTTTATTAAGTGCTACAAAGGACAAGAAATTGTGGAAACCCATGATCACCAAAGACTCAAAGGGACATGGCACATAGAAAAAGAAGAAGCAGATTTTGGTAAGTGGGTTGTGTCAAAACTTTTCAGCATTCCCTTGAAGTAAAATAAGTGACAGTTTAAGATTGGGTGCCATAGTTATGTATGCAAACAGTGTGGTGGTGATTTGGTATTACTGAAAATCTGAAGTCAGCAGCCAAGACAAAGGCTTCCTCTGATGGAATTATTGGCCACATATCCATGAAACAAGGTGAGCATTCAAGCCAGTGGACATCAGATGTGATGCGATTTATAGAGTGATGAACACTACTAAGTGTACTTGTCCAAGATTTGCTATGCAGGAATGAATAGCTCTCCAGCTTTAATTCCAAATATAGGGATACAACTGGTCAAGTGCTCAAGCTGCTCAATGACCCTACAATCACACACCCAGTCATGGGACTGATGAAGATGATTCTCGATATCCTATTTTCTATAATACCTCATTTTGTCCAGGCTTGCTAATACTGTTTTCTTTGACCCTCTCTGTACACTGTCCTTATTTGAACAAAAGAGAGAAATCAATAAACAAATGAACACAAAGAATTCATTGCAAACCCTATTTATTTTGGTTTTCTTTTTAAAAGAGTGTCAAACAAACTGAAAATTCTATGCATCTTTAACATTGGCTTTCAAAAGTTTATGAAATAAATGCAGAAACTGTAATTCTCTAAATCAGAGTCAGAATATTGAACGATTGGATTCAACCAAACAAAATATTAAAAAAAATATTACAAAAAAATTTCAAAATGTTAACTTCAGTTTTTTATGTAGCAAGTACTATTCTGAACTAAAGTGACTGAAATATTGCAAAGACAATTTTTATTGTGGCTATAATCCCTCAATCTCTTTCCTACATTAAAATATCAGTTATCATTTGATCATTAAAGCATCCAGCCTGGTCAGAACTCAGACTGGGGACCACTTAGGAACATTGGATACTGTAAGAAAGTCCTACAATATGAAATATGTTTTGTCTTAAGTAACTCACAAAGGGTTGATAAGCTGTAAAAAAAACAAAACAAATATCAATCTTTTTGTTTTCCTTGTTTGATCATTTCTTTCTTTTATTCTTTTTTTTTTCTCTAAATTTGGAATTAAAACTGTTTTTAAAATAAATTTCTTGCTTTAATTAATCAGTACTGAAAAAATATTATTAGTTTTTCTTTTTTGGCAAATAACTTTTCACACTATCACTTTTCACAAATAGTTTTGGCTCTAAAGAGTAAACTTCATCTCTTATGTGCCTTAAGTCTAATGCCCCTTTTAGTAAATGTAGTAGTAGTGTCATTTAACATCTTTCATGTATTACATTGCTTCATGAATTTGGTGATCATGCTCTCCACAGCTTCCTATCTTTTGTAGCACTTAGCAATATGTCTTTTTACTATCCTTCCCAATCCCTGTTCTATCACCAATTTAAACAAGAATACATTAATCACTGTTTCCTTCAGCCTCTCTTGTCTTTAATATGTCCTGTGAGTGTCAAATTTTCCAAACCTTCTCTCTTCATTATCTGCCAAGAATTTCAGCTGTCTCTAATTCTATGTGTCTTTTTTGTTTTCATTTTCCTCAAAACTTTCTTGTTGCCATTCATGATATCCTCAGTATCCTTCTGTAGAATCAGAACTCTGTTGTTTCAAGTCTCCTCTATATGTATAAAAAAAACTGTCTAGTATACACTGCCATATAGTGGGATTGATATTACACAGCAGTTCAGCATTGTTTTTATATTTCTAATTACATTTTCAAGTGTACGTTTCGGACTTCTTCAGGTGATCGAAATTTCGAACCGAACCCTTTATTTCATCCACAGGTGTAGACACTTCTAGTCCCCACGTAACATGTATCTACGGATGTCTCAGTTATATCCCTTTAAATCAACTCCCCAAGTTTTGTTTACCACTGCTGTAGCCCAGTATTAAACACATAACTCTTTCAAAATTTCAATCACCTGAAAAAGGCCAGAGTGTACAATGGCCGAAATGTTGTGAACATGAAAATAAAGATGGTGACAACAGTCTGAACATTGTAAATAATTACAATGCCTTATCGCAGAAATATAGATTGACTATGATAATGACTATTAAGTTTAGAAAACTTAATCAATGTATTGTAACAACATTATATATTCAGTCTGAAAAAGAGTCAATGTACATGGCATCTGTGAAAAAGACAAAAAAGATGAAGAACCTGATCAAAATTAATCAATACAAATAATAGTAACTCTCTTAAAGGATTAAAAAGAATAAAAACAAGTGAATCCTGATAAAATAGCCAAAAAAAAAAAAGATTTTATTTTGCTATCACCTTACTTTTCAGATAGTAGCTGACAGCATTTATGTTAGTTTTCATTAAAAACTATTTCTTTTTAATTTCCTCTTGATTTAACTACAACAAACTTAAAATCCAAATCAGAGCGACATCCATTTCTTATTTTCTTCTGGTCCAAGATGTGAACAAGTATTATAGGTTTTGGCACACATAACCTTCCATATATTTGCTTGTCATCATCATTATTTCTCAGCTTTAAGTCTAACCCCCAGTGGCTTTAGATGATGGGATGGCCAGCCTCCAACCCAATATGTATGGTGCCAGCACTCTATTTTATAGTCGAGTATTTTCCTTTCCACCCTCAAACCTACCCGGACATCATAGAGGTTATTTTACTTCCTACCAAGATTCTATCAGTTACCTCTGATCCTCAAGATCTTTGTCTTTCTTTCCCTTTAGTCTTCTTCTGATTTGTTTTATTTTGAACTTGCTAAATTCCACTGAGGAGACCAATATAGAGTCAATGAGCTCAAGCTTTGAATGTAAATATCTTGAATAAATAGGTTTTATCAAGGAGAAGGAAATTCAAACAATTTCCCCTTGCAGGATCTCTGGTTATCATTAGCTGTTCTTTTGCTCTGATCTATTTTGATATTTTTGCTTCCATGACACCTGGATATGAAAATATGAAAAATGGATGTGCTGATAACTGCTTTTATTCCATTGATATGAACTGGTTTGTCATCTCTTGTTTGGAGTAATTTCTTTTTTGTCCTGCTTTCAACAAATCCTGAAAATTGGTTTTCTCTTCATTCATACAGATTTAAATGTAAATTTAAAGAAAGTGAAGTGCAGATTTTTCTTAAGAACATCAGCAAGTTCTCCATGTTGAGAAGATACATCCTCATCTGCTAAGGCTCACCATTTATTCACTTGGATGTTTGTTATTTAGCTTCATTCTTTTGCTGACAAATTATATCAAGTGTTTTAATTAACAGCCAGACATAGGCTCATAAATATATGTTTGTATATTTAACTGAGAGGAGCATTTAAATGCAGCAAAACATTGAACTAATGGTCCCAGAGCCAATGGACTCTGGATTTAACTGTAAAACTTTTTATTTAAAGGTATATAGTAATGTAAAAATAAAATACACATACCTATATACTATTTATATACATTGATTTACAATAATTTTGTACTGTACTGGGTGTTTTTTGGCCATGAATAAAAGTTCTTCAAATTAACGGATAAATGGCTTTAATGGATGATCCCTGCTATTCGTCTGTTAAATTGAGCTTCCATTGTATTTTAATAAGTTTTTAAAAAAAGATGACAACAAGGCAAGGTGATCCTACCATTGGTGAGCACAATTTTAACAATGTAATATATGCAGATGACACCTGGTAGAGAGACAAAATAATAACTGCAGGAACTCCAAGAAAACATAATAAAGGAAACTAAGAAATAAGGACTAATAATATGGTCACCAGCAAGAGGAAGAGCCCAAAGAGTGAGATCTAAATTGGGGACAAGAAAGTACAGAAATTTAAGGTATTTTAAAAAATGATGAAAAATGTGACACAAAGATTTAAATGTGCATAAGAATAGCAAAATATGCCTTCCAAAATCTAAACAATATATTAATAAACAAGAAATTTTCATGAGAAACAAAGAAAAGAGTGCTGAAATGCTATGAAATATAAACCTATATGACAGTGAATGCTGGACAATCTCCTCGGAGATGAAATGAAATTTGAATTAGGTGAGATATGGTTCTACAGAAGAAGGCTGAGAATACCATGGATAGAGCATGTGAGCAACAAGGAAGTTTTAAAGAAATGGAAACAAAAAAGTTACATATATTAAGAATCAGAAAGGGATAGTTCAAATTTCTAGGGACATCTAATGAGGAATAAAACTTGGAGAAATTTGACAGTCACTGAATATAATGAATGCAAGAGGAGCAGAGAGAAACTAAGATCAATCTAAGAAAAATGTGTAAATAAATGGATAGTAAGAAGAAAAATGTAAATACATGGATAGTAAGGAGATAAATAGATGGATAGTATTGAGACAATTGTTACTTAGACCTACGAAGAATATAAACTTTTGTACAGCCACGATTACCACATTCTGAACATATATGGCACATAGAAGAAGAATGGTTTAACACAACAGCACCATGATTAAGAAGCTAGATTAGCACAATATTATTTTTGAATTCAATGCACCTTATATATTCAGCATTTTGCCAGGACAAGATGAGCTTAATATTTGCTGACAAGCTGTTAACAAATGAGAAATTTTTCTAAGGGCATAAATTGTTGGTCAATTACAGAAAAGTTCCTTGTGTGACTAAACTAGATTCTTTCATATTCAACACAATTTACATTAAATCTATTTTAAGATTTATAGATCATACTGAAGTGAAATCATTTTCTCTGAAACACACACACGTGTGTGAATTACAATTAATGAGATCCAAATGATCAGTTTTAATATTTTATATTAATAGGATCTACTTGGATTACTTATATATATATATATATATATATATATATATATATATATATATATATATATATATATAAAAGCATACATTAGTTTCAAACAGATGAGGTAGTTGGAATAAAAATTATAGCTGGAATTTTTTATTAAGTTTTTATGATTTTCAGTAAAATGAAAAAAAATGTACCTGAATGCTGGCATCATAATTTAAGAAGTGGGAGGAAATTTACTGAATATTTAATAAAAGGGGTGGTTGGAAAAAAGAATAAGCATGTCTCAGGTGGGTTTTTCTTTCAAAAGAGAATAATCATGTTGTACCTTCTATTTGAAACTCAAAGGTAGGTTAGTTGTTTCTAAACCGATAGACATGACCTAAGGGACAGTTATTATAAGAAGAAAATATTAAGTATTGGAAATATATTTCAGAACATAAAGTATCAGTGAGACTGTCAGAAGAAAATAATAGTGAATAATAAAGCATCAATAAATATAAGAAAATTCCTGACAATTCCAGACTGTTCTTGTTTAATATGCGGGTGCAATGGCAGTTAGAGATTATACAATTACATTCCGTCAGTTATGTGCCATGCATGATACACACTTAGTCAATCATGTATCTTTCGATACATGACTGACCAGGCAGATTTTTGCAACAGTTGCTTACCATTTCTTTCTGCAGTAGACCAGTTGCAATCCAAAGCTATAGAATCTGGTCTGTCCTGCTATTTATCCATAGCTGGAGGGAGAAGAAGAGGATTCATACCTTTCCCAAGAGTATTAGCACATAAATGAATGTAATGGATTCGATTGGAATTCAAACTCGGCTCTCTGATTTCTCGATCCAAGCTGCTATCCATTACTCCACCGTGCCTCCAATTACTGCTGCTTTGAAATGATTGATGCACTGTAATATGTATGTGATATGTTTAAATGAAGTTGTGGTCTTCATTTTCTTTAATCGATATGAAATGTATAAATTGTATTAGGAGGCACAGTGGATAGCAGCTTGGACTGAGGAATTGGAGAGCGGAGCTTAAATTCCAGTCGAATACATAACGTGCTAATAACCTTGGGAAAGGTATGAACCCTCTTCTCCCCCCAGGACAGACTGGGTTCTATACCCTTGGATGGTAACTGATCTACTGCAGAAAGAAATGGCTGATCTACTGCAGAAAAAAATATGTTTCGTCAGTCATGTATCAAAAGATCAAAGATAATGCATGCCACATAACGGACTGACTGATTGTATAAAACTAAATAGGAAATTGTGAAGTTTTCCACCCAGAAAGGCTTAAATTTTCTTGTTCAAGTTCTAAGTCACAAAAAAAAAAAAAAACTAGCAAACACTAGTAAAAGTAATTATATGTAAAACTTTGTTTATTTTTCTTTTTAATCATTTCAACTCAAGCAAGGCAGATTTGCCACTAGTATACAGTGTGTTACAGGGAGGGAAAGTGAAAGAGAAGACTGAAAATAGGGAGGAGTGAGGAAAGGCCAAAAGATGAACGGGATTCAGGAAGACAGAATATGGCGATTGATGTTGCATTTAAATTTTTGAAGATTGCAATTATCAGGGAAGCAAGTAAACAGAAGTGGGTTCCGCAGATGAGAAGTATGAGAAAAGAAACTGTTGGAGTAGAAGGGGTGGTTGCATTTAGGTATTTCAACAGTAAAATGATGGGACCTAGATGCCAATCTAGTAGCATACTTTAATTCATATGGTCAAGGAACTATGGAAAAATGCTCATCAGAGTAGGTTGCCATAGACATATTTGTAGAAAAGAAAGTGGGAAGCCGCATCACATTGGTGAGAAAGCAACTGATATCAAGATGCCTGGTCAGGATCGATTATATTTCTGATTCTCCTTTGGATTTTGTCAAGAATCTCAAAATATCTAAAGAAACAAAAAAAAATCATAATATAAACAAAATTCAAATGCATTTTTTATCTCTTGTTCAAAGGACAGTCAAATCTGAATAGGAATGATTTAAAAAACTAAACAATGTCTCAAGAGATAGAAAATTTTTATTAGAAACAAAGAACAGAGAAATGAACTGCTACATATTACAATATCTAATCCCTTGTATGGACAATCCCCCCACAGATAAAGAAGTGACTTGAAATGAGAGATATGGTTCTACTAAAGAATGCTAAGAATACCATGGATAGAACATTTGAGTAACAAGGAAGTTTTAAGAGAGAGAGGAATGAGAAGGAAACTGCTATTAATAAACAGAAAGATAAAGCTGAGATTTTGTGGGCATGTAGTAAGGAAAAAGAATTCAGGGAATTTGACACTCACAGGGAGTCAAGAGAAGCAAGAGAACAGTAATGTACTTCATGAGTTTGAATAAATAAATGGTAGAACAAGAACAAAGAGATATAAAACAACAAAAAACTGGAAGTTGTGGAGAGATATGACCGTCCCTGTCCTCAAAGGACATGACACATAAAAGAAGAAGAAGCAATGTACTAATGCAGACATTCCTTTAAGTAACTAAGAAATAAACAAAATTGGAAATCTCTTAAATATACTGTCATTCAAAACTAGGACACTTCCACCTGCAACATAAGTAAACCATAATCTCAAAAGCTGAAGTCAGTGTATGCTGATTCATTATTGAATGTATGGAAATAGATGGTGGCAAGATGTGGGTGAGACTGCAGGGAATGACAGAAGGCTTATCCACAGAACATTACTTGGCATACCAGACCAATAATCAACCAATCGTAATTATTGGCCAATAGAAAGCGAAAGTGTCCAAGAGTAGGCAGTTTTCAATTGGTCGATGCCAACGTTTAGGGCTTAAGTAATGACTTGCCACAATCGTTAAGCATGAGAATTAAAGTTATAGAAATGTTGCTTTGGCCCAAGGTGGATGGTGAGCCTGAAACAACAGTTGATAAACCCTTTATCAGTTAAAACCAATAATCATCAATTATGGTTGGCTGCATTGGAATTAGAGGTTATGTGGTTTAGATGTAAAAGCCAAAGAATGACAAATCAGGACAGTCCTTCCTGTGAGTGTTCAACTGTATCTGAGTGAGAAAGAATAGATTATACAGTTAGGCTCTATCTGTGGTAAAAATACACAATGCAGCTGGTCAGAAATGTTATATTGGCATTTGTGCCTTTGAAGGGTGTGTTTGTAAGTGTGTTGAGGATGTGTGTTTTTGAAATTTATTAAAATCATTTCCAACACATGATAAGCATGACAGACAGAAGATAGGAAGAAAGTGAAATGGGGAGCTCTAATTGAAGATTTTGAAAGACAATCCAATTTTAAATTTAGCAAATTTGAAGTTGCTTTCCAAAAGCTAAACATAATTATTGTATATCTAAGCAAATGGACTTGCCTAATGTGTCACTACTATTGCTGGAGTATGTAATGTAATTTTGAAGCCAATTTTAATCTTCAGAAATTTGAATGCAATGTCAATTGCTATCTTTATTATTATTCATTTGTTCTCACTCCTTAGTAATATTTCTGCTTTCTAATTCTTCCACACCAAGTAACCCAATGTGTCTTTGTGGCTTTACTGCTTTGCTTAGGGGAAACTCAACTAAAAGAAATAAGTTACATAAGGGGAATTGAGGTTTGATTGATATCAAAGTAGACTCAAGTGCCAGCAAGAAAAGAAGTAGCAGTCCAAAATTGTGAGGTAATCACTTATTCAAATAGATAAATTCTGATCCTTTTGCAGCTTTATCAGGAGACTAACTGGCATCAGATGTTGGAATTTCTTTCCGTGTTTTTTTTGTTTTTGACTATATGAAGACTTATGTAGATAAAAAATATGTACATTTAAAAATAACTTTACATTTTTTGTTTATATAATTTACAAGCCTTTATTAACAGCATTTCAAACTGGGACTCTATCCTGAAAGGATATAAGATAAATAGAAATTCAACTAACAACTTCTGAAAGGAAAACTGATTTTAAATTTAGCAAATCCAAAGTTGCATAGGAATAGCAAAAGAAGCTTTCTAGAAGCTAAAGAAAGTATTAAGAAACTGGAATAATTCATTAGAAATAAGGAAAAGTGTTATGAACTGCAATGTAATCAGTGAATGTTGGACACTTTCCTTCAAGATGAAGGGGAGACTTGACCAAATAGACATGATATTCCAAAGAAGAATATATTCAATACTATGCACAAAGCATGTGACAAGGAAGTTTTAAGGAAAAATCAAAATGGATAAGTATTATCTGAAAGAGTTATTTACACTATTTACACCATTTGGACTGTTGAACTCATTCTTATTGCCATATTCATAATATTTGGGCTACTGGACACTCTGGCCTCCTTCATGTCATTATGATGGAATTTCAGTCTGAACCCTTTATTTAGTTCGTGGGCTTAGATTGTTCTAATTCTATGTGCTATGTATTTTTTGGATTTCTCAGTTTCAGTTAATTCCATTTTAGTAACTCTATTCCAAGTTTTTGGTCACCTCTACTGTGGCCAGGTATTGAACTCACAACTCTTTGTTTCAAGTCACTTTTTGGATTACTTCAACCAATGCTTTTATCCACTAGAACACATGTCCCCATGAACTAAATAAAGGGTTTGGCATGAAATCCAACATATATCACCTGAAGAAGGCTGGCGTGTACAATGGCTGAAATGTTGTGGATATGGCAATAAAGATGAGGACAACAGTCTGAACAATGTAAATAGTGTAATTAGTTAAAATAACTCATCTCAGAAATATAGACAGATGCAGAAAGAAATAGCTGAAAATTCTAGGACACCTAATGAATAGAGAAGGCTTGGAAAATTTGATACCCACAGACAAAAGAGGCAGAAGGAAACAGTGACCTAACTAATGAGCTGCATCTGTTTTCAGGATTATTTTGATATTTTTACATGTGTGTGCATAAAACTTTTTTGATGATTATGTGATAAAATGTTTGTAAGGTGGTATGTTACAATGCAGAAGTGCATATAGGTAATATAGATATGCAAGCATTTTAAACTAGCAAATAAAATGGGGGTGGAAAAAGCTCTGATTGATAGATATCATTGGAAATGGCCACTGCTGAAACGGCCAGCCAGTATTATATCTGATGAGAAAAGAAGTGCTTCTTTAGAATCCTGTATCAATCACCATGGCTCATTCATTCTGACATACTGTAGGGAGTTAGGTCAAAAGTGTTTCCTAAATTGCTGCAGATGGCTGCATCTCTTGAACTCAAGTAGGCTGTTCTGAAATACCTCAGATGTCATGAAAGATCAGATTACACTTGTACTAGATACCTCTCTACTGCCAATATTATTGCCATCTTAGTCTTTGTACATCTGGTGTTCCCATTTTTCTTACCAGAACTTACTGAGATTGATCATTATAGACAAAGAGACAACAGAAAATTGCATCAAATGAGGATATAGAATGAGAGGAAAGAATAAATAAAGCTGCACTGAAGAAAGGTTGGAAATGGAAAAGACAGAAAGAAAAAAAGAGAAGTAAAAATCTACAAAGCTACAAAGAAAATGGAAAAGAAAAACAGGCAAAAGAGAGAAAAAATTATAATGAAGAAGCAACATCAAAAAAAGGAAAAGAATAGAGAGAAAAAAAGGTATTACGAATATAAGTTACCCAGAAAAAGAAAGAGAACATTTATGAGAAAGAGAGGCTGTATTAACAAAAAGGGGAGAAAGAAAAAACAGATGTAATAAAGAAAGAGGGCAAATTATCATGAAGTGAGATTGAACAAAGTGAAAAGAAAGAAATAAGAGAAGAAAAACTATAATGAGAGGTTACACAGAGAAATGGGAAAAAAGAGAGAGTATAGGTACCATGAAGAAAGGCTACCCAGAAAAAAGGAGAAATTGAGAAAACAGCTATAATGAGGAGAGGCTGTAGAAAAAAGAAAAACAAGGTTACAAAAGAAAAAGAGGAAAATAAAAAAAAGAGGGAAAGGTCAAATGAAGAGAGGTTACAAAAGAAAAAGCGGGAAATAAAAAAGAGAGGAAAGGTAGAATGAAGAGAGGCTACAAAGAAAAAGGGGAAAATAAAAATGAAGGGAAAGGTAGAATAAAGAGAGGCTACACGGGAGAAGAGAGAGAAAAATCTATCGCAAAGAGAGGTTGCAGTGGAAAAAGAAAGGAAAAGTGAGAGGGAAAAGATAATACGAAGCCAGCCTTAGAGAAATAAAAGGGAAAAGAAAGTGGGGAAAGGAATCAAGGCTACCCAGAAAAAAAATGGGAAAAGAGAGAAAATAGCTATGATGAAAGGAGATTGTATAGGGAATAAAAGAACAGAGGGGAAGTTATAATAAAAAGAACTTAATAAGAAAAAAAGCAGAGAACAAAACATAGAGGGAATGGTAAAAAAAAATCAGTAATGAGGAATAGATGTAATAGAGGCTGTACAAAAAAAATGGAAAAGAAAAGTCTATAATAAAGGAAGTTATACAAAGAAAGGTGGAATGAAAGCAAAGATAGATGAAAACATTATGAGAAAGAGGGGCTATATTAACAAAAAGGGGAAGAAAGAAAGAACAGATGTAATAAAGATTGGCTGTGCAAAAAAGGGAAAAGACAAGAGAGGGAAAGCTATCATGAAGAGAGATAGAACAAAGTGAAAAGAAAGCAATAAGAGAGGAAAAACTCTAATGAAGAGAGGCTGCTCAGAGAAATTGGGAAAAAAAAACAGAGTAAAGGTACCATGAAGAAAGGCTATCCAGAAAGAAAAGAGAAAATATATATATATATATGAAGAGAGCGGGGGGAGAAAGAAAAAAGAGAAAAAGAGAGGGGGAAGATAAAATGAAGCCAGGTTGAAGAAAAGAAAGAGGGAAAGATATGAAAAGAGGCTGCACAGAATAATGTTAAAGAAAGGAAAGAGAAACTATATACAAAATAAGCAATATTGCAGTGAAAAAGAGGGAGAAAAAACTAAAAGATAAAGATATTATGAACAGATATAACACAGAAAGAAATAAAAGAGAAAGGAAAAAGCTCTGGGAGAAAGAAAGAGAGAGAGAGAGAGGATATAAAAAGTGAAAATGAATCAGAGTACCCAAAAAATGTAAAGGACTATGTGTAAAGATCAAGTAATAGAAATTGCTGGTGTGTAGTAAAAGTATTAATAGATGCAGAGTTAAATGAAGCACTACAAAGGTATATTTATTTCATATACATGTATATATATATATATATATATATATATATATATATATATATATAGCCACTGATATTGAATATGTCAAATAGAATAAGAGAGTTTAGAGATAAAAGAAAGAAAATGAACTGATGGACAAATGGGTAGGTGAATGGGGAAAACAGATTTATATCAATTGAAATTGTTGTGCATCTAAGCAGATGTGCTTTCCTAATGTGTCACTAATGTTGCTGGAGGATGTAATGTAATGTTTGAAGACAGTTACATAACGAGAATTGAGGTTTGATCAATATGAAAGTAGACTCAAGTGCCAGCAAGGAAAGAAGTAGCAGCCCAAAATTGTGAGGTAATCACTTACTCAAATAAATAAATTGTGATCCCTCTGTTCCTTAAACAGGATACTAATTGGCATTAGATGTTGGAATTTCTTTCCTTACAAAGGTTTTTTTTTTTTTTTTTTGGCTATATGAAGACAAGATAAGAAATGTATGCATTTTAAAATAACTTTGTATTGACTTGTTTATATAATTTACAAGCCTTTATTAACAGGATTTCAAACTGGGATTCTATCCTGAAAGGAAATAAGATAAAAATTCAAACAACAACTTTTAAAAGGAAAACTGATTTTAAATTTAGCAAATTCAAACTTGATTTGGGATAGCAAAAGAAGCTTTCTAGAAGCTAAAGAAAGTATTAAGAAACTGAAATATTTCATTAGAAACAAAGAAAAGGGGTAATGAACTGCTATGTAATAGCTACCCTCCTATACATCAGTGAATGCTGGACACTTTCCTCCAAAATGAAGGTAAGACTTGACCAAACAGACATGTTGTTCTAATGAAGAATACATTGAATACTATGGATAGAGCATGTGACAAGGAAGTTTTAAGGAAAAAAATAAAAAAGGTAATTAGAATTGGGAAAAATTAGTTGAAAATTATACTACACTTAATGAAGAAAGAAGGCTTGGAAAATTTGACATTCACAGGTTATAGTGAAGGCAAGATGGAAACTGTCATAAACCTAACTGACAATCTTGTGTAAATAATTGATACAAGGAGGAGGGACAGTAGAAAGATAAACATTGCTAACACCTACAAAGATAGGAAGTTGTGAGAAGTAATAACTGTCCACCTCCTGAAGGGATATAACACATAGAAGAAGAAAACAAATTTTTACTTAATAATAATTTCTTTTTTGTAATGCTGCCATTAATTTCTGTGAATTTCAGGAATGAAGTGTTGTCATTTTTTGCCATGTTTAATTTTGGACTAACTTATTTTTAATATTCTCTTGTTTGTTGTTATTACAACAATGTTTTGACCACTATGACCTCTGGCCACCTTCAGATATCTGTTGATACAGTTAACCTTCAAACTGAAACCCTTATTTACTCTACAAGGTAGATAGTTCCCACAGTGGATTGAGAAAAATCTTCCACTGTAGGTTAAATAAATGGTTCAGTTTGAAATAGCATGACAAAACTTGAAGAAAAGTTATAGGTCACAATGGCCAAAATGCTGTGATATAACAACAAAGATGAGAACATTAGTCTCAATGTGAATGATATAAATATTATTAATTTCTTTTAGATGCAGAAAAAAAGGGCAAGTTGTAATGTTGGACCAGTATTTCTTTACAGAGCTTACAATCTTCACCATGAACTGACCTTGAAAAATTATTTATCATCTTATATATCCATTAAAAAAAACCATGCTTTTTAAGAAAATGATTTTTCTTTTTTGGTAAATTTTCTACATTTTATTATCTTCATTCCTGAGATTGCCTTCCAGATCTTTAAAATCAACTTCAGCTGAAATACAGATGCATTAGCTATGTTAAAAGTTGTTCAATGCAAGTCTATCCTTTTTTTTTATTTTATCTTTCTGTTTTGGCATGGAACCAATGAGAAAGAAGAAGTGATCACAGTGTGCATTCTTGGCTCAGAGAAAGAAATAACAAGCAAAGAGCTTTGCATAACAATAAAGCCTCCTCCTATTACTTGAAGGAATTTGAAATGGAAACTCTGTCAACCTGTATCAGATATACCTTTATTAAAAGAATAAGACAAATGATTACCGCTGATAGAAATGAAATGAGAAGAACACATCGCCAACTCCAAATGGCAAAGCAATTCTTTACATTTCAGCAGAATGGTTCACTGGATCACTTTTGCTGAGGACTGGCAAAGACTTATTTCTATGACCTTGTTTTGATATAAATCCAAACCAACATTGAAATGAAATATTTTAAAATCCTGATATTAAAATAGTCATTAGAATATGATAGTTAACACCTCTCTTTACAAGATTTAAAGCAGGACATTTATTTTCTGAAGTTTGGCAATGGCTAATGAATCTCAGTGAAGATTAGTCAATAGAACTTGCTTTCTGCAGTCTTATAATGATATACCACAGACATAGTATTTCCATCAATGGCAGCACTGTTTTTATAAGTCTTATTCTAATTGATACGTAATGAGAAAAGAGGGCTTTGAGAATTTGACACTCACAGGATAGAGGAAAGCAGCAAGTAACCTACCTAACTGGCTTGTGTAAATAGATGGCAGAACAGGAATTAGAAGACAAACATTACTAAGAGCTTGGAAGGATAGGAAGTTGTGAAGAGCTATGTTCACTCATGTCATAAAGGGGCATGTCACAGAGAAGAATCGACCATAGTCAGAATCATCGAGTTAATGCAAATGATCCTTTCCTTAGCTGCATAGTATACATTTTTCCTAGGGCTACATACAGTTCTGAATTCAGAGTTTTCCTTCTTCTAGACCAGTTGCCACCCAAGGCTATAAAACCCTGTCTGTCTTTCTATTTATCTATAGCTGGAGGGGAGAAAAGTTGGACACAAGTCAAAGGGTATTAGCATGTAAGTGAATGTAATGAACTCAACATGAAATCAGCTCTCTGATTCCTCAATCCAAGCTGCAATCCATTATTATAATAGGTTCAAGAAGACAAGCTTTTGCATAATCTCTGCTTGTTATCAACACTTCTCAAAGAACTGGCAAGATTTCCTTCTACAGAACTGGATTCTCACATGCTTAGCTATTCAATATTCATCACAACATAAAATGACTGACCAAAATGGATCAAAACATAACTAGTATCGTTGGTCACTTGTATCTACCTATTTTCTAGGTTGGTTATCTAATCCCTGTTTTATGTTTCTTCAACATTAACTGAGCCAACCAGTGGTTCATATTGCCAGTATGCTCAGTGGACCTTACTTAAAGTTTATGGGAGAGAGCACATAATCTGGTGTGATCAATAGTTTGAACAAGCATCAGTACACTCAAACTTTTTGTGACATTCACTTGTTGCTTTCTGCTTGCTTTATTTACTGGCAACTTCTGAAAAATTGTGTTAACCCAATTTCACTCACATGGGTTGGGTCAACCCATGACATTTTTTCCAGGCACTTTTCAATGGTGCTGAATGCTGGGACCATCCCGCTAGGCTAATATTATCAAGAAATCACCCTCTTGAAAAACTGACTATTGTGTAATTTGAACCCAGTCTCATGATAAGGATTTTAATATTCTTATGACTCAGCTATGCATCCACTCATAAGTAATAATTAAGTAATGAATTCATATTAAAAGATAATTCATTCTTTTAGAACAAATGAGAATTCTAAGAACAGTGCAATCATCAAGAGAGTCACTCTGAAATGTTGCATTATTAATTTATTTTGGGGAAAGAAACTCTGAAATAAATGCAATTACTTTTGTTTCTTTTTATTCTGTTGATTTGTAGCTTATTTTACTTTGTGTTTGATTTTTTCCTATTTCTCTTATAAGATACAAAAGACAGTTGAATCATTTAGAGGATGATACAGATAAACTTTAAATTATTAACAGAATAAATCACACTTTCTTGTTTATCAAATATTAATGACTTCACAAGTGTGTTGTTCAAAATTACTTTTGCCTTCTGAATTTTAATCCATTAGCTACAACTGCTGAAATTTACATTATTTGCAGTTGCATCAGAGAATTACAAAGATGAAAATTTCTGTCATCCATAGAGAATGGGCAAACTAGTTTGATAGGTAATGCCTAAATAGAAATGATCAATTCCATGATTGAGAATTCGCAGATAATCAGTTATTTAATAAAACGAATATACCAATTAACTTTTAAGAATAAATCACACTTGCAGTTTAAAACCTGAGAAATGGTCAGTGAAGAAATTCATCATCTGTTTATAAGAGTTATGATTTCAATACCTTGCCACAGCAGAGGTGAACAAAGATCAAAATTCACCACAAGCATGACAATGTCACTAAAATTCAAGGTGTTACTGGGTGTGAAAGAGAAGAAAAAGACTTCACAAGGAACCAGAAATCTATTCCTAAACAGGGGACAAGAGATAAACCTCAACTTCTGTTCAAAAACAGAAAAAAGCTTATTCAGTACAACCACCCTCAGTTTCAAGGACACCACTGAGGAAATCTTAGAAGTGACCAAATGCTTGGATCAAGTTGTTATCAGTCCTGTTGGACATTAATTCCATGCTAATCTTGGTATTATAAAGCTCTTGGTTGGCTTTGCTCTTTATAATAGCAGCACAAAGCATTCAAATCAGGTGAACAAGGAGGACACATACTGTGGATATCAGCCACTCCTGAGTCATGTGTGCTATGAAGGAGAGAGCAGAGCACTGCTGAAACATGTATGGCCATCTCCAACAATTCATTATATTCAGTATGCTGATGTAAAGGATGACACTGCCTCTGAGAATGTGCAGGAATAAGTGGGATGGCATGACCCCTAGGATCATTATAGATGTAAACCACTGTGGATAACTCTGTGGGGGTCTGTGTAAAGCCACCTGTCATTACTCCTTAAGAAGCTGTCGATCTGAGTTGCTGTGGTTGGCTGCTAGTTCTATGAACATGGCATTCCTTTTCATTTCCTGTCTTAGATTGGACGCTGCTATCTTAATGTTCTCAATATATCTAAAGGAGAAAGGAAAATGATAAAATTTGGTACATGTCACATAAAACATTAATTTAAATCATCTTCCATTCATGGCTCATTTAAGATGTGTTCTCAAATACATGATGCCCTCATAATAAATATTCATTATACAATAATATAAGAGTATATAGGTTCACTTATCATCCAGTTCACAAATATCACAGTCTTTTGAACAGGGGTAAATTTTATCCATTGTTCCCTTCTTAGGATGGGTTTCCAGTTCCTTCTAAATTTTTTTTATTTTCTTGCATCTTAGTGGCATTATCATCTTGCTTGGGGTGAATTGATTAAAAAAAGAAAAATATATTAGGTTGGTGCAAAAATAATGACGTAATAATGTTGTTTTTTGACGTAACGTCAAAAAACAACATTATTACGTCATTATTTTTGCATCAACCTAATATATATTATATATTATTATACAAATCTTAATGGAATCATACAGATTTTTGTGATTGATAATCATTTATTAATACGCTCAATTTTCCTTATTGATATTCTGAAATGAATTGATGGCCAAGGTCCTTGTTTAACTTCTTGGACTAAATAGAAAGATAAACTATAATAGCTATGTTATAGCAAAAAAAAACCTTCTTACTCAAAGGTTTCCCAATGCTGTAAGTATCCTAACAATCAATAGGCTTAATATATCAGCAGAAATTGAGAACTTAAACAAAGAAATGCATAAATCAATCAAGGTCAAGTTATATGAACCAACGAAGAAAAACATGATGAATGAAAGGGAAAAATTTATAAAAGGAAGATATTTCAGAAAGAAATATATAATATATATATATATATATAATTTCCTGGGGCAGATCTAACTGACTATGATTATATAATATACTCTGCTGTTGCAGCATTACACTATCTCCTTTCCAGCATGTCTTTTTAAGTCTGCTCCTTTGGGAGCTGCTTGAGTTTTGTGTGTGTTTTAATTATATATATATATATATATATATATATATATATATATATATATATATATATATATATATGAATACTAAAAAAACAAAACCCTTGTAATATGAGCCTTAAGTCAAGAATAAATGACCATGGAGGAGGCCAGCTGTCCGGTCTCATATCGCAAGAGGGTAACCACAGGAAACAGAATTAAGAAAAGGCTCTTTTAAAAAGAGAAGCTGCTGTGACAGCCAAGATTTCTTCAATGGTGATTCTTTCCCATTTGGCAAAAGGAAAAAGAAAATGCTAAGTATACATCATCCTGATTCAGAGTTGAAGAAAACCTTTTATGGAAGATGAAAGAGCTCAGAAAGTTATCAAAGTGAGCAATAGTGTTAACAACATCGTTATTACTGGGAAGACTTAAACTTATTTTTATATGAATGTAAACAGACATTCACAATAGATTGCACAGCATGAACTTGGCAAGAAATACATTAATAAGATATAGTCTGTCTTAAATTGTCTCTTTTTATAAAAGATCTTATTAACATATGAGACATCATGCTTATTTTCACTTTGTCTACTCTATTTTGTCCATCATAATATTATATGTCTTTAATGATATTGGTTTTTTAAAATGTTTTAGATATAGCATTTTTACTATTTATATTATGAGCTTTATACTATCTTTTTATTATTTATTCCTTTCTAGTTGCTTATTTTATTTTTTTTCAATATTAAATTTTATTTGTTTTAAATATTGTTTTCTATATGTTTAAAAATTTAGTAATATAAAAGTGAACATTTGTGGGTAATTTACCTCAAGAAGGTTTTGAATAAAAAAATAAAAACAAAGACAAAATTTATTTAGTTTTGTTGCTTTTATTAAGCACTACTTATCTAAAAGTAAAATATTTTTAAATTTGTGAGTGAGTGTATACATACTAACACTTTCAATATAAAGAGTAAAGCTAATAAAATTTTGTAACATTAATTTTAATATCAGTTTCTGTCTATATTGCATAATTTTACTTATGAATATGATAGTAGCATTTATAATCATTCAGCAATATACAAATTACAAAAATTAAACAAGTGCTTTAAGAGAGGCTGAAAATTGTGACACCATAATCTAATGTTGCATTGAGATATTGAAAGATGCCTTCCAAGACCTAAGCAAAGTATTAAAAAGCAGGGAAATTTTATTAGAAGCAAAGAAAAAAATTACTGAACAGTTATGTAATATCAGGCTTTATGGCAGTGAATGCTTGACAATCTCTTCACAGATGGAGAAGAGACCTGAGGTAACTGAAATGTGATTCTTCTGGAGGATGCTGAGAAGACCATAGACTGAACATGTGACTAATGATAAGATTTTAGAGAAAATGAAGACAAAAAAGAAACTTATACTTAATATCAGGAAGAAACAGTTGAAATTTCTAGGACACATAATGGGGAAAGTGGGCTTGGAAAATTTGTTACAGAGCAGATTGAAGGCAAGAGGGTCAGAGAAAAACTGTGTGTAACCTATATAATTAGCTTGTGTAATGGTTTAGAGAACAGGGATTAGGAGGGGTAGCAAAAAGACAAACTTTACTAAGAGCTACAAAAAACAGGAAATTGCAGATGGTCATGATTGCCATGGTACCGAATGGACATAGTATATAGAAAATAAAAAAATTCCTTATCCAGTTTTACATGCTATCATGGATTCCCTCAATATCTCAAAGAAGAATAATTCACTACCTTCACATATTTGGAGAGAAGTCTATTCCTAAAATTAATATTTTATCAAGTTCATAAGAACTAAGCATTGACATCAGTTTTATAAAAGTTCTTCAATCAAATAAATCAAATATTGTTCAGTTTAAAAGTTAGAGCTTCTATGTTTGGCTCATATGAATCTTTATCTCTATCTCTTTTGGGGCAACACATTTCTTTATTTCTTTTGAATAATGTAATGTTTAGCACCATCAAAACTTTTTCCAATAAAATGGCATGAAAAATATCCATTTTCAGTTTTACAGGATGGAATGCAGGCTTTCAAAGGAAATATTTCTAGCTTTCTCAAGATGGACAGTTTCTTTAATAAAGTGACAAGACAGATTAGTGATGTGAAAGTACTATTAAATACAGAGAAGCCAAAAATGGTGGGCTGTCTTGCAAAGTTATTTCTCTGTTTGTTGAAATAAAACAGAAAAAACTTAACATAATTCCTGTCAAGTTGATTGCAGTTAATGTATACTGAAAGCTGTGTGTGGTGAAATTCCCATTGTTGAGTAAAAATGTATTAAATTTGAAAGCATAAAGAATAAATGTCTCCTCTTTTGCAATGTCTGTGTGGAAACAAGTTCATTATAGCACTTAGTGCAAGATTGGAATTTTTAATGTACTTAAGTGTAAGCAAAATGGAAATTTCTAGTTTGATTTTTCACCATACTTTTTTTTCTTTAAAATGACTATTCTTTGTCAAATAACTTTGACTGATTTGATGCCAACATTTTCTGTATGATTTCAATGTTGCAATTTTAGTGCCATAGAAATAGTGAAAATATGACTTTAGATTTTTACTATACAAATTTCCTTTAGAAAGTATACTAAAAAGACCTAGAAATACCTGTGAAAATTTCTAAAAATTTTCCTATTTGTATTTTCTGATGAATTTTAATTCTCCAGTTCATGATTGAATAAGCGTTTTGCTAGTTCCACAACAATAAAATAGCTGTGGAAATTGCTCTATTGCAGTGTTAAATATTAGAGCTTAACAACTTAAACAAAATATTTCAATAACAATCATAAATTTGAATGCAGATCATTATTTAAAAAATAAGATGATACAAATGAAAAGATCAAAAATAAACAAAGTTTTTCATTTCATTGAAGCAAATGTTAATTTTTTTTTTTTTTTTTTTTTTTTTTTAAGAATTACGCCCCGAGCAAGGCGTGAAGCCATTAGGATGCAGGGGGTTGCAGAAGATTTGGAGCGAGAGCAGATAGGAGTGATAGAAAAAAGGATGAAGAGAAAGGTAGTGGATAGATCAAGGTAACTGGAGATGTCGATTGACATTACATTTGATTAGTTGGAGATTATAGCTCTCAGGGAAACAGTAATTGGGAAGGGTGTTCCACAGGCGAGAGGTGCAAGGTATGAAGCTATTGGAGTAGAAGAGACGGCTACATTTAGCAGTTTCTACAGTGTAAGGGTGAGAGCGGGATGCCAGCCTCGTATGGCGCTTGAATTCATGGAGTCTGGGAAACAGTCAAAGCAGCTCATCGGAGCAATTACCATGAAGGTATTTGTAGAAACGACAGAGAGAGGTGACAGCGCGTCTGTGAGAGAGTGACTGCAGACGAGATGCCAGATCAAGAGCTCTGAGGTAAACAGAAGGTGCCCCAGATCATATATGGCAGCAATACTCCATGCAAGGGCAAATGGTTGATTTGTATATTTGAAGTATCAATTCCGGGGAGAAAAATTTCCTGGCACGGCACAGAGAGCCAACTTTCCTTGTGGTGGACTGATTTTCTTCCCTTGCTCATGTCTAGGGATACATTCTAGGGATGTCTATAGAACAGTCTACTCTTGTAGGGAGACAGCGCACAATGAAGAAGAAGGTTTCTATTGATAAAGTTTTATATGCAAGTTTTGAGGAGCAATACAATAAACATTGGTTACATTTTTACATTGAGAACACTGAAGATCATATGGATGAAACATGTAACAGGTTTTTGTCAGTCAATAACCCTCTGTTATTCTGATATATAGATTTATATACCCTATCTTCCATTAATTTGGATATACATTTTTATGTTTATTTTAAGATATATTTTTAAATATTTTTTTGAGAAATTTTCTTTGGAACAGTTTATAGCATTAAAGCAAAGATAATTTCGTTTTTTAAATAAACTAGAATTCTTTGTAAAACACTGATATGTGTTGCAATCTTCACAGTATTTAGTATTGTTGAAGTTATCACTAACATTTTTTTGTCAAGATTTACAAACTCTAAATTTTTTTCAATTTCGCAAACAAAGTAATGAAATTTGAATAAGATAATGTGTTTAGAAAAGTACTTTGACAAAAACCCTACTTTGTGGTTTAATAATTTCTTTAACTTAATTTTATAGGACTTCATGGTAAACAATATTTTTTAAGAAATTTTTTTTCCCCCTCTTTCCTTTTTAACAGCAAAGAATAAATTCTTCGGATTTCTTACTCTTGAGCATGCAGCATTCAACTAGCCATGTTTAAATATTTTTATCTGGAGCCAATTTCTAACTTTTAAAAGCATTTGGCCTTATGACTTGTTTATAGTTCTCACAAAAGCAGGGAGGACTGGAATCTGGATTCTTGTATATAAAAACCTAATGAAAAGATATGCAAAAAAAAAAAATATTGCATTTTTATTAAATAAGTATTTGTTATTCTAATAATTAAATTGTTTTTGAAATAGTGGGAGTATTTTGTATGTTAAATAATAAATCTTCTAATTTTTTCCCCCAAAATTAAAGAAAATTTATTGCACTAAGATACGCACCCTAGTAAAACCAACTGTGCTTTATAACCCTTTACCTGTTTGTGCTTTTCCCCAAAATTTAGTTTTGATTGGCCAATATATGGCTATTTTAGAGAGTGGTGATGGTCAGGTGGATGAATTAACAGAAGTCAAAGAATTTTATATATAGATAGATAAAAAACAAAAAGTAATTTTTTCAGATAATCAAAAAGACAAAAAGGTTCAGAAAAACACTTTTACTAAAAAGCGAGTTAAAAGAAAACCTTACTTGAGAGATCAATATTTCAACTGTGAAACCACCTGACATAATATCTCTTTCAAAAGATAATGAACATAAAGTGTGAAGACAAAAACAGCCAGTGTTGAGTGGAAATTTAACCCACAAATTCTGTTTTAAAAACACTATAAATTTAGTGTTGATCTCAGGTAAAACTACAGTTCACTACATTTTGTCTTTTGTGATAACAGTGTTTTATCTATGCCCAAAGATCTTGGGTATCAAAAGTTTAAAGGTCCTTGATTGAAGTTATGATTTTTAGAATAAAGTTATATTTGGAATAAGTTCAAGTTAAATCTTAAGAATCTCAATGAGCAATAAATCACAGTCGCCATCATCTATAAAGGACAGACTTCCATAGACCTCCAAAATCTATATTCTATAATCAAGTATACCTATTTTTATGAAAATATATTATTATGGTTTTACTGCATCCACTAATTCCTTTATTTTGAATTTTATTGTTTCCAATGAATAACCAGCCATGAATAGCCATACCACATATAAAATCTTTTAAATTATTTTTATAATGAATATTTATGAACCATTGATTTGGGAATTTTTTGAGATTTTTTTTATTTCTGGCATGCAATAACAACCCATACTTTTCTTAAATTTTCATTAAATTAATGTACTATTTTCAAACTATGATACTTGTGTCTATCTTTATTCATTGTAACTGCTTTAAAGTCTAACAAGGCTTCATTTTAACTGCTTCACTTTAAGCCAGTTCCACTATAAGTTGAATACCACCCGCAGTCAATATAGTTATCATTTTTTATTTTTTGTGTCCCTTAAGTTTATGGAAGATCATGGGTCTCCACAGTTTCCTATCCATTGTTGCTCTAAGCAATGTTTAAACTCTTACCATCCCCTACCAGTCCCTGTTCTGTCATCCATTAGGTTGGTTATTCAGTCTTTTTCTCTGTCCGTCTTGACTTCTGTATATCTTGAGTGTGTCATATTCTTCAAGCCCTCTGTCCTTACATCCCAAAAATTTAATCTGTTTCTTCTTGATTGTAAATTCACTTCTGATGATGCTGGAATAAACTTTGATCTTAGTGTGTTTAGGCAAAGTGAAGGGTTGATATTCTAGACAGGAATTCTGGGGTGTAGAGGTCAAAAGTCACTGGCTGCCCCAACATGCAAACATGTGATTGATCCAATTCCATGTAGGAGCTGAATACATAGAAAAGGACCATATGATACATAAACACCAAACCCCAGAGAGAATGGAGTCTCTTAGATCTAGATGAGAATGTAGGGTCCTCATTTGAAGAAGGCCCCACCACTTGCCATACCAATGGAAACTGATGAAGTGTGCATTGAAACAAACAATAATGCTATATGTGAAAGATTCAGTATTGTGTTTGCATTTAATGTGTAAGAGTGTCTTAAAAATTTGTTTTTCCTTACTTTTGAAAGCCAGAATATTTCAAGAATGATAAAATGGTGAGCAACAAATAAAATGTCACATTTCAATTTATTGTTACAGTAACAAAGAAATAAGGTTAAAATAATATACTTTGGCAGAAATAGTCAAAAAAAACAAAAACTGGCAATAAGACAAAAAATCTCTGGATTTATATATTGGACACAAATGTTTGATATCACCATTTTTCATAGAAATGACATAAATATTATTACAATAAAATTAACCTAATTTGGGAGTATTTTTATTACTGCATCTTGTCAAAAGTGAACAGGAGATGCCTATGATGTCTCTTAGGCTTTAATAGCTGCCAAATATACAAATATAAAAGCTGACCAACAATAGCTGGCTGCTCATTTTCAAGCACACCCATCAGCTATGGAGACAAGTCATTCCCCATTGCAGACACTTGCTCATGTACATTTGTGTTTGTTCAACACCCAGTGCTCACTTTTGGTTTATTCCACAACTATTCTGAATGGACCTTAGTTACAGTTTTTGGGACGGAGAAAGTGCATCGTCTGTTGTTACCAATAGTTTGAACAAAGCCAGTATGTTCAACACTTGGTTATGATGACTTGTGACTTCATGCTAGCACAAACACCAACAGTTTTTCAAAAAGTTTTATCTACCCAATTTCACTCACAAGGCTTGTGTCAAACAGGGGTGTGGTTTTCAGTCACTTTCCAAATGTGCTACATAATGGAATCACATATCCAGGCTGATAGCATCAAGACGTCAACTTCCAAACAAACTGACCCTGGTTAGACTTGAACATGGGTCTCATAGTTTGAAAATGAATGCTCTAACCATGTCCACCTAAAAAAGCTGGCCACAGGCTTATATGCAGGATCACTTTAGTAAACTGCTGTTCAGCAAAGTAATCCAAGATAAGACCAGAAATTACCAATATGCATGTGAAGCAACTGTGCATCTGTTATCATGCAGTCTCCCCATCAATATAACATCCTTAATATACTTACATTTATCTTATGATGGGTTTAAGTGTGAACTGCTATAATTTACATGAATGGGGACAAGCTGTACTATAAATTTTCACAACTCTTGCTACATTAAATTCAAATGTAACCTTTACTTTTGAAACTATGACCAGATTCTTGAAGAAAGAGTTCATAGAGTTGAAGAATGTACTATATTCAGCTTGAATTCTGATTAGGTGCCATCTGTATTTGGCATTGGTATTCTGAGGAGTTAAGTGTGTTAAAATTATAGCAAATTATGTCGTTATCAAAGATAGGCAATGCACACTATAAAATAGGCAGTGAGCTGTGTTTACTGATTACAGCCATTATTAGCGGTAAGATACAGTTATAGTCCACAAAGCTGTCAGATTCTTCTGCACTGATACTCTAGTGTGGAATACCTGGTGTCTGTGTGCACACACCAGGAAGATTTGACATTCTTAACATGCACTCTTGAAAAGAGGGCCCAATTATTTGTCTCACAGACTGGAATTATATTAATGCCATTCCACTTATGGAAATACCAATGGGAAGATTATTTGTATTTTTACTTTGATGTTAAACTTAATATTGGTGTCCATGTACTATTTATTTACTTCTTTTTCCTTTTATTAGAAATTATTTAAAAAGAAAATTTCTGACATAATAGAGTAAATTTCGTTTCTTAGAATTAAAATGCTGTTTTAGCCTATTTTTCAGCTTAGAGATCACTGTAAAAATACTATTTTAAAATATCATAATCTGAAGAAAAGTTTAAGTAAAACCAGAAATTCTAACAATGGTGATTTTGAGAACAATGATGGTTCACTTTTTTATCAGCTTTTCAAAAAATATGTTTTCTTATGTATTTTTTTTTAAAGAATAAATCATAATGTATAATTAACACATTTAACAATACAATTCATTTCTCGGTTTGTATCATTTCACACCTTTGAGAAAATAGGAAATTTCTAAAACAAAAATATTCAAAAATTAAAAGATATTCTATGTAGGTGAGTACATGTCTCATAGATTGTTCTTTGAAGAAATTGTGTGCAAAAAATATAAACATATTTTTAACTGAAAATGAAAATATTTAACACTTATAGTTAATTACAAAAAGAAATACAGACATGTTTGTTTAATCAGTTTATTCATTAGCATCATTCTTTGTTTGTGCAATAAGAAAATGCAATATTTTTAAAACTCTTTACAAAACAATGGAAAAGATAATTTTTCTTGTGAATTTTCTCCCATCGATTATATAATAATAAAAATGCATATGAAATCTTTGATAAATATCAATGAATTGGGTCACTAACTGTGGGATAAATAAAGCTTTTATGATTATAGGCCTGCTTCAAGATTTTTTAAAAATCTTTTCTTTCATTTTATCATTATGCTTCTGTTGTTAAGACTTTTTAACTTTTTAATGTCTTTGATATTTTATGCCTTTAGCTTGTTGGATTACTGTTCTCTGATAATAAACACTGGTGGGATGCTTTTTGAAAGAATCTTTTTCATTTCCCTTTGACTTTTGAAGTAGCAAGACATGTTACCTTTCATTCCAATTGACACATAGACTGAAAATTATTAGTTCAACATAGTTTCTTTCTTTATCCTTCTGTAACATGTTTTGTTACAACATTTATTGTTTTGTTTTTTTTGTTTGAATCCATTTTTTCCGGTTTTTTTTTGCTTTTTTTTTTACCTGAACTCACCTGAGTTCAACAAATTTTGTCTGTGGGACAAATGTATCTGGAGGCATAAAATGATAATACTTTCTATTCCCACGACAAGTTTATAAAAAAAAATGGAAATGATTCTTACCAGTTACATCTTTGTGTTTAAAATAACATAAAAAAATAAAAATACCAGATTCCAATATTTTCAGAAGTAGTGTTAGATACATAAGTTCAGCAAGTCTTTTGATGATTATTCTTTTGAAAGAATTTGTCATTATAAGAATCATGCAAAGAAAATAAATTAAAGCACATGAAAACAATGAGAAAAGTTTGGGAAATTATGACTGCAGGTCAACAACAAAAAGCAGGTGAATGAGAGAAATGGAAACATTATTTCATGTTAAACAAGTTATTCCTTCAATATTTTTCATGAAAACTCTCAAATACTGAATATGTTTCTAAAAACCTAAGAAACTGAGGTAAAATATGTTACATCAAAAATAATTTATCAATATTATTAAGCATAAAACACATCCAGTATTAAAATAGTTGTCTACATCTTTTTATCTTCAGTAAACGTAATTTTTAATAATGGCTATTTTTTCTTAATTGACATGGAGAAACTTTTAAAGTCTTTTAACTATTAAATAAAGTAATTAAAATGTAAGTTTCATTCCAAAACATTTTCATCAAAATGACAGATAAATGCATAAACTCTCTGATCTAAATGGGAAGAGCAAAAGACTCTGAAATTCTAATGAATTATACTACATTGTAAAAAACAATATTATACTGACAATTTGTCTTTAATTAATGTTTTTGGATTTTAATTCTAACTTTGGTAAACATGGACCTTTGTGTCCACAAAAAAACAAAGTGTCAAAAGGAGAGTTTTTCCATTGACACAGCTAATATTTTAACTACCTTCACTCCTCTGCAATGTTTATTTTAAAAAGTGATTAGAAATGTAATAAAACCTAAATATATGATGAAAGTGTATTTATGTATATTTTTATTATTGAGAATACACAACAAAACTTATTAATCACTATTTATTTATTAGATTGTTTATTTACAAGAATAAGTTTATATTTACAATATTCTAAAATCTAGTACAATTAAAACTAGTGCAATGCAATTTTTATCATTTACCAATTTATAAAGAAATAAATGTGAAAATAATTTTTTATTCATAAATGAATAAACAATTACTAAATTATTAAAATATGGGAAACAATATCTGTCTATATTTCTGAGATGAGGTATTATAATTATTTACACTGTTTGGACTGTTGTTTGCATCTTTGTTGCCATATTGTACACTCTGGACATCTTCAAGTCCACATCTCAGTAAATATCAATGTTTTGTAAGATTCATTCTTATAAATTATTTAAATCATCACGTGTTTCAAATTCTAAATAAATACAAACCTGGACTTTTAATAAGTGATACACTTCTGCAATAACAAATCGATTTAATGAGAAAATACAATTTAATTAGATTATCCTTATTTAAATTGTTCAGACTGTTGTTCTCATCTTTGTTGTCATATTCATGACATTTCAGCTCTTGTACACTCCAGACTTCTGGAATTCTGTTCATCGGGGTAGATTTTTCTAGTTCCAAGTGCCATGCCTTTTCCAGATATCTCAGTTTCAGTTATTTCCTTTTAGTAACTTACCAAGTTTTTGTTTACCTCTGCTGTGGCCAAGTATTGGGTAAAGTCACTGGATTCAATCATCACTTTTATCCACTGGTCTATATGCACTTTAGTTCAGTGTATGAATTTTGGGAACTTATAAACCTAATGTCTCAGTAACAATTATTTATTACAATTTTGTTGTTATTATCATTATTGCTTTCCTTTAGCACTCTGTATTACTGATTCTCATATTGTATTCATTTCTATGCTAGGCCAGCTGGGGAGATTTTTGTGGTCTAGCATATGCACTGATTCCTTAAGTTTTTGTATTTTCCAGTGACGTTCTCTGTCTATTATTTCAACCTCATCCTACAGGAGGTGCTGATCTCCCTTTTTCATCCATACATCATCAGCTATGACTGAGTTTTCTATTTTCCCTTGTGTTACAAATTACAATCACCTGAAGAAGGCCAGAGTGTAGAATGGCTGAAGCATTTTGAATATGGCAGTGACAGTCTGAACAATGTAAATAGTGTAATTGTGAACCAAATATAATGAAATCTTTCTCATTTCCATTTTATAAAATTTTTATCAATTGGCAATCAGCCAGTGTTTTGCTAACTATTCCAATAAATAATATAACAAATAAATAGTGTTTATTATTATTGTTGTTGTCAATTCTCATGAACAAAGAAAATGTATAAATCTACTTTCATATATTCAAGTTTTATTACAATTCTAATCATCACTTTTCAAAAGATCATTGCCAAGGAGTGGACGTAGTTAAAATAATAGCAGTGTCATGAAAAAGTATGTCCTTTTGACACTCCATTATTTTTAGGGAATGAAGGTCTAAGTCTGCCCTAACTTTTTATGCTATCAAAAACGTCAATATTCATAGCATTTTTCTATGAACATTCAAAATCTTATTTCAGTGCTTTATTTTCTTATAACACTATTGTAATAATAAACAGGAGTCTCTTTTGTAAGGTACAGAAAGAAGAACTAATGTTATTACAATTGAAATATAGATAAGTAAGTTTTTCCTCTGAAAATAATAGAGAAGACTGCTGGAGAACATGAGTCTAAATACATAAGCTTGAAGCCAGTGTTTTAACAAAGTGAACATTTCTAGTGATTATATATATATATATATATATATATAAGAAGCAAAAAATAAGGTAAGAGAAACTGAAAGGTTTCAGCCTTGGAGATGATAAGCTGTTTGAACTATTGAATGAGACAAAAAATCTCATTCTATTTCACATCATGATTGATCAGTGGTATTCAAAAGTATTAATGCTAAATACTTGCAAACTGAAGGTTATTATTAAGATCTCCCCTTATCTTACAAGGTATTTGTTAATTAACTGTTTTGTGAAAAGCTCTTAACATTTAATAAAAGAAGCCCTTAACTTTATTTCACAAAGGGGATTATTTCATTCCCTACAGATATAAATACCTGAATGATATTATATGAATTAACAGAAAAAAAAATACTCACTATATTTGAAAAGTTATAAAAGCAGACATGTTTGTCTTGTAGGGATATCATTTTCTACAGTTTTTATTGCTTTCATAGAAGTGAAACTTTGTCAAAGGAAATATATATTAGTATCAACTTAAAAACTATAGTCAAAAATGTTTCTTTAAACTATAAATATTAATAACTTGATAGTATTTATTAGAATATTATAAACAGTATTAATAATGTTAGAATCAACTTTAAAATTATATAATCAAAATGTTTCTTTTAACTATAAAATCATAAATTTTTTTTCTTGTTGGGATTTCATTTTCTACAGTTTTCCTGCTTTCAAAGAATTGAAACATTATCAAAGCAAATAAATAATATTAGAATCAACTTAAAAAACAAACTATATATAGTTGAAAATGTTTCATTTGCATTTGATGATTAATTAATCTTAATTTATCTAATTGATTGCAGAAGTTATCAGCTGCTTTAGTTAAAAATGCTTTTTGCTGCCTATTGAAAATTTCTTTTAATAATAAATGCAGTGAAATAACTTTAATAATCAGCAATACATTCATTCTCTTGCACACATTCTTATGAGTGCATTTGCACATGATGATTTTTGTAAACTTGTTAAATATGAGCAGATTTCCAGAGTTTTTTCAGATTTGCCATAAATATTCTAAGGTTATGTATGTATTATATACAGATGTGCCAATAATCATGGAATCAGTGCTGAGTATCATGGAAATTGCACTCTAGCCTGTACTACAACAATTTAGAGTGGCATCAATTCCACAAATACTCAAAAGTCTGGAGATATGTTGAGGCATGCAATCTGAAGAGGCGTCCATAGTTCCCAATATTTCTAGGGGATGGATCTTGCATGTGAATAGACCTCACTACAACCTCCCATAAATGCTTGATTGACTGCATACTGTGCCAAATGTAGTAGCCACACTATTCACTGGAAGTTTTCAGGCAATTCTGGGCCACTTGAAGTCAATGACACGGTACCTTACTGTTGTGACCAAATAAATGGTTAAGTAGTCACGAAAACCAGGTTTTCAGATATATCATATATTAAACAGTAAGTACACCAGAAGAGTATTACATGACTAGAAAGAGTATATTAAATGAACTAGAGCTGAATCTATTCACTGTTCCCCAAAGCCTTCTCTCTTACTAATCTTATAGTAGGTGGAAGAGTCTAACATAGACTCTTTAGAGGGAGGACACCACAACACTTATCCTGCAAGAATGAACCATGAATAAGTGCAAATAATGATCACAAAGCAAATCTAGAAGTTAGTGATCAATGACATATTTAGGTAAACCATGTCATGTCTTGACATTATCAAAAGTCTGGAAAAATCACCCAACACCATTATGGAACCTATACTAGTCTGAAGCGTCTTGTTGAAAACTAGGGACTGTGGTATCATGGGGGCCAGCACCAGATCTGAAATCTACCGTCAGTTTGGAAAAACTGGAACCATGACCTATCAAACAACATCATTTATTTTCCAGTCTTCTAGGTTTCTGGTGCCATGATGTTAGCAGGGGCATTCTGTTGGGTCGTCTTCTCACATATACCATGGAATCTAAACATTGTTGAACATACTTCTTGGATATGCATCTAGTACCTCTTGGACTAAATATCGATATAATTTGATCCAGTATTGCTTGCCTGTTATCACAGACAACTCTATCCAGACACCTCTAATCAGTATCAGTAAAGATCTGGGGGTCAGCCACTGTATTAATTTTAGTGGGTGGTAGTGCCTTCCATCAGGTACACACATGATACCAAAAGTTGAGTGATATCAAATGCACCCAAAATTTCAGAAAGGGAATGATGCCCGATTAAAATTCAAATAATTGACATGAGCAGCTTAACTTGTGTTCACAGATGTCAGAGCATAAGTTATATAGGTATGGGTATTTAAATGATGTCAAGTTATGATGGTGTCACCTACCCTTACCCTACATGCAAGCTGTTAGTGGCCTGCTGACAGGTCGCCAATGACAATACCAGCAGGCCACTGGTGGGCCTGTAGCAATCCGCCAGTGGTAACATAGCTGAGAGAAACATACGAATGGTCCAACAGTGGACAACCAGTGGTAAACACCAGTGACAAGCCACCCAGTGGCAAATTGGTGGCTTGTGTGTAGGGACATTTATCCCATGTCTCTTGGCACATCACTATATGTCTCAGTATAGATGTATTTTGTTTTATTTGTATGCATTAACAGGTATGATACAAAAACACATGCACAGATATATTTAAATATACTGAAAAGTTAAGCCTGAGCTTTGAACAGCATTATTAGACAAATTAAAATTTTCAATGTCACCTGGAAAATTAAATTAATAAGCAGTAAGAATTCGGCTTTGTTCATCGTATGGAGACATTACAATGATAATTTTACTGGTTCAAAATCATAAGTATTTAACTGAATGTCAATGCATCACATGTGCATTTAATAACTGAAAACAAGTGCTAAAAGCAGTAAGCTAACTCTAATTGCGAAGGGAAGTAACTTAGTGCTGTCTACAAATTTAGACTGTATTGAATTCAAATATTCATTTTATTAGGTTGGTGCAAAAATAATATCGTTTTTTGACGTATTTTTTAACGTCAAAAAACGATATTATTTTTGCACCCACCTAATACCACAATGGACATGGAGCAAACGAATTAAAGTAAAATTCACTGTATATAACTGCTTTCCCAGATCAATAGTTAAAAATGGCTTCCTGGTGAAGATCATCCTTCTTCAAACCTCGTGGACTGGCAGATAATTTCAAATGAGTTTGATGTCATATGAAAATCTTGAGCTGACTAGTCTATTTAAAAACATGACTCAAACTTACAGGTAAATATTTTGCTTCTGTATAATTTAATAAATGAAAGAAGTTCCATGAGAGTAAATAGTGATTTTATCTTCTGTTTTAATTTTTGAAATTATTTTTTTAAAAGTGGATGACTTCAACAATTAGAAATAAATCTCTGTCTATATTTCTGAGATGAGTTATTGTAATTATTTACACTATTTACATTGTTCAAACTGTTGTCCTCATCTTTATTGCCATATTCACAACTTTTCACTGCTGTACGCTCTGGCCTTCCCAGGTGATATTATTTGGAATATCAAACTGAAGCCTTTATTTAATCCACAGAGATAGATTGTTTAATGTTTCAGTTTTAGTTAATTCAGCCTTGGTAACTCAACTCTTCAAGTTTTTGTTCATTCTGCTGCAGCTAGGTATTGAACTTGCAACTCTTGGTCAAGTCACTTTTTAGGATAACTCAACTCTTTTATCCACTAGGATCATGTATCTGAAACTGAGATATCCAATGGCGGCATGGCACATGGAATTAGAAGAATCTATATGGACTAAATGGTTTTGTTCAAAATTCCACGTAATACCACCTGAAAAAGGCTGGAGTGTACAGCAGCTGAAATGTTGTGAATATGGCAATAAAGATGAGGAGAACAGCCTGAACAATGCAAATATACACTATTTATATACAAGTAAATCATTTGTCTCTCACTAGAAATGTATCAGTTGAAGTCCATAGCAGTTGTATAAAAATAATCAGTGATATCGCTATTGCCTTTTACTGTTATAATTTTGGTATAACTGATATTCTGTAATTATAGTTTTAATAAAACATTAATTTATTTCTGAAATAAATGCTGCTCAAAGACATTCTTATCTTTTTTCTGTATTTATGTAAGTCGGGGTAATTGTCTTTGAAATGTTTTTGCAATAGATATATTATGTTCAAAATATTCATGAAATATACTGAATAAAGAAATCCCATTTCTAATAGTTTTTTTTTTTAAAGTGTAGAGGGAAATATGGTTTTAAAGTTTTTATTTAATATATTTCCTGAACATATTTCTTCACTGTTTCTGTGTGCTAGTGGGTATTTTTCAAAAATAAGTATGTTTGTATGTATGTAAGGATTTATGAATAATTCACACAAAATCACACACACACACATACATACATACATATAAAATAAAGAACAAATAGGAAACGCATATCAATCTGACATGTTTCACTTTTATTAAAGCTTCATCAGAGAATGAGAGAAAACAGACAAAAAAACATAAAGTCTGGTAATTTCAATTTTGTTTGGGTTAGTTCTCACTGGTCAGTCATGTATTATGAATACACATTACCATCTGATGACAGCTTAGACATACAAGAACTTTCACAAGCATACATACATATAGAATTGTCTACAGTTTTAATGCATGTGATACATGACTAATCAATGAGAACTAACCCAAACAAAATTGAAAATACTACCAGAGTTTCTGCATTTTTGTCTGTTTTCTCTCAATTGCTGATGAAGATTTAATGAAAGGGAAACATGTTAGATTGGTATGCGTTTCCTATTTGTTCTTTAGATTATCATCCTGTTGGATTCCGATTTGTATTGGATCTTTAACTTATACACACATATATACATATATACATTTTAAATGAAAAAAAAAAAAAAAATGGGAGAATCATATCAAGCACTTTTGTATCTTTTTCCTCACATAATGTTCTTTCAACCGAAAGGACAGACACTGGGGATAATGGTAATTGCGTGGTGAATGGAAGGAACAGTGGCAAATGAACATTTAGGAATGAACTGCCAAGAATGACTTCACCTTGTATTTGCCGCAGTGCCTGATCCCCTTGTCACTTCTATTGGACACTTTGTCAACTGGTACCTCAAATGCAAAATAATGAAATGAAGCTGTACAGATTCTTCTTACGCACAGCAAAAACAGAAGCAATACTGAACAATATTATGGTTTTGGGCCATATTAGCACACAACCATATAAAGAGGTGTATCCAGGGTCTTTTACAATCCAAAATAAAACTTGCCATCGTGGTCTGGTCAGAAAACCAAATGGTCTATTTAGGCACCTCAAATGATCTTCCAACATAGTTGGCTGCTCATCATAAGGTGTGTCTTGGATTGTTTTTACGGTTTAATATTCTCAATCCCCTTGTCTTTTGAAGGCAGAGACATTTATTTTTCTTATGGTGTGTTATGGGCTATGATTTACACTCATGCACCAACTATAAAGATCAATATTTTAAAAGCATCTTATTAATCATCTTTAATTCAATGTCTAAAAGAGGATTATCTTAAGGATTGAAGTTAAGGATTCATTTTCTTTCTTACTATTTCAGTGGTAAATGGAAAAGTTCATAGTTCATCACCTTCCCATCATCCCAAGCCTTCAATATGACAATATTAACAATATATTGTAAATCCCCAACCTGACCCATTGGCCACAGCCTGGATACACCTCTGAATCAAATTTATCATTTTAGAAAAATATAGCATTATGTAACATTGGGTTTAATTGGCCTCCAAGTGAGATGTTCAAATCTTACTTTTGCATTTTCAAATCACAAATAATTACAAAATTCCTCTTTGATTATTTCATGAAACTTTTTGGTTTTTACAAAACATTTTTTCGGTTTGATTTTTTCCTTCCCATTATATGAATCGAGGGAAAATATATTTACATGGAAACTTTTGAAAGGTGAAGGTTAGTGCTTATTATACTTAAATATTTTAAATACTTCTGTTTCATGCAACTTTGATTACAATCAGATTACTGTATAAAAAGATCTAGTAAGGCTGATATTGCCCTTATCCTTGGTAATATGTAGGTTCCTTATAATTTGTACTGTTTGAGTTTTATTTGTAAAATCACTTATAGTGAATGAATATAAAGATATACCTTAATCAGAAAAGTAAGGTCACATAGATATAAATGAATCCTTTAACTTTCATACAAAACTTGATGTTTCTTAATCCAAATATCAAGACCAAAATTGTTCAGTCATTTATAGAATCTTTGAGTTGCAACTTGATTTTCTTCTTTGTTCCATTTGATCATCACAATCAAAAATATTAGGTTGGTGCAAAAGTAATGACGTAATAATGTTGTTTTTTGACGTTGAAAAATACGTCAAAAAAATGACATTATTACGTCATTATTTTTGCACCAACCTAATACTTTCTGTACATACAGAAATTTTTGATGATTTGAAAATTATTGACAGCTTAAAGAAAGCTCTTAAAGCAGCAAAGAAATGAACACAAGGGTCATCTCCTTTTCATAAAATTAATATCATTTTATAAGATAATAAAAAACATAATACGTCTATTAATATCAACTATATCTATGAAAATAATAAACTGAATGCTACAAAAATTATTTATTTTCCTGGAAACCATAACAGAGTCAAGGAGTACAATAACACCAATGGATGGAACATTTTCAGCTACAAAACATTATTTTCTCACAGAGTCATTCACACTGGCAATGCATTGATAAACATTTTGTGAATTGACAAATGTGCAGAGTCAATCAGCTCATGCCTTGACACATACATCACTATTGCCTCAGATGAAATGTATTACCCATTCTACCTGTGCTCACATCTACTATTTGGTCTCTCTAAATATTCATCAAGCATCATTTATCATCAAGTAGGTACATAGACGAATCCAGTGAAGGAAGTTTGCATCATATGCACTTTCATGTCACTGGCTATTTGTCAGAGTGCTGCTCAGATGCCATCTGTAACAAGGCAAAAAAATATTATGGGTTATTGGTAGGAAGGTTTAGCCTCTTCTTCCATAATAAAATAGAATTCATTACTTTTGGAGCAGACCTTCTATTTCATGGTAAACATATAAAATTTCTCAGAAAGTATATTTCTATAAAAATAAACAATATCCTATTATGTATAATATAATAAAATTTCTAAAAAAATGAAATTGTTTTCTGTAATATTACACAAGGAAATTTGTAATTTTTACTTGCAAAATCGACAGAGTTCTGTATCAGGAATCAATATTAAATGCTATTCTAGATTCTGATGAATACAAAAAAAAAAAAATCATTATAAAAGCTCCATTTAAAAATTCTATTGATTATATGGTAAGTTTCATATCTGACTTATTGCCCTTATTCAAAATCTGGTAAAATTTACTAAAATAATATCAAATGACAATAAAGTCTGACAAAACAAATATTTTCAGAATGTCTAAGTCAGTGTGTGTAATTTTATCAGAGAAACTAATATATATATATATATATATATATATATATATATATATATATATATATATATATATTAGTTTTTTCTTTTACAGTTATTGATATTGAACATTTAAATGTTTAAACATGCAGATAACTTGTTTTACCAAAGGCAATTTGATAATATGCTAACTAATTTCTAATTCATTCTTATTTTGATTTTTTACAAAAATACACTAAAGGCTATAAGCAAATAAAAGCAAAATTAAGCAAAAGAATTTTTTAATTTCTCCTGGAAATGTATTCTTTTTAAAAGAAAGCAATCTTGTACTTTTTCTGAATTTCATAATCCATAATGCATTACAAAATAGAAGTTAATTAAGAGAGATAATTCTATACAGAGAATAACTGAGGCTTAGCAGAAGTTATCTTTCTTTGTGGCGCTGGCTATAATAATATGAATTTATTTTTTTTAAATCAGTTGAAACATAATTTTGGGGACCAGAGTTAAGAGACTTTTTATTTTTATGAGATAGATTTGTTTATTTATTTTTTATTTTAAGTATTTGGGGAAATTAAAGCTAAAACTTCGTTCAGTTTTGAATTTAATTTCTTTCACAGTGATATATTTTTTGTCATCAGCTTTTGCATTTGTTTATTAAATAAAATTTGCTCAAAGTATTTAAATTACTTTATGTTTATTATTTTTTATTACCTTTTTGCATTACAGATTTGTAAGGAAACTCTAATTGGGAAGGTAAAAAAAAATAACTAAGAAACAAAAAGGTAAAAAGAGAAGAAAATTTTTCATTATCATACATCATTTGCTTTCTCCTTGACCTTTGACCTGAGATTTTTTTTAAATAGAAACTGAATAGAAAAATGGAAATCAAATGGTCATATACCCATATCCAAAATCTATTCCAAAATATTAACCTCCAGAAATCTACTACATAATTTTTGTTAACCATTTCACTCCAAGCAAGACAATAAAGCCACTATGATGGAAGGGGTTACTGAGTGTTAGAGAAAAGAAAGGAAGGAGCCAGAAGAGAATTCTACAAGCAATAAGTATGATAGAAGAAACTATTAGGAGAGAAGCTACATTATGGCTGTGGGAAAGTGACTGAAGCTGAGATGCCAGGTCAGGGCCAATAACATTGCAGATTCTTCACTGGATTTTATCCAGAGTCTTTAAATATGTAGCAGGAACATCACAAAGCATGGACAAATGGTAGACATAAATAAATACTTCAGTCACTTCATAATTCATAGATTCTCTGTTCCAACATAAATTCTATACTTTCAACAATGATACACTGTAAGAGGAAATCTAAAAATCTAAAATTTTTTCAACAAAAATACAATCCCAAAGTTAAAATTCAATGTCAATCTATCTATCTATCTTTGTATTAATCAGAATTATTTTTATGGAAAAGCACACGTTTTACCTAGATTATGAAATTTGGACAAAACTTTTTTTTATAATTTCACCAATAAGAGCTATTTCCCATGAAATAGTTTGGCATAGAATATAAACATAGTTAAGAAATTTTAATCTGGATTAATAACAAACATTGGCTTTCTTTAATAAAAAAATATTATTAATTTTCAAGATAAATGCTAATTATTTCATAGAAATCACCACAGTTCAATATTTTCAATTATTTTTCTTAGTTTAATTGATATTTCTATTTCAATAAGTTTTAAATAATCATATATAAGTAAAACTAGGTTAACAATTATTAATAAAATTATTTTCTCTATATTTTTCTTGCACATTGAAAAATACAGAATATTTAGCATGAAAAAAATGAATAACCAAATTATCAGAATCAAAACTATTCCAAATGTTTTGTTTTGCTCTGAGAACATGCATTGGGAAAACATTGCAATAACTGCAGCTCCAATAACTATGGCGATGATTAACAAGCAAAGTATAAAGTTATGTCTTCTACAATGCAAGAAACAGTTCTAGAAGCAAAGACACAAGTACTGAAAAGAGTTTTAAGTCAAAGACATAAAAATATGTCTTCTCTAATATTGAAGACAGTTCTAAAACAATGAAATGATTATATATATTTGTAAAAACAATTCTATGGAACAAAAACATAAAGGTATATTTTCTACAATACTGAAAAGAGTTTTAAATTTAAAGGGATAAATTTATATTTTGAGATGAAGTGTATAAATCATAATGTGTAATAAGATGAAGTAATATATTTTTGGAGGTGTAAGTTAAATAACAGTTAACAACATTATGAATGGAATTGGCAAGCCAAGATCAAATTCCATCTGAGGTAGTTTGTGTTCATTTCACCTTAATACACTTACGAAAGGTATTAATGCATGTCTTCTTTTTTTTTGATCCAGATATAAATTGCAAGGCAGACTGGGTTTTTCAATTTTGTTTGGACATCAAAATAGAAGGACAACCTTATTCTTAAATTAAATGATACAGAAATACTGAGTACAAAGTTTGAATGTTCAGCTATTATCAGATGTTTACTCTTTATATCTTTATCAGTAGGACTCACAGTACAAATGTAAAAACAATGTGAGTATTGTAATAAAAAGTAAGAAAATAGGATAAAATGAAAAACTAATCAAAAATTAATAATAATGACAAATGTAAAAAATTCCAATATCTGAAGATTATTATCTCTTATTACTATTACGTTTAAAAGAGAAATGAAAAAGTCTAATCAAAAACTAATAATAGTAGTATCTAAGAAATTCAGACAACTATTATGTCTTATTGCAACTTGTTTTAAACAAGCAAATAAAATAAAATGAAAGACTGGTCAAAAATTAATAATAATAATAATAGTAACAATACTTCATCAAAGAAATTGAGACAACTTAAGATCATTATGATGAAGTATAAAACAACAAAAATAATATAAAAGAAAAACTAGTCAAAACTTAATGATAATGCTTACTCCTTGAAATTCCAATAACATAGGAAACTGTACAGTCTAATGGCTTCTTGTATATAATTCCTGTGTGCAAAATTTTAATAATTTTGGTCAAAATTACGAAGAATAAAAATTTCTTTTGATCTCAATATAAATAATTGGTATGATAATAGTAATCAAAATATAAATTTCAGCATTTTAATTAAAAAAAAAAAAATGAAATATTTTTCTCTAATATTTTAAGACACTTCTTCATTTATGCACTATGTCCTTCAAGATATAAGTGATCTGAATCACCACAGCTTCCTGTCCTTTGTCACTCTAAGTAATTCTTGACGTTTTGCTATCTCTTCTCATCCTGGTTCTGCCAACCATTTACACAAACTTGTTATGTAGGTTGCTCACTGTTCCTCTATCTCTCTTGCCTTCAATAGATCCTGTGAATGTTAAATTCTCCAATCCCTCTTTCTTTATTATGTGCCCTAGAAATTTCAACTGACTCTTTCTGATTCTTAATAAAAGTGTAACATCATCTTTGCTCACATGTTCAGTCCATGGTATTCTCAGCATTCTTATGTATAACTACATTCCTGTTGCCTCAAGTTTTTTGTTCATTTTTGAGGAGATTTTCAAGCATTTCCTGTCATATAGGAGGATTGATATTACATAATACTTAAGTACTCTATTTTTGTTGTTTCTGATTAAATGTTCCTGTTTCTTAATATTTTACTTAGCATTTAGAAGGCATCTCTTGCACACCTACACCTTTTGATTCCAGTGATGCATTTTCCATCCTCTGTCACTTCCAAGATATCTGCATTTTTTTTTACTTTTTGATTTTGGTGTCTCCAATTCATAGATCACAACTTAGGCTGTTTCTTTTGCTGGCAACCATACATTCTGTCAGACATTTAATCTGAGTAAACATTACCTGCTCGTGATAGCCATTATTTGTTATATTAATTTCAAAAAAGAATACTAACAGATGTTTTTGATGATACCAGGTTTAGTCTGTAGACAAACATGAAGAGAACATAATCAAATAAATCTTTGTGATTCTTGCAAGATATAACAATGTCTACCAGTGTGCATTTATATATATATATATATATATATATATATATATGCAACTTATTTACTTTGTTGTAAGTTCTGAGTTTCCACACGCAGAGGTGCTGAATTGTAATTACAAGTCTGTGCTAGCATGAAAGCATTATTCTTTCATGATACAAAAGAGAATTCTTTGCAAAAGTTTTTCAATGATTTCATTGCTTGTTCTTTGATAAAAATTACAAGAAAATCAGAAAAAAAAGCATTTGTTAAGGGAAAAATCAAACTTCTATGCTTTCTGCTAATGGAAGTGAATCATATCATAAGACAATATCATTCATTTACATTTTTGTGGATTTTCAAACATCTCAGATATTACTGGGTAAGAAGGAGATTGCACTTTGTGAAATATTCGTGAATTTTGCAAGAGATTAGTTTTTGTTTCTCTGACTGAGTGGAAGAAGGTAGAGAGAACCCATAAGATAAGCATATAAATTTTTAAAAATATTTTAGAGTAATTACATTTTTTCTTCTTAATCTTGACAAATCTGCAATAAAGCTATGATGTTCTGTGAGCCATCAACATCAGTCCAAAAATAAAGTATTTAGCAGGAATTTAGGGTTTGGGCAATTAAGATTTCTAAAACTATTTCAAGGACCCACACTGCCACATACCAACTCATCTTCAGTCCCTTTGTATTCCATTGGTAAGGAAGAAATTCCACTAAGACAGCTTCTTCCCAGAACTACTACTTTGTTGAACATACTCCCAAGAAGATGCTTCTCTGATGACTACAATCTTAACCACTTTAAGTTTTGGTTCAGACATTATCGATACTACATATCCTATTAACATGCTGTAACACTAGAGAAAATGGCTTAACTCTAGGAAAAAAACGGATTCAGACGTGTCTTGCTTGTAAAATATTCCCAAAAAGAAAATGGCGGCTTCATGAATCGTATATTTAAAAAAGATAGATTTTGGAGTCTTATACACTTTCATGAGAATCTCTTTTAACCAATGCAAATTTGGACTGCCCTCAATGCATAAAAAGTACTTAACAAATGTGACTACTTTAGTGAAGTAGAGATATGTGTTGTTGGATTATTTGATTTCTGCTACTCTGTTGTTTGGAGGAAATAGATCAGGGAACTTTATTACAAGTCAGAAGAAAATGACTACACATGTACTTCTGATATCCTCTCTTTATGCCATTATAACAAACTTATTCAGTAACACTCTACCCTGAATGGCTCTTGGACCTTGTATTCGGTGAACAATGGTATAAAAAAAGATCACATAACATTCTTCTTAATATTACTTAACAGGTAAGCTTATGAATAAAATTATAAAAAGTAAAAATTATGTTTACCAAAAAAAAATTATATAAAAATGAGTTCATGAGTTATTTGTTCAACACTCTCAAATCAATAACTTGCAAAAAATATGAAAGTATATTCCTGCACAATACAGTGCATTTTTGGTACAAGGGTGTGCAATACAGATGCATTTCTATTAAAATAAAAAATAAAAAAGGTTTAGCTTTTGTGTAAAAGCATTGTGCAGGAATAATATTGGTAGCTCATGTCTAGAAAACACAATGAACAAGTCCCAATGCATATTCCTATGACTTGAAAAGGAAACTGGTGTGCTTATGTAATTGCGACTATGTGAGGGTGTGAACTGAAACAATAGAAAAAAATGTCAAAAAAAAAAAAAAATAAAACAAAAGCAACAATGTAAGAGAAAGAGAGGAGGTAAAGTAAGAGGAGATGCATTGTGCCAAGGAACAGAGACAGGATTTTGGAGAAAATTTGATTCTCCGAGGGTTTTTGAAAAAAAAAAACATTATTTCTTTATATAAAAAGCCCCCCCCCCCCAAAAAAAAACTACAAAAAACAAGTTAGTGCCCATATCTTTATATTCATTCATGCATGACTATAACAGAAATGTGAAAAGGGATAGAGACAGGTGGTTGTATAATTTACACCAGGCATACACTGCAAGTTAGCTTTTATATTTAACAATGTAAAGTGTATAAAAGCATTCTGCCTTGCAAGCCATTCTCAGTGATTTCGGTTTTCCCATGGTGGCTTGGAAAAAAAAAAGGGTTTTATTTATAAGAAGTTGCCATGTGTATTTGTGCATGCATCTGTCCTTGTTTAGTTTTTGGCTTGATGAAAAAAAGGAAACTGACAATAGAACTGTACATTTCTAAACATTCCCACTGGTTAAG
>OZ010594.1:57691782-57789282 GCA_963932145.1 Acanthosepion lycidas | reverse complement strand
ATTCTCTTCTCTCTCCTTGCCTTCTGGTCAACATTGATTTTCAAAAATTTAAATGCAATGTCAATCTTTTTGTTTTGCCTTCATAATCCTTGTTCTTTTATTGTTTACTCTCCTTAATAATGTTATTCTTTTTGCATATCCTTTCAAACTTAATAACACCTTATGTTTTAATGGCTTTATTGCCTTGCTTGAGGTGAAATGATAAAAAAATAACTATTTTCCTATGTCAAATCATCATATTCATATTTTATTTTCTATCTACAAATCTCATTGATTTCTTCATTAATTTATTTTTAAATTTTGTTAATGTTAGATTTTTTTTTTAAATTTACCACTGCATTTTTGTGTAGCAGTATTGTCATGGTAATGACTTTTCCTTAGATATTTTTTTCAGTTATAGAAATGGTCAGATTTTTCCTATAAAAATATTTAAACATACAACTGGTTTTCACTTATTCAATCTTCCATACTATAATGCTGAGTAATTTATACAGCTTCACATGCGAATTATAATATTCTTATCAATACAAAGTTTTAAAAATTAAAACCAAAATAACTGACCAGCTTGGTTGGTTTGACAGTTATATAACTCTCATTGGCTTTCAGTGTTTAGTCTCAGGTAAAAAAAAAAAATATTACTAAGCAATTTTGAAGGTGATCAGGCTGTTTTCACCTAGGAAATTACACAACACACTGTACTGATATAACCCAATATGACTTAGTACTATATTCTGCTAATAATATGAGGATCTATTTGTCATTATATGAATATGAATTTTCATGGCTCTGTCCAAGGGGTGCATCTGCCTTTATTTACCAAACAGGAAAAAATGCCTAATATCAACCCTTTAAACACTGTTTTTTAATGAACAATATAAGGTTAGATATTAAAATATGTAGTGTAATGGTCAGCAGCTCTGAATAAGAAATCTGCAAGCTGTGTTCAAATTCTAGTCACGTTTGTTCCATTCACTTTCACACAAATACTCTTGGAAAAGGTATGAAACCATCTCTTCTCCTATCAGCTGTGGGTAGAATATCAGGGTAGATTGGGCTTGCTAGCTATGGTTGGCAACCAGTCTAGGAGAAGGAAAACTTTGAATGCAAAACTCAGCCATTTGAATCTGTACAAACTTTACATTCGGGGGATAACATTTAGACGAAGTGAATTTTATATTTTTCATAATGAGCAACAAAATGATCAATGTGGCAAAAAACGTTTCTGAATTGTTCTTCTAAGCACATTTTTGAGATAAATGGGAATGTGAAGTTAAGCTGGCCTATTCATGGTCCCATTATGTAACTAAGTTTCATACTTTTAAATTGTTATGCACTTACAATATATTAAAAGTATGTTTACTTCTTTATAACAAAATGTATTGCAGGTATGATTATTTCTTTATAACAAAATGTATTACACATATGATCATTTCTTTATAGCAAAACATTTCAGGTATGATCAGTTCTTTATAACAATATATATTGCATATAGCATTTCTTTATAACAAAATATATTTCTTATGATCGTTTCTTTTCAAGTATATTTTTGATAGTATAGATGTTCTTTTCTTTCTTCATTTCACTGACATATATTTTGACTGCTACATTTGCAACTCATGGCATCGAATGATGATTTTGCAAAATTTGTGATTTAAGCCAAACACTAGACTTAAAATGATTAGATAATGTACACTTTGTAATTTTATATAAATAAAAAAAGTGTTAACAACATTCGGCTGTCAGAATCACAGACTGATGTCTTTATCTTTGTTTCTATAGTTCAGAACTGTTTTTGCTGAATGCATTGTTATGTCAAAATTGAGTGAACTTTATTTTGTTTTATGCAAGTAGAATCAGAGAAATTGGATATATACACTGAAAAGAAAGGATAAGTCAAAAAAGAGGAAAATACTATTTGAAAAAAAAGAATTTTCATATATATTTATAAATATAATCTTAATAAATAATCTATAATGATTGCTTTAAGTATTCTTGATGTCTGATAAGTACATATCACCTTAATGTTGCATTTCTCTCTTTGACACAAATCAATATTTATAACTTTTAAAACTCATTAATATACTAAATATTGTTTTGACTATTGAACTCTTTCTTCATATACTTGCTGCTTTTAACAAATTATTTTAACTGATCTTCAGTTTTATTTTCATTATATTCTCTTATTAGGAGAAATAGGCTCAGTAGTCTTGGTAGATTTGAAAAGTCGCTTGTTGGAAAAGAATTATTTTCCACCCTCAAACGTCACTCTCTCTCACAGGTGAGGTGTGGCAAGTCTCTCACTGCTCTATCACTACTATCATAGAAAGTGCTCAGACAAACCATATTTCTTAGTTCCGACAGGTCTAACCTTCACAGATAGGATTTACCATGCCACATATAGTCAAAAACTACCCACATTCCCTCTGTATTCTATCAGTGGGGAGTAAATTTCGCAGAAACAGTGGAACAGACTCCCAAGTGTATGTTTCCCCAATCACTACAATCTTAACCTGTTCAAGTCTAGAGTCAACTGTTATCTTCCACTCCTATCCATATAAACTAGCTGTCTACCCTGAGTGGCCCTTGGGCCTTGTACTGTAAAAAAAAAAAAAAAAAATGGAAATAATTATCTTTTGCAAAATTTCTTTTCATATTACTATAGTTTAAGCATTCCAGATTATAAATAAAAAAACAAAATGATAAAATTTTATAAAAGTTAATAGGGGGTCCAGTTCACTGTAAATTCATTGTAAATTGATCCATGCTATGAAAGCCAAACCAAAATATACAATGTGATTTACTAAATTGTAAAAAGAAAAAAAAAAGAATATTTGAAATTCATAATCTTGAATACTTAGTTGATAGTAATACATGACAAAAGAAATCAAGATTCCAAATTAAAAAAAAAAATTATTTTTATTTTTTATTTTTACAAGAAATCATGCCATATGAGCATGCTTTGGTTTGGCTTTCATAGTTGGATCAATTTACAATGAATTTATGTAGGAAATTGAACCTCATATTAACTTTTATAAAATTTAACAAGAAAAAATATTTCTTTTCTATTCATCATTTGGCATGCTTAATTTATAGTTATATGAAAAGAAATTTTGAAAAAGAGTTATTATTTCTGGTTTCAATGTCTTTTGTACAATTCCAACTATGGAAAAAAGAAAGAATTTTTTCTTTAAAGAATAAAATGGTAATGGAAACAGTCATTTACATATTAAATGGACCAATCCATTTAACAGCATTGGGTACACAAGCTATACAAAATAATATGAGGATATGATGATACTGAATTATACTCCTGGGAGTTTTCCAAGACATTTGCTCAGCAAATTTTTACTTGGCTGACAAGCTGTTACATGCCACATATTTTCCTTTTCTCATGACACAACAATGCTCTGTTAATTTCCTATTGAATTAAAAAAAAATGTTATTTCTTGTTAAAATCATATTTGTCCCTGTATATTTGTTGAGTCTTATAAAATCTTTGCATCATCTTTCCTGAATATTCATATATAAATATGCAACAAAGTAACAAATATCTATCTTCCCTGTTAAAAAAAAAGGATTGTAATTTTTAAAAAAACATTTCTGTTAACTTTATATCATTTTTGTGCCTATGGTTACAAAGGATCCATGCTCTGTTATGTAGAGACATGAAACTGATCTTTTCAGCATTGTTTGTGCTTATGGTTCAGCTGTTATATTTTTTCTGCATGGATTTGTAAAATGGTGAGCTCGGACAACTTGTTAAGATTCTTGAAACGAAAACAATATAGATAAGCATAAAAGGCATCACCAAAACCTGTGTTCAGATCAATGGAGAATCATATCAAGTCTTTGATTATCCATTTTTTTACCCCCTTCCCTCTATTGGTTAAAGACAATAATCATTCAGATGAAAAGGTCAAAAATGATGCAAAAGCCCACAAGCAAAGATCAACACGATATTGATCAGTTTACTCAAGAAGTAGCTATTGAAGATGTAAAAATATCACTGCAAGCTTTTATAGAGAAACAGCCACCTACTTGAAATTGGATGATACCAGGTGACTTCAACACCTATGAACAGAAATAATACCTTGTTGAGAGCTGGCATATAACTTGATAACACCAAGGTCTTAGGGTGAGACAATTGGATGGTGCTGCTTTTTAAAGCAATGCAAAGAACTTAAGGCACAGCTTTGATGATTTTCAGTTCAAATCCCCATTTATTCATTCACACTTTAGCAGATATAATTCTTCATCCTGAACTGACATCTTGGGAAACAGGTTCACATTAATAGTGATACGAATATTTTCTTCTTAATCCTAATGACAAATTTTTTTTTTCTCAATCATTTATAACAAAAATTTGTTACATGAAGAACAACAATATGTTTATTTTCTTCTAACCCCTAATGATATTTTGTGACAAAAATTTGTCAGAAGCATTTTTCTTTCATTTTTCAGTTTATTAAGTTTACATATCACAAATTACATAATAAAATGTGAAAGTTGTGTTGATAAATACTGACAAGAAGCATTTTTATTTGATTTGGGGGCATAATATAACAATATATAGGTTCCAAATATTGATTTTACATAATACTGAAAATAATTCTTGAATGCTTTCAGATTGAAATTGATGAGTATCATATTGTCAAAAAGTATGATAAAAAGTCATTAATATATCACAAATTTTTAGGACACTCAAATCTCTTTGTATATTTGTTACTGTGAAGAGAACATTTTAGCCAATCTATTTTTCAGTCTTGTGATCTCTCTCTCACACACACACACATATATATATATATATATATATATATATATATATATATACAGTACAAGGCTAAAAAAATTAACACACCCATAGAAAGTCAATTTTTGTATTTTTACCAAGACAAGTGAGTAATAGAATTCATTTATTAATAAACAGTATTAATACAGCTGTACATATGTACATTATACAAGTGAAAAAATGATTTTGTATTTTGTTGGGTAACCCTTTGCTGCAATAACGCCCTTAATTCTTCATGGCATATCATAGATTAAATTCTTTAGTAAGTCAACGTCTTTTGCCAGATTTTTCCACCATTTCTTTAATTCGCAAAAAACTCATCAACTTTCTATGGGTGTGTCCATTTTTGTGCCTCATACTGTATTAAGTGGACACCGAGGTCAACTTCAACTGGCGAACATCTGTTTCATACTTGAACATAATCTTCAGGGCATGTGTATTGGATCAACTATTCATATATGCTAGTCAATGGTGCATTATTGGTAACAAGGTCTATGTATTACATAACAGATAGGTTGTAATGGTTATATTGTCTAATGAGTAGAAATAATTGTGGATCTGAATGCAGTTTATTGCTTGGTGTTTTTTTACTCATTATTTACTATTGTTTACTCATTAATTTAGTTAGCTACCCTAGCAGATGGCTCGAGTTGGAAACCAATAGCCACTCATAATATTTTTATTCTAATTGTTTCAGTCCAAGCAAGGCAATGATGCTACCAGAATGCAGTGGTGGGGGGGGGGAGGTTGCAGGAAGTGAAACTGAAAGTAAATGAGAAGACTGAGAATGGGGATGATTGAGGGAAGTTTCAAGAAAACAGGAGGTGGCAATTGATCTGGCTCTTAAATGTTTGAAGATTGTAGTTATCAGGGGAACAAGGATCTGGAAGGGAGTTCCAGAGGTGCAAGAAAAGAAACAATTAGAGTAGAAGTGATAATTGCATCTAGCTAGTTCAACAGTAAAATGGAGAGACCTAATTGCCAATCTAGTAGTATTCATGTAGTCAGGGTACGGAGGAAAATATTTCATCAGAACAGTTACCATAAAAATATTTGTAGAAAAGACAGAAGGAAGCCATGTCTCATCAGTGAAAAAATGACTGAAATCATCTGGACATGATCGATTACATTACAAACCCTTCTTTGGATTATGAATACTATTTTAGCTGTACCATCAAAGAATGAGAGAAATATCTAAATTATTTTGAAATGGCTTTGGTCATATTTTCTGTTTGAATTCTATCACATTTAACTCTTATTTCATGTAAGCAAGACATAGCCAAAGCATTTTAAATCATTAAAAGTGAAAATATTCTAAACCAAAAGGTATAATGTAACATAATAACAATCTGTTCGTAATTCTTATTAGTGAGATATTTTGTTGTTACATTAGGAGAAAAGCATGCAAACTTATAGGTATCAGCTAATGCTTCTTTATACTGTAACAATTGAATCTCTCCTTACTAAAAAAGGGAAATGCATGCAATGTGATTGATAAATGTATAAAGTTACATCATGTTTTATATTATAAAAGTCTTCAATAAAAAAAACCTTTAACAAAAAGTACAAATGCAAATGATTGCAAATTTGTTTAAAAACAAGCATACCATTGATTCTCCGCCAACTGATGGTCTATCACTGCTTTTAACTTGAACAAATTTACAAGCAGTCATTTGGGTTTTAGACAAATTCCAGATTAGTCAGGCACCCAGAGCTAAGGTTGTGTGTAATAGTAATATCATCCATTTCCTTATACGGAAACATTTGGCATTCAATAACTGAACAGCCACTGTTACTTTTAGTTGAAATTTATAAAATATTTGTCTTAAAACAATTTTTCAGGAAAATAGGTTTCTCAAGTACAATGTTGTCACTCTTTCCAGTGATGATGGGGGTTTCATCCTAACCTTTTTGTTTGAAGTAGTGTGAAATATCAATATCTTGATTATAACATTATTTTCTTTGAGTTGTATGTGCTATCAATTTTAGTTGTAGCTTTTGTATAAAGTACTTTTGTGATTTTATTTCTGTTATTTGGTACAGTTCTTTATTGGTGAATCTGTTGTGCAAGTTCACAAGGCCTTAAGAAGGATGGCCTATGTGTTTAACTTTGTAAGAGTTGATGCAGTAGAAATACCGGAGATGCTAATTAGTAGGTCAAAAGTGAATTATTGAATTATTATTGCATTCTTTTGGTCTATCAAAAGGGATTGTAGAACCAAGTGTGCCAGAAAATCAGTGATGTACATGTATGTTATATTTTGTTCTTCTTGTTATACTATTTTAATCAAGATCTCTTTCTGATTCACAAATACATTTCACTAGACATGTCCACTGGATATGAATTCTAAGAAAGCAAGAGTCAAAATAAAAAGTCACCTTCTGCACTGAGGCTCTGACCATCACATCCATTCCACAAAACAAGTCCCTACAAAAATCTAAAAGACAATAACCAATTAAGAACATTGCCTCCAAAATAAAAGGATGAACATGGATACCAGCACCTATTAAACCAAAGATATAAAAATGGCACACCTCACCAAAAACAGTCAGTTTGGCTTAACATCTTGATCTCTTTATACAACTTAATGTACAGTTGGAGAAGAAGAGATTGATCAGTGTCCATCATTTAATTTATTCATAAAAGCAATAAAAAGCTTTTATAATAAAATAATGTCTTAGTTTTATTGCATTTTTTATTTTACAATTCAGATTTTCAATAACTTGGACTCCTCTATTACATGACTGACAAGGCAAATTTTTTTCCTGCAGTAGGTTGCCATTTCTTTCTGCAGTAGACCAGTTGCCATCCAAGGCTACAGAACCCAATCAGTCCTGCTATTTACCCATAGCTAGGGGGAGAAGAAGAAGATTCATACCTTTCCCAAGGGTATTAGCACATAAGTGAATGTAATAGATTTGACTGGAATTCAAACTCGGCTCTCCGATTCCTCAATTTGAGCCACTATCCATTACTCCACTGTGCCTCCTCTTAATTGACTGGGTGGTCGTAACAGATGTAAAAAAACATGTTGTTTTTTTTTACAGAGACTTTCTAAAAAAAGAAACATTTCTAAAATAATTTCATTCATTTGTGAATAAGTTCTGAAATTTTCATTAAAATTCAACACTTATTTGATTTTTGCAAGAATTTCCAAATCAATGTATTTTTCATAGCAAAAATTATGCTAAAATTTCCGATATTTCTTTGGTCCCCCTTTGATGCATGTAAAACAAGATTTTTAACCAAAATTTCAAACGTTCTAAAAAGGATCAAAAAATATAATTTAATAATGAAAAAAGTCCTTTGATCTTTCCTGTTAATGATGATAAAATTTTGTTTATATTAAGTTTAAGGCATTTTTTCATCACAGCATGCTCCTTTTTTAGTGAATTCTGTGGAGATCTGTACTTAACACCAAGGTATTAAGTACTAAAATCTCCTCAGATTCACTAAAAATCTGTTGATGAGAATGCTGCTGCTCGTCATTCTTGACTGCAAAGATAAGGACAATAGTCTGCATATAAATAATGCAAATAGTGTAACTCCTGATCCAAGAAATTCAGACAGAATTATTGGATTGATTTGTTTTTTTACAGCTTATCAAAACTTTGTGGGTCAATTAAAGTTGAAACATATTTTTGATTGTAAAGATATTGTTTTTTGTATTTGTTATTATTTTGTATTGCAAGTGAATATTGCATTAAGAGTATTTTTTTTAGATAAAAGTTACTTTTCTAGTCCTACTATTTAACACATATCTGGGGAAAGAAATGGATTCATATGTTTTCCAACTGGAATTTGAACTTGGCTCTTCAGTTTCTCATTCTGGGCTACTATCCATTGCACCACATGTATATCTCAGAAAGAAAATAAAAAACCTTTTTGCTTTTTGTAGACATTAAACAGGTTTTACACTCTTCTATTGATCTCATTTGTATTCAAATGTATATAAAAACTTAGAACTGTATAGATTATTTTATATATTCTTTGAAATAGACTTGTATTTGTTTTGAAAAATATTTTTGTTTTATTAGGGTTTCTTGATGTAAATCACTTTGGGTACTAACAATTATATGTTCTACAGTGTCTAAGTATAGCTACTGCATGACATACTACCTCATGTAATATCTCTTAATAACTCTTTGTCAAGTGAAGCTTGAGAATAGGCAACAGAGACATTCACGTCCAGCAGATGACTTGTCTCACTGTTATGAATACATGATACAATTACAAAGCTAAGAGATAATCCAACAATGTTCTGATAGACTAATAAATCTATATTGAAAGTAACAGAAAAATCAAAAGGATTTGGTATATGCTTCAGAATTTGAATTTAGAAGTAAGAGAATCACTATTTATATCAGTCAGGGTATCGGGAAAATATAAGTAACAGAATATAGATAAAAAACAGTTAGATGAATCAAGAAAATCTTGGAAAATATTATTGAAACAAAGCTAAATTTTAGTTAAGAAGTGCTAAAATGTTTTTTCAAGATGATTCATAAATTAGAAAAATGTAGTTAGCTGAATGGTAATGGTGATTTTACCCATTTCCCTATAAGGAAATATTGGCATTCATATATTGAGCAGCCAGTACTGCTGTCAGTCAAAATTTATAGAATCTTGTTCTTAAAACCATTTTTCAGGGAAATATATTTCTCAGGTCCAGTAGCTGTTATTGCTGTCACCAGTATTGTTGGGGGTTTTCATAACCTTTTTATTTGAAGCAGTATGAAATGTTAACATCTGGATGATGCCACTATCTTCTCAGAGTGATATGTGATATCTATTTTAGTTGTTTCTGCTGTTGGTAGTCTTTAAGTGATATGTTTTTTATTATTTGGTACAGTTCTTGATTTGTGATTATGAAGCGCCAGTCCACAATGTTTGAAGGAGGATGATTGTTGCCAAGACCCACAGGCTTCACTAGCTCAAAGACATTTTTAACCATTGATCTAAGAAAGCAGTCATATGCAGCAGAGATTTTAAATATTTCTGAATAGCTTTGGCATCGTGCATGACATCCATATGAAAATCTTGTTCTGATAAGTCTATTTACAAACATGACTCAAGTTTTGAGGTTAATGTTTTCGGTTTTGTAGCAATTTGCAGTGTTGCATAGCACTACCTCTGGTTCAGCTTCTATGTTCAATTTCCTTTTCTCATATACTAAATTTGTTCTAACTGATCCATACACTGAGGTATTTGAAGTGTTTAGGGAAGAAATTAAGCCCTCAACAGGATAGAGAAAGAGAAAAGCTTTTTCCATCAACAATTAAAGAGGATGACGCTAAGCTACAATTGTTCCTTACCGAACAATTTTGCTAAGCAAAGATGTTATAAGATCTGCTCTTACTATTTTTTTTAAATAGCACCTCACTCTGAAGATTGTGTTTATTTTTTTTATTATTATTCATTTTCTTTTTTCACTTATCTACTTTTAACAATTTTATTTTTATTTTTCCATTCTTTGTTGCAATCTTCTTTCTCTCATAAAATGCATGTTCTCTTTTAGTCCTTCAATTCATTTTCTTTCCATTTTTCTAATAATGTATTATCACAGATTTTCACCAATTTACTTCCTTTTCTGTAATCTTTTCCACATTTATTCTTTCTTTGACATTTTCTGTATCTTATCTCCTTTCCTGTTTTGCTTGTTTCACAGTTTCATTCATACGTATTTCGCTATCTCTTTTGGAAAACCTGTATTCAGTAATGTCATAATTGAACACTTCAGTTTTCATTCTCTCTACCAATGTAAATCATTACCTCAAAATAAATAGAAGACTACATAAGAAGAACAATCTAAGAACAATGACATCTATAATTTAGCAAGTCAAAAATTGATTATCACCCAAACATTACAGCTGTAAGTAGAGACATTTAATTATGACCAATATAAGAAAATGGACATTTAATGGTGAGAAACTTAAGACCATTGCTTAAAGCAATTTATTTATTTTGATATATCTACTTCATTCTCTTAAATCTACATTGCTCTTTTGTTTGCATTTGGTTGATAATTTTCCTATTTGATGCCAAATTCAAGATTATTAATAATCACCAGAAATGATAAAATATATGCATGTATTTTCTTTCAAAGAAGACATCAAATGCTTTGTAAAAGCCTATGATCTAGCCAACAAACTGTCTGTTAAGCAATATTTTGCCATCCATTGAAACCACTTTGAAAGGATATTTGTCGGAAGCTGGTAAAAGCCAAAGCTAATATTTTTCTGATGCCAAAATAATAGCTCTAAATATGAGTAATCATTTGATTTTCATGTATTTTCTAACTTCAGACACTGTGAATTTCTACAGATATTTATCTTTGTGTTTATTTAGGGTCTAGGGATATACTTGCTAAAATTGATGTGCATAGACAAACTTAATGACTTGCATTATATATACGATAAACTTGTGAGTATTTGTTATATATATATATATATATATATATATATATATAAAAAAATATATATATATACACACTTGTATGCAGAAAGATTTATGCTACTTTTGACAATGTCATTCAGTCATAAGCACACATTTTTACATTAATTTTTTGTTCAAATTTAAGAAAAAATAAACAAATAATTCATATGAAAATATGAGGGCTGCTGAAAAATTCTCTGCCTGAAAATAGTCTTGTAAAAAAAATTGTTTGGTCAGTTTTTGGAAAGTGAACTGGGATGATAAATCTCATTGCATTTTTGACATAATAATGTCCCAAGAAACCCTTCAAAGAAAAAGAAAATCTATTGTTTGTTCATTTGGTCAGATTCTGAAAATTGTGTTGGACAGAGAGATTTACATTATCCCATTGGATATATGAGGTAACAATGTTCCAAGAAGCCATTAAAAAATAAAAATCTGTTGTTTGTGCTTTTGGCCAAATTTTTTAAAGTTGATTAAACATAGAAATGTTTGATATCTGCTTGTATATATGATTTAATAATTTACCAAGAAACCCTTTAAAAAATCTATTGTGCATTTGGCCATATCTTGTAAAGTGGGTTGACCAAATAAATATCCAGTATCCCTTTGTATATATGACACAATAATGCATTTACTAAAGTCTTTAATCCCATTCTTTTATAGACAAATATATTATTGTATATTCCTACATAACATTCATAAATATTTGGTCATTGAAATGAATTCAAAAAAGAACTTACAAAAATCCATAAACATGCAAAATAAATATGTATATTTTCTAAAATTTTGGGTGAAGCAACAAATTGAAAAAAAATATAAAAGAAAAAAATCTGATGTTATCTACACTTGTTCGATGTGTTTCAGTCTACCCGATCTACCTCCTTCTATATGCCATGTCCCTTCAGGACACTGGAGATCATGCCTCTCCACAATTTCCTGTCCTTTGTAGCTCTTAATAATTTTTGTCTTTTTGTTATTTTTTCTAAACCTTGTCCTACCATCCATTTATTCAAGCTCGCAAAGTAAGTTATGCATTATTTTGCTCTGTCTCTCTTGCCTTCATTATGTCTTGTGAGTATCAAATTTTCCAAGCCCTCTTTTCTCATTATGTGCCATAGAAATTTTAACTCTTCCTGATAAAAAGTGTCCTTTTTATTTCCATTTTCTCTAAAACATCATTGTTGCTCACATGTTTCTCTCCATAGTATTCTCAGAATCCTTCTGTAGAATCACATTTCTGTTGCTTTAAGTCTCTACTGTCCAGCATTTACAGCCATGGAGACAATTTTAAAAATGTCACATTTTGAACTTGTCAGTTTTATTTATTTGAAACAAAAAAAATGTTGAACACAAGGAACTGGCAGAAATGATTGAAAAAGATTGATTTGTTTTTTTACAGTTTATCAACCTTTTTACAGATTATTTAAAGTTAGAAAATATTTTTAGATAGTCATAATTTCTTGGAGATAGTGGTGATTTACTGACAAAAATCTTCCTATTCAACCCATAGCTAGGGAGAGAAGAGGAGGGATCATACCTTTTCCAAATGCATTTGTGCTTAATTGAATAAAAGGAAACCAACTAGAATTAGAATGTCTCTCTCTGATTTGCAATTCTAAGCCATTATAAATTACACAACTCACATATTCAAGTTTACAGCATCTAGCATTTCCAAGCAGTCACACATCTAGGTACTGACCAGGCTCAACATTGCTTAACTTCAGTGATCATACAAAAAATACACCTAAAATGACCTTAAAAATGTGCTAGGTTCACTTTTTAGTCATTAATGAAAAAACCTGCCCAGGATTTCAGATCAAAAATGACTGGTTTGAAAATAGAATATGCAGTTTTGCAATAAATGAATATTTTAACTTGACATTATTTCTTATTCATATAAATGTGATATTTTATGGATTTATGTGTCTAAGCAGAAATCTCTGTTTAAACTATGAAATTAATATTTGCTACCAGCCTAGAAATCAGCTGTTTTATAGTCAAGAGTCACATTTTTTCATAAGACTTTCAGTATCTAGGCTGCAGACATTAATTTCACCTTTTAAAAAAAATCAGGGATATCTAATTCAACATTCACACCAACTAAATCTAACATATATTGTAATAACAAATACATACATACAGATCAATATCTCCAGCCTAAATTTGACCTCCCCACAAAAAATGAAATTCTACACCAGCCATTATTCTAAACTAATAAAGTAATAAAATTTCATCCAAACCGCAGAGATTTTCTCAAGGTAGAAGGTCTAAAAGATCATATTCTTTGCAATAATTAAACAATATTCTTACAAAAAAATCAAACCTACCACAAAACAATTCTAATATTGTCATCAGTTGAACTGATAAACCTTATACATACATAATTTTATACAAATTGGATTTTATATATATAAAGTTGACATTGAGGTCAACACCAAGCAGCAACAGTCAGTCTCATGCTTGAAACACTGTTTTCATGGCCCAAAGCGTGTGCTTATGCATGCAATATAATGGAATATGCATACATCTGAGTTACCCATCACTGGAATATGATTTGCTGGTGTCTGTCATAAATACTGACGAATGTGTAGGTATGACAGAGTTTAAGTCTATGACAACACCCATTGGACTATGCCATTGGCTATCCTATTGGTCTACATCTATTACCTGTGACTACGATGAGTACAAGTCAATTACTGCTACTGTGTACTACTTGGTTACAGTAGCCAAACCCACTTAGCTACTTTGATCAAATATATCCCTTTCCGGGACATATCAGTATGAAACAGACTGTTGTCATTCAATGTTGACCTCAATGTCTACTTTTACATTTTTATATCTACATACACTCTATCTCTGATATTGAACACTTTTAACCATAAATATAGCATGCGTTAAAACTTTATTTTTATCATTATATATATATATATATATATATATAGTTACATACGCATACATATAAATGTATGTGCATTCATAACTTGATTAATACTAGTAAAAAGAAAAAAGATACTAATTTGAAATATTTACTCACTGTTGAGTAAATTTTAACTTCTCTTTCAACTAAAGATGTATTGTAAAAGAAAACCAAGTAAAAATTTAAGGAAGGTAATTTTTTATCTTATACAGAAAAATAAACCATAAAAAAGTGTTTTAGGAAATTTATATCATATCCTCAAGGAATATTTGCTACAATTTACTTTTGTTCTAAAGACAACTTCATGTACATACCAGACTGTTCATACCGCTTTACCAAATATTGTATTTGATATAAATGGTATTTATAGAAATATTAGTTTAAATACTTGAAGTTTGTTTTTTTTCATTTGTGCCAAAATTGATCCAGAGAATTTGGAATAAGGAATATACTTAATGGTAATCTTAGATGTTTGCTTATAAGGAAACATTCAGCATAGATTGACCAAGTAGCCATTATGACTGTTGGTTGAAAATTATTAAAATCTTTGTCTTAAAATAATTTTTCAGGAAAATAGGTCTCTCAAGTCTAAAATAGGTTTGTCAAGTCTGTTATCATTCTTTCCAGCATTGATGGAGGCTTCTTTCCTAACCTTTTGTTTAAAGTAGTGTCAAACTTCTTGACTATACCATTATTTTCTCTTTGATTTACATGTGATATCCATTTTAGTTGTTGCTATTGTTAAAAGTTCTCAAGTAATGTAGTTTCTATTATTTGGCACGATTCTTTGCATTTGATTCTGTAGCACCAGTCCACAAGGTTCAAAAATGCGTGGTATTCACCAAGACCCACAGGCTTCACTCACTTAAAGCCATTTTTAACCATTGATTTGTGAAAGTAGTTGCATACAGTAGAGTTTAGATATTTCTGAACAGGTTTGGCGCCATACATGACATCCATATAAAAGTTTGTTGTCATCGAATAGAATATTTATAAGTATTCTTATTCAGCAAACAATGACAGGTATAAATTAGCATCTCATTACAAGATATTGTGTGTGTGCATGTATATATATATATATATATAGGCAAAAATATATGTAAATATATATCAGTGAATATAAAAAAAAAGAAATTTTCATACTGGCTACTATTCAGCAACAACTTTTTAACAATATGTTTATTCATTACATTGTAAATGAATTTATGAAACTTTAACTGTAAAAATTGATTTAGCTTGTCTAGAGTTACAGTACATTATTTTTAAATCAATAGTTTAATATCAAATTATTGTTAATGCATTTATAGAAAATTTATTTTTTGTAATCAGAAATGATAATGTTTTTAAAATTATCTTACTGTAAGAATAGCAATGATGAATTTGTGCAATTTTTTATTCCAAATTACATTGAGTTGGATCACATTCCCAAAATGTTTACTTCTCAACAATTCTTCAGAAACATTTTTTTTAAAATTCTAACTACAATTATGTTTTTAAGTTTAAAATTTATAACATAATTATTGTATTTTTAAATATTTCATGACTCTCTTTGAGCACAAATGTCACTACTCCATGTAGTCTGAATATGAATCACCTATTTCTCTTTTTGAACAATGTTTAAGTATATCTAAGTGATAGTTGTGTGACAAAGTGAGGATCTTTCTTTTGGAGAGAAGTCATTAAAAAAGATTCAATTTCCACCAACAATTTTCATCAATTTTACAATATTCTGAGGATTTTCATTTACAGTTTGGATTTAAATCTTCACTTTGCTTTTTAAAAATAATTTTGGTTTCATTTAATTTTAAACATCTCACAAATGGGGCGATTTAAAAAAAAAAAGGCACACATAAGTATTTGGAAGATGTTAACACAAGCAAAAGAATTGGAAATATAAGTAAGAAGCAGATAATATAGGTTTTAACAGACTTTTAAAATATTTCCATAATTAAGAATTCAGACAGGGAACAGGTCAAGTGAAATATAAAATAATTTTTTTTTTTCTTAAAAAATATTCTTTTTCCAATATCAAGCATAAATAAAAGTAAAATTGCTGTTTTTTCTTCTCTTTAAATAAAGCAAGCAATTGATGAATCAAAATTTATAATTTATTCATCTTTCATACAACAATATTTAATGAATTAAATTCTTACCTTTTATCAACATGGTGAAGTTGAATGTTCTCAAATTCAATCCTAACTTTTTCTCCAGGTAATCCTTCAAATATAAACTGACAACTTGCTCCAGGGGGATAATTCTGAGGATACCTGGGTGAAAACAAACCTCCACTCTTAGTTGAATTTGTACTAATAAAAGAATAGGTACATGGAGTGCCAGTTTCACGGATACCATCTGTAACAAATTTGCCTGAAAAAGAAAACAAAAATAGTAATTAAAAATTTGAAAGTATTATTTAACAGTTTAAGAAATTATTAAAATTTACAAAAAATTATTGTTTAAATGTAAATTGAAATACTGAAAATATATAAAGAGTTCTGTTCCTCTGAATTAAAGAAATCTGAAGAGAATATGTTCATTTCCTGTGAGGAAAAAAATGAGTTATAAATGAAATGAAACTTGTATTCATTTTGTAATAATGTTCTGAGGCTGAGGTAAATAAATATTTGTGCATAAAGAAAATCAAAAACAACTTATTTGTCTTTTACATAATTGATATAATGGAATAACCTGTCACTTTATCCCTTAAATATAGCACACCTTAAAACTATATTTCTTTATATATATATATATATATATATATATATATATATATATATTAGTGTGAGTAGTATAAATATTATTAATGTGGAAGGTGAGGCTGAGTTTAATTCTTGTCAATCCTGTTTAATTCCTTTTTCACTATTGCCCTTGTACTTCCTCTACCTGTAGGTTAAATAACAGGACAAACTAGGCTGTCATGTGAAAACCAGCCAAACAGAAAGAAAACCTCTGAATTCTATGTCTTTCCTGGAAGCATCATGTCTAAGTACATGCATTATACTTAAGCTCTAAAATTATTCTGAAGAGGTTAAACTTAGTTAAAATATAACATGAGAAAAGTTGTTTTAATTTTTTGTACACGGTACACCATTTCTGTGTTATCACTTCTTTTGAAAAGCATCGCTAATTCTACACAGGTCTACACCACTATAATGAAGTCATTTGTGTGTTTAGTTTAACAATTCAGTTTAGAGCTGAATTGTTGGAACCCCATATGTTCGACTTGACATTATTCTAAGAATGCCATTGACTAAACATGTGAGTAATGATGAAGTTTTAATGAAAATGGGAATGAAAAGATAACTTATACTTAAAATCAGAAAGAGTTTGAAATTTATCTAACATATAATGAGGAAAGAAAGATGAGACAAATTAACATTTCATGGGACATATTGAAAGCAAGAGAGAAAGCAGGAAACAGCTAGCGCAAATGGATGGCTGAACTGGTACTAGAAGTAACTGGGAAAAGACAAATATTACTAAAAGCTGCAAAGGATAGGAAGTTGTGGGGGGTCATGATTGTCTACATCCTGAAAAGACTCTAGTAATGGTGAGTTTATCTATTTTTTTAAAAGGAAATATAAAGCATATCATTGATTGAACAGTTAATGCTACTGTCAATTGAAATTTATAAATATTTCTCTTAAAATAGTTTTTTCATACATTAAGTCTTTCAAGACTACTGTTATAGCTCTTTCTAATACTGATGGCAATTTCCTTCCTAATCTTTTGTTTAAGGTAGTGTGGAATGTCAATGTCTTGATTATCTCATTGTTTTCTAGTTACATGTGCTAGCCATTTTAGTTGTTTTGGCTTTTAATGTCATCTTTGCTTCTATGAAAAAATACATTTAATATAATGATTTCCTGAAGAAAAGAGCATTAAATTAAAGAAATAAAATCTGTTTTATTGTTTAACTATTTACCTTATAAGCTGTATAAATTACTGTTTAATACTATTAAACCGGTGTAATGGTCATTGTAAAATTTAATTTTCTATTTTAAAAGCATCTTTCTGAACTTCTGAGGAGAAATATTTTAATTCTTCTGTTTCTGTTTTCTGGCCAATATCTTCATCTTTGTGTCTTCAGTTGATTTATTATTAATCTTTGTGCATTGTCTCAAGATTTAAGTATCTTCCTGATTCAGTATAATTTTTCAAACTCTTTTTTTTTTATGTGTTTCACTGGGCTTGGGGTGGCAAGATATATGAGACTGGCCACTGAAAATTCAAAAGCAACACAAAGACCACACAAGATGTGATAAACTTAACAACTTATTTATTCAAACTGTCTGCTGGATCTGTCTTGATCCCAGCATTCCCTATTTAGACCAGAAGTGCTTACAATCATCATAATCATCAACATTATTGATGTTTTTCTTTGGTTTGTTTTTTTTAAGCATTTCACCCTAGCAAGGCAGGAAGCCACTAGCATGCAAGGGGTTACAGAGGATTTGGAGCGAGAGCAGATAGGAATGATAGAGGAGAGGATGAGGAGAAGGATAGTGGATAGATCAAGGTAACTGGGAATGTCGATTGACATTACATTTGAATAGATGGAGATCAGGATGTTGGTTATCAAGGTTTTCCACAACCTTCTGTCTTTTGTTAGAGTAACATTTGATTAAATAACATCCATCTTTTTCCTTGTTCTACTACTCATTTACAGAAATCTAATAATGGAGTTACTCACTGTTTCCCCCAATTCTATTGCTTTCAGTATAACCTATGAGTATTAAATTCCTCATGTTTTCAAGAAATTTCAACTTTTTTTTGAGTATCAGTTTTTTTGTTGTTCCTATTATCCTTAAAACTTCCTTCTTGCTCACATGTTCTAACCATGGTATTCTTAATATTCATTAGTAAAACCACATCTCTGTTGTTTCTCATCTCTTTTACATTTCTGAGAAAATTGTCGAGCATTCACTGCTATATAAAAAACTAGATAATATCTAACAGTTCTGTATTCTTTGCTTTGTTTTCAAAAAAATCTTTCTTTCTTATTAGCAAAATAATTGTGCTGATAAATTTTTCAACCTTCCTTAGATAAGTATGGTAAGGAAATACTTGATATTCATTAATAAAACAGTCAGTGCTACTGTTGCTTGACACTTATAAAATCTTAAACAATTTTTTAGGAAAATCACTTTCTCGGGTCCACTGTTATTGCTCTCTCTAGTATGAGGCTCCTTCCTTACCTTTTGTTTGGAGTAGTGTGAAACATCAACATCTTAATTTTGTCATTATTTTCTCTTTGAGTTAAACATGGGATAATTTTAGTTGTTGACTGCTGTTGAAAGTTCTTGTATGATGGCGTTTCTGCTATTTGGTATAGTTCTTTGTTTGTGGTTCTGTAGAACCTGTTTACAAGATTTGTAAAAGGATGGTTCTCACTAAAACCTACAAGCTTCATTTGATTGAAGCCATTTTGATCATTCATCTGAAAATGCAGTTGTATGTAGCAGATAGTTGAGATATTTCTGAATGACTTTGGTGCTATGCATGGCATCTATATGAAAGTCTTGATCTGACAAGGTTATTTAAGAACATGACTTGAGCTGCACCCAATCTTAGAGTTAATTTCATGCTGTAATTTTTCCATTCCTTTGTTCATTTTCATCTCTTCAAAAGAAGATAATAGTTCAATAAAATCCTGAGAGTGAATCTTATATTCTTCATTGATACTTCTAACAAGAGACATAACTACTCAGTCCCAGTTGCACTGGTATGTTCTACATGCAGAGAGGAGAATGAGGAAGAAAAGATAAAATATAGTAAGCCAATTCTAAAGATAGAATACAGAACATATCTTTGTAAGAGCAAAGAATGTATTGGCTAAAATGTTATGTTAAAAACAACAAAGTCCCAAAAATAAATGCAATAAGCATTTTTGCTTTTAGGATATTTACAGAAATTAGTTTCCTTTTTAAATTCTTATTTTTTTATGATATGTAAAATTAAATTAAATTTAAGATACTTTGAAGCATAAACATGATTAAAAAATGAAAAAGAAGAAAGAAATTAGAAAGGAGAGAATTAAAAAATAAAGAAAGAAAGAATGAACAAAATGATGAAAATATGATAAAGCATTAAAGAATGAATATCAGAAATAAAAACAGATGGAAATTTTCTAAATAATATATAAGTGCAAAATAAAAAGAATGTGAATATTAATCTAAAGGAAAACAAAGTTTTTTTGTTTTTTTTTACATGTCATTAATGCTTTCTGTTACTTAAAAAACAGAAAAATATATTTAATGATTTAGCTGTTAAAAAGTGCCCAATGGCTTATATTTTTTCAAGAATAATGAAGACAATAATGGTGACATGTTTATTAATAGGAAAAAAAATTTGCAGATTCAAATTCGGTTTGGGAAATGAAAATCTCCATACACATGATTAATATAACTGCAAAAAGAAAAAATAATTACAGAAACTGGTCGTATTTTATGAAATTTGACACAAGGCTACACACTTGCACTTTAAACTATGGTTTGAATGTCACCATGGTCAATTCTCTAGGGAAGTGACTTCTTTATAACATTGACCTAGAGAGAGAATCCTAGCATATAACATCAGTAGGAAGCATCTGGAAAGCATACCACAGATTGACCCAAGTCTTGCAATTAAAACAGAGTCAAAAAAATAAAAAAACTTTTTGGAAACCATTGATGTTATTACTCAGACTGTTATGTGCCATACGTGAAACATGCATAGGTGATCATGTATTATTCAATACATGTCTGACAAGACAGATTTTTTCCCACAGTAGGTCACCATTTCTTTCTACAGTAGACCAGTCGCCCCCAAGGCTATGGAACATGATATCCTGCTATTTACCCAAAGCTGGGGAAAGAAGAAGAGGATTCATACCTTTCCCAAGGGTATTAGCGCGTAAGTGAATGTAATCGATTCAACTGGAATTTGAACTCAGCTCTCCAATTCCTCAATCTGAGCTGCTATCCATTACTCCACCATGAATCAGACTTTATCTCTACTGGTTTTGTTCAATACATGAATGTGTACTCTCTCCTAGAAACAGTCATTCAGTATAATTGCAGTATAAACCCCAGTTTTACTCTGTGGGTGTTGGAGAAACAAAGAACTCTTAATTACTACATCAGACTAGCATACTCAGAATATATACTTTGAATCAGAACAAGAGAGTTGAAATTTCTAAGACTCATTATGAGCAAATGAAGGGTTTCAAAATTTGATACTTGCAGGACATATTGAAGGCAAGAAACAAACTGTGAATAATCTACCACATGATTTTGTGTCAATTGATGACAGAAGTAGGAGGAATAATAATATGCCAAACATTGATAAAAGCTACAAAGTATAGAAAGTTGTGAAGAACCATGATTACCCATGTCATGAAGTAACATGGCATAGAGAAAATTAAGAATATGTATTTTTTTCTAATGAATAATAAATGCACTCTGCAGTTATCCAAGCGCTCTAAATCTACTTACATAGTTCTTTAGAGAGAGAGAGAGAGATGAATAGACAAGTAGATGGATAACTAGATATGAACATATAAAAGTTCATAAATATATATATTATTATTATATATGTAATCATTGTGAAGGTAAAATCAAAATATATTTGTAGGTAAATAATAAATCAATTCAATAAAAATGCCATTGGCTTCAACACAGCTTCAAGATGACTTCAGAATTTCCTGCATCTCTTCTGGATGGTCTCCTTGTTTAAGATGGTGAATGCTGCCATAATCTTTGGTGTTGCAATGAGTTTTGTTGGTCATTTGCTGAACTGCATCCCAAACATAATAATCAAGGGGTTACAGTCTTGGGAGTTAGGTGAGCAGATGTAAGGGGTGATGTGGTCACAGAAATTGTCTGACAGCCATGATTGGCTTTTCCTGTTTGTGTGACATAGTGCAGAGTCTTGTAGCCAGAGAGAGGGTCTTCCAGCAGCCACCCTCTTGACACAGGGTAGCACAACCTCCTCAAGGTACTTGATAAAGGCCTCCATGTTGCCATGTGGGAGAATGAATGGAAGCATAACATCGCACACCAAACACCTTTGTAATTGCCATTAAACTTGTCCAACTCTCTTTCTGCATCCTTTGCACTGTCCCCAGATTGACACCCAAACACTCTGAAAGGTTCGTATTGGAGCTTCTGGTTTGAATGCTAAGTAAACCAGCATGCCATTTCCAAATTTCTGGTTGAGTGAATTGCATCATGGTGCTGTTTTTTCTCACTGATGGTACCCAACTGACCCTACTATATTGTGCAGTCAACAAAATGAAAAAACAACATGCTTGCATGAAATTAATGGTACAAAATGGCAACAATTTACCCATTGCACCCACTTTTTGTGCATGTGTGTGTATGTGTGTATATATATATATATATATATATATATATATATATATATATATATATATAAAATTATTACTTGAAATGTTATTATAGTAGACACTTTGCATTTGAAATAGACATTCCATTTTTATTTATTAAACAGTATGTATTATGTCTATTGGCTTGTGCATTGAGAAATCTTAGCTAAAAAATTATCTTCCCTGGCAGAGAATGAACCAACATCCTTCCTTGTAGGGGAGACCATTGCTTGATCTAATAGGTTTTAGCACTCATCCACAAAAAATGTCAAAGCAAGCAAGGTTCTATTTTCCCTTTTTAAGGAACGCACATCCTCTTCACCCAGATCATTTTCTACACTAAGATTTCTTGAATGTGCAGCAGCCACTCTCTTGACCCAGGATATGATACACACTTTTTAATAAGCAAAAAAGGATGTCTGTTTGAAATAGGAAGTATCCACTATAAGAAAGTTTGCTTGATAAATAAGAAGAGATAAAAAAAATAATTATCTGCTAACATTTTTCTTAAGAAAAAGTGATTAGTAAAATTGAAACAATATCTATAGCTATTGTTATATCAAGTGATACTGACACAGGTAAGTCATTGCCTTCAGCTGCTATATTCAGAATGTCTAAACAAGTAGGTAAATTCTGGCGTGCATAAAGCTGGATGGCATGACTGAAGATATCCTGTCATGATGAATGATCATTTCCATTGAAGTTAACGATATATTGGAATATATTTATGAGAATATTGCTCTTTCATATATGTGTCTGTGTATACATTCATTGGAACCCATAAGAACTAGAAAGGAAACAGAGAGACTGATTGAAAAATAGAAGCAAGCAAAAATGATTAACAAAAGCTAAAATAAAAAGAAGGCAATAATTCAGCTCAGAATAAAACCAGGAAGAATTCTTTGGTAAAGTGATGAAAAATAAAAGAGAAATAAAAACCCGCCCAAAATAAATCAACCAGCAAAGGAAGGAAGTGATCAGGCAAGGTTCTTAAACAATAAAACCTTAGCAGCCATAATGCATGAAGCTTGAGCAATATTTTTTGTGCACTCTGTCTACTAGGAAGTCAGGGCATTGTGCTTCTCAAATGGAAGCATTGTGACAAGTCACCAACAGAAAAAAAATGATAAAGTGGCCAGCTGTGAAAATATTAAATAAAGTGGTTTCGAACAGGGTTGTTGAATATACATGAAATGAATAAAAACTATTTGCTTTTCAATAATAATAATTACTATCATCCCCCCAAATTATTAAAGTCTTTGTGGCTGGTGTAAGAGGAAAAATAATATTAAGGTGTATAAAAGTATTTTTATTTCTTATAGATCTTTGATCCAAAATGTATTTCATGTACACATCTAATGCTTCTTTAAGATATACATCCATGCACCTGTAGAGACAGTTGTGACAAACTGGGTTTTACATATTAATCAAATACCATTAACTCAACTGTCAAGTACTTGAGGTTAAGTTTTATAGGATTTTAAAAATATGAAAAATAATGTACCTTTTATGAGAGGAAATGTGGTTTGAAGATCACTTGGGACATGGTGATGATTTCTATGCCCACACACTTTATGTCTATAAACCCTCTATATATATATATATATATATATATATATATATATATATATATGATAAAAAATATAGTTTTAAGGTATGCTATATTTACAGATAAAAGTGCTCAGTATCAGGGATAGAGCATGTGTAAATATAAGAGTGGACATTGAGGTCAATGTCAAATAGCGACGGTCTGTTTCATGCCACATAATAAAATATTAGGTTGGTGCAAAAATAATTTCGTTTTCTCACATAGTAACATATGTTAGAAAACGAAATTATTTTTGTACCAACCTAATAGCACATTTTAGTTTCATTGAAAGAGTGCCATAAAATAATTCAATATATTTCATTTTATGATAAATTGTATCATATTTAAAATTTCTTTGGTTTCTCAGTGTACAATTTGGTCATTAATTTAAAGGAATTCAAGACAAAACTGTTGCATGGCATAAGAACATAGCTGGCATCATGCATTCAGCATTGTAATAAAATAATGCCAATGCAAGTTGTCCAAAGAAATGAGTCTGTTATGATTCTTTGCAGTTTAATTTTAACTTTTATAAATGAATTAACTTAAGCAATATATTATTTCCAAGTATTTTCATTCTTGTTGATATTTTTAAAAGTATATTGAAGGTTGAAAATATCAAATAACCAGTAGGAATTATTTTTCAGTGAAATATCATTAATTCTGAAACTGAACTTTCAAAATATCTTTTGTTGAAGAATTGTCTGCAAAAACTGCCTGAAGGAAATTTTGCTTAATCTTACACTATCTTGGGTTCAAGAAAATGTGAGAAATTCAATAGAAAGAAAAGAGCTTGGCATAATTGACTTTGCCTTTTGCTTCTATGTTTTCTTAAGTTCTTCTGTTTATTCTTCATAAACTCCTGCCACATTTCAGACAGCAACTTTATGGCTTGTGTAATGAAAATAAATTTAAAAATATAAGCATCATCTTTTTTCTTACTGAAAAGGGCATTTTATTTAATACACAAAAAAGAAGCATATTCAACAGTGTGTTTGCAATCAAATTTTTTAAGGTAAATTTAAATAATATGAAAAAGATTGCTACGCAAGAACATATATTCCCTATTTGCATTATTATAAGCCCTATTATATCTATGATATAGTAAAATCTTAATACGCAGATGGAACAGAATAACTGAAAAAAAAGGAATGAAAACCATTCTTTATTCTCAAAGAGATTTCTAACTGTTAATTCATATATAAAATTATATACAAACATTCACACTTGTCCAACACAATGAAACTATAACACATGTATACAACAACAAGCAGTGTGAAAATAAAGAAACATAAGGTTTTACTTGTAATTCTCAACAGAAATTCAAGCTCCTGGAGGATTATTCTAGGTTTCTAGAGAAACCATATTTTCAAGGCTATGTGGTGTAGACATGCTTATATTTCCCAAAAAAGAATTTGAGCAGATCAGTTTTATCTTCTACATCTCTGGTGAGGATATATTTTTCAACAGGTAAGCAGTGAGTCATGTGTATTCCCCAAACAGGAAAACTGCAACCTGAATATATTTTCTATATTTCCCACTGGGGGAAATGGGCTTGTGCACACCCAAATGGCATCTGATCCAAGAAGGATGATCTTGCCTTGTCCAACTTGGCTTCATGTAGCTAACTAAAGACTAACCACTTTCATCACTTTTTGAACAGATGTCACTCAGCAGTCATCACTTAACCCTCATCAGTTTATCTCAACCAAAGGGAGATAATAGCCTTATGTATTGCTACATAGCTTTTCGATTAAAGCTCATGATAATTTTTTGAAATGTGAAGACATTCAAATATAAGATAACTAATGACCTCTAATACTATATAAAAAATGTACAGTAGAAGTGCTGCTTGGAGTGTTGCTAGGAGGTAGCTGAGTTAAATTTCATTTGAACTCATTCCATTCACTTATACTCAAATACCCTTGGGAAAGGTCTGAATCCATTTGTTCATCTCCCTTGAGATATGTATTTAATAGCAGAGCAGATACTTCTCTTTAGCTTTAGTTGGCAACTAGTTCAAGTGTAGGACAACTCTAAATTTAAACTTGACAAGAGTTGTTTGGAAACCAGTTCACTGTATATGGTTCTTCTGAAAAGTGTGGCCGATTCTGCATAATCCTTTGTGACAATAATCACATTTTGGCCATTTCATTCTAAGAACTGAGCTGCTGGACCCTCATTTATCAAAAACAATAAATGTGTCCATTTTTATAAGAGGATATGCATAAATGCATCTTCAGTGGAGTCTGATTAATAATTCCACGCGATATACACTTACTAAAACAAAATGTATGAGAATAGGATCAAATTCACATTCTGTTATTCTTATACAAATATGTTTTAAAGTAATAAGGACAAAGGAAATTCCACTGAATAAAATTATATATGTGTATATATATATATATATATATATATATATATATATATAGAGAGAGAGAGAGAGAGAGAGAGAGCATTTGAACTGGCATTACAAATTACAAATGAAGAACTGTACCAGATAACAGAAAACCATATAACTTGAGGACTTTCAATAGGGGCAATAGCTATAATGGATATCAAAAGTAACTTTAGATAATCCACATTTTGACTTTCCACACTAGTTCAAATAAAAGGTTAGGAAAGAAACCCCCCTCACTGTTGAAAAAAGAAATAATAGCTACTGGACCTATTGTACTGAAAATTGTTTTAACAAAAAAACTTAAGGAATTTCAACCAAAAGTAGCACAAGCTGCTTGGTCAATGAATGGTGACTATTTCCTTATAAGGAAATGGCTTATATTACCATTGCCATTCAGTCATTTTTAAATCAATAAAGAGATCTCTTGCTTGATTGAAATCAGAAATGTGGCCTTGTGGATGATGAATCTTAATGCACCTGCATGTGAATGGGGCATCATATGCAAAAATAACTGGAGTAGATAACACTGTTCCATTTTAATAGCTCTATCATATAATGAGACTAAGTGATAATATGTGATCTCAGGTTCAGATAAGAAAAAAACAAGAATATGGTACAATATGGTGCCTAATTAAAAGAAATCATGGGAAGAGTATAAGAGATGAAAAACAAAGTATCTATATATTAATATGTCTACTTACAAGAAATTATTTATTTGATCTTAAGGCATTAATCTGAAGAAAAATACATTGATTTTTCTTTTATAGGTTTTGAATAACCAAATCCCAATTTAATCTTGAAATCATAACAAAACTTTCAGAGCTTTCAAAATACAAATAAAGTACTTGCTTTTGATCTATAAACAGATATAATCAGAGCATAAACATTATTTTTTTGTACATATCATTTTTATTAATTCAAAAAAAATTTTTCATGCTCCATCTTAGAAATAAAGAAAATTCCTACTTTCAAAATGCCTTCAGTAAATAATTAGCTAATTTTCATAAATTATCTAAAATATTTTATTTTTTATTTTTATACAAATATTTAATGTTTGAATAAAACAAATTCTCAACAATTTGTTTCTAGTTTTCCAAGAATGGCACCACTGTGACAGGAAATACAGAGACAATTGTTTAATTAATACTGAACTTTTCTATTGGAAACATAAAACTGAAAGTGAGTTACACAAGTAAAGAGCGTGAGAAAAACTGTTAGAATAGAACATATGGTTACATGTAGCTAGTCCAACAGTAAAATGATCAGACCTATTTGCCAATCTAGTACTAAACTTAAATTCATGCAGTCAAGGCACCAAAGAGAACATCTTTGTAGAAAAGACAGAGGAAAGCTATGACACATTGGTGGGCAGGTAATTCAAGTTGAGATAACTTGTCAGGATGGATTACATTACAGAATCTTCTTTGGATTATATTAAAAATCTCAAGTAGGTGTACCAGACCAGATATGGCAGATATATTCCGTGTACAGGCAAATTGTAGATTTATAAATAGGCAAAATAGATTCTGATGAGAAAAATTATCTGGCACAACACAGTGAACCAACTTTCCTAACAGTAGATATAGCAAATGATTCAGTATAATCAATCCACTTCATGTCAGGGGAAAACATGAGCCCAAGAATGCACAGAGGTTGGTGATTAAATGAAAGCAGTTTTGTTTTGGAGATGTTCAAATTTCCAAGCCATTCCTTGCACTAGTTAACCACTGACTGGAGCTCCTTTTGGAGAGTAGCTGCCAGTTTTACATTGTCAGACCTGTTGGACTTGCTACTAATTTGATTTGAGGATAGTGCCCCAAGAGACATCTCATTATTGTGAAATAAATTAGAAGCATGTCCATTCACCACAACATTCATTATATGGTTTGTTAAGAATGATTGGATTAAGCCAAATATTTGTTCAAAAACACAATAGCCCTTGAGCATGTGGAGAAGGCCAGCATGCCAAACCATGTTGAATGCCTTTGAGATCTCTAGTCACAGCTTGAGCCTTGCCATTCTTAGCTAAAGCCTGATAAGAAAATTCAGTCATAGCCATTAAGACATTGGCAGCAGACCTGGAAAAATGAAAACCATCTTTTTCATCTAAATGAAGGCTGTGTGAGTGAAATGCTTAACCAGTTCAGTGTTGATTAGAACATTTAGTACTTTGCAAAAAGTGGTAAAGACTACCAGGACAATAAATGAATAATAATAATGTTTCCATAAAGAAATTCTCAACAATTTTTTTCCAGTCTTCCAAGAATAGTGCCACTAAGACAGAAACTATAGAGACGATTGTTTAATTAATACATGTTAATGAATTTTTCTTTTGTTTTACAAATTTTTTTTTGAGGTTGACTCTTGAAATACCATAATACTTCTTCTATGGTTATTTTCTAAGCAGAGCTTAGATGTGGCATGAGGCCGAAAGTATGGGACACCTAGTGAGGATCAAACTCACTTTTCAGTCATAGCTATACTAGCAAGTCAAGCTTGCTAACCATTACACCATGTTGAAATGCTCGCACTGTCTTCTTCTATGTGCTGTGTCCCTTGAAGACAATTGAAGTAACAGTTTTCCATGACTTCATGTCCTTTCTAGCTTGTAGCAATATTTTTTTAACTATCCTTCCAACTCCCTGTTGTGCCACCCATTTACACAACTTTAGTAAGAAATGTTAATTGCTTTTCTTGCTGTCTTTTTTCACTTCAGTACATCTTGTGAGCATGATATTTTACAAGCCTTCTTTTCTCATTATCTATCTTAAAAATTTCAACTCTATCTTTCTGATTCTAAGTTTAAATGTTCTTTTTGTTTCAATTTCTTTAAAACTTCCTTGTTGCTCACGTACACCATCTGCGAGGAAATTGTCTAACATTTTCTGTGATATAGGAGAATTGATATTGCCAGTTCAGTACTATAAAATAAATGGATCTATTCTTTTTGCTTATCGAAAAAGATGAGCTGTGATTAATAAATCTTGAAACTGCCACAGTTAAAATCTACTAAGTGTATCAAATTATGTATTTTGAGTTGATACCAATCTCTGTTTTTTTTATTACTGTTGTTCATTCAATATGGCAGAAGATTGCGTTCAAGCATGAAACAGACTGTTGCCACCCATTGTTAACCTCAATGTCCACTCTTATCTTATTAACTGTCTATATGTACTATCCCTGTTAATGGGCACTTTTACTTATGACTATACCTTAAAACTATATATATGTCTGTTTTTTTCCAGTTATATCCATCTATTAGGTGGTGGCTAGTAAATTCCTGTTGCAGACACCTGATCAGGCACATTTATATTTCTTAACAACCACAGAGAAAATTTGTGCTTTATACTGCAATTATATCAAGAAGGTCCTTCTTAGTTTCTAGGAGAGAGCACATAACCTTGCTTGATATATATATATATATATATATATATATATATATATATATATATATATATATATATATGTGTGTGTGTGTGTGTGTGTGTGTGTGTGTGTGTGTGTGTGTGTGTGTGTATGGCATTTAAGTCATTTTAAGATCACATGAGTGGGAAACTCAGGTAATGACACAAGCTGTCCTTTGATAGAAGTTAACACTGTGAAGAGGTTTTTTTCCTCTGTTTTGGTAATCTAGGCATTAAGCACTTTACTGAGTCAGTAGGTGTGTAGCCTTTAAGTCTTTTTCTTTTTTCTTCCTTTATTTAAAATTTTCTCTTGATTAGGGTGTGAAGCCTTATGGTTTCATCAACATATTTGGTGTTTCTTTAATATATATATATATGTGTATGTGTGTATAATCATTTTAACCGCAAGCAAGGCAATAAAGCCACTAAGATCTGTGGGGTTACTTAATAGGAGAGAATATGAGAAAAAATATTAAAAAGAGAGAACACTAAAAACAGGAATTAAGACAACAGAAGATAATGATTATCATTGGATTTAAATTTTTCATGATCAAAATTTGTTTGAAAAGCAAGAAATCAGAATATATTTTTACAAGTGTGAAGCGTGAGAGAAGAAACTCTTAGCATAGAACTCACAGTTATATTGAGTCATTTCAACTGTAAATTGATGAAATCTTTATGTCAAGTTAGTCCTGTGATTAAATTCATAAAGTTGAGGTACCAAAAAGAAATGTTCATTAGAACAATTATGAAAATATTTATAGAAAAGGCACAGGGAAGCTATGTCACTAATGATTGAAGCTGAAATGTCAGGGCCAATAACATTGCATATTTTTCTTTGTATTTTATCTAGTCTCTAAATACATAGCTGAAGCACCAGACCCAATATATATATATATATATATATATATATATATATTTAGGAAAATGCAGAAATAAAAACAGACACATCTCTCAACATATATCTATGTAACAGAGTAACTTGTACATTAATATTCCATTTAAAAACAAAAACAATAAAAAATGCTAAATTAGTAAGCGGTTTTTTGTAGTTTTTCATCTCTTTTTAGAAACATTGTCTTATTTGTTCATCTCCATGTTTTTGTATTTGCTAGTCAGTATATTTTAGGAATATCTTATGACTTATACAACTTACCTTTAAACACTTGATTGGATACTTTATTTCTTTTAGCTGTTCAGTATTTCTTTTACAGCTAAAATTATATGAGATTTACAATACTTTTTGCATTTATTTATGTTGTCCGAAACATTTTTTTGCATGAAGTATATGCTCTTAGTATTTTTATTTAACCTGTTTTTATATATATATATATATATATATATATATATACACACAAGAGGTGCGATGGGTAAATTGCTGCTATTTTAATTTTTTAATTTTGTGCATGTCTATTGTTTGTTTTTGGTTTTGTTTTGTTGTGTTGTATAGTATGGTAGGGTCAGTTGGGTACCATCTGTGAGGAAAAGAGCACAATGATGCAATTTACTCTGCCAGAAATTTAGAAACAGCATGTGGTACTGCTTGGAATTCACACCAGAAGCTTCAATACAAACCTTTCAGAGCAATTAAGTGACAATCTAAAGAGAGTGCAGAGGATTTGGGAAGAGTTGGATGAGACTAATGGTGATTATGGAGATGTTTGGAGTGATCACTAGTGATGGTGACATTATGCCACCATTCATCTTCCCACAGTGCCTCAGAGTCAACATAGAGGCCTACATCAAGTTCCTTGAGGATTTAGTGCTGCCCTGGGTCAAGAGAGTGGCTGATAGAAGACCCTGTGCTTAGCAACAGGACTCTGCACCATGCCACACAAACGGGAGAACCCAGTCATCGCCGTCAGACAATTGCTGTGATTAGATCATCTCTTACATTTGGCTACCTAACTTCACAGAATGTGTAGGGTAGAGTTAAGTTAGAGACCAACAAAACTCCTTGTAACACCAAAGATGAACCAAAGGCAAGGATTATGGGAGTATTCACCAACTTAAACAAAGTGACCATCCAGAACAGATGCAGGAGATTCCAAAATCATCTGGAGGCCGTAGTTGAAGCCAATGATGATTTTATTGAATAAAATTACTCTTTAGTATTTCAAGATATTTTTGTGTAATTTTGGTAATTATATCTGTCCAAGTGAGATGCCAGTGTTATATTTATTTTTGCGTAATTTAGTTGACAATTTCTTCATGCCAGTTATACACCTATGAAAAGATTACATACATGCATACTTATTAACATACCAATGAAATAAAGTTTTTGTGAAAAAAAAGGAGCTTATATATTATATAATTTAATATATGATCATCCTCCATCTTAAAAAGAATTTGAAAGAGACTGTTTGACCAACAAAAGGACTGACCAAAATTAGCGCTAAAAAATAAAAACTACAGATAAAGTTCACTTTCTTCAGAAACAATCATTCACAGCTACAAACACGCAACAAAGATTTTTTTTCTCCTGATGATGTCCATGCTGGCCAAAACATACAAATGAAATAAACTTTTGAGGAGCTATCAAAACAAATATCAGATCTATTATTTAACATCACCAGAGGCCAGAATTTAGAAAAAAGTCCTGACAGATTATAAAGATTAAAATAAAAATAGAAGATTATATATATATATATATATATATATATATATATATATATATATATATATATATATATATATAATCACAAATTCAACAACACAGATATAATTAATATATAACCCTTTAAGTCAAGCCCTACCCACATTTCTCACCCACACAAGACAGACATTCTTGCAGAGGTGTTGAAGTCTCATACTTATACATACACTCATACTAATATATACACATATATACGTCACACATACTCCCAGTTAACTGAAAGATAACATACATTTAACCCACGCATCCCATTCCCTCCAACCAATAAAACTGTCAAAATGACCAAGGACAGAATTCTTAAAGTCTAGAATCCCCATTTCTCTATCTTAAAAACAACTTGAAAGAGGCCGTTTGACCAACACAAAGACTGACCAAATTTAATGACAGAAAAAGAAATGAAAACTACAGATATAGTTAACTTTCTTCAGACACAGTCATTCACTGCTACTAACAAGCAGTGATTTTTTCTCTTGATGAGGGCCATGCTGCCCAAAACTAGTTAAGGAACCTAACTGAAATAATAAAACAAAAGAATATTAATATACAACCCAGTGTGTCTGAAAATTTTAATTTTTAAATATTTATTGTTCCATATATATATATCTGTATATATATATATATCTGGTTTCCTGTTTAGGATTGAGTTTCTGGTTCCTTCTAAAGTCTTTCTCTTCCACTCCCAGTAGCCCCTTGTGTATTAGTGGCATAATCACCTTGCTTGGAATGAATTGTTTAAAAAAATATACAGAGTGTAGGGAAAGAAATATACGTACACCATGAATGCTTTCATTTAACGTGGTTAGATTTTATAAAATAATTTTATTATCCGTACAATATTTGTATACCATGGCATAATGTTGCAATATGCAAAAGAAATTCAGAAAAAAATTGTTATATTAATGAAATTATATGAAACTAAAACATTTGGAGTCTGAAGAAGTATTTGTACAACATTATAATACCTAATTAATACTTTGTACCATATCCTTTACTCAATTCAACAGCAATCAGTCATTTTCTTTAGCTTTTAATCAACGATTTGTAAGTTTCCATTGGTATTTTACGCCATTCTTCTTTACATATTCTCTTCAGGTCCAGGATGTTTCTCAGAGCTCTTATTAATGTGAATTTTTAATAAATGTCACAAATTCTCTATTGGATTCAAGTATGGAGACTGTGATGGCCATTCGAGTGTATTGACATTGTTTTCAATGAGCCATTTTTTCACAGATTTATCTCTATGTTTAGGGTAATTAAACCCATTCATTTGGGAGTCCAAAACATCTTGGTATATTTTTTAATTCATTCTACTATTTATTATCTCTAAATTACACATACCATTAGCAGAAAAATGACTGTGCCATCTTTTCCCAAATGTGAGTCCTTGAATTACACCCAAATCAATTTTTGCTTCATCTGTTCATAAAACATTTTCCCAAAATGATTCAGGTTTATTCTTATGCTCACAAACAAATTTTCATTGGACATCCCCATGTTTCTTTAATAGTAGTGGAGTTTTTCTTGGAGAACCCTATCTTGGTTTTCATCTAAGTTCATTGCTTATTGTTCACTTCATAACAATAATACCTGATGCTTTTAATTCTTCCTGTATATCTGTCTGAGTAGTTAGTGGATTTTCTTGAATTTTGCACTGAATTCTTCTCACTGATCTTGGAGAAATCTTGTGTGGTGCACTAGATCTCAATTTTTTTCTCAACAGTTTTCACCTTTTTATACTTAACAATAATGGAACTAATAGTAGTAAATGCTATATTCAGGATATCTGTTATTTTCCTGTGGATTTTGCCTTCCTTCCAATGTTTGATGATCAATTCTTTTTGTAAATTTGAAAAGTTCCTTGACAATTATTGTGTATGATTTGTATGCAGAGATAACCTTATATAAGAAATGAATTGCAGAATATTCTAGAGTGTTCCAGTAATATGATAATTAGAAAAATCAACAAAATCTTACAAAGAATTATGCAAATAATTTATGCCTTTTGATATTAGACATATTTTATACAATTACTTTTTTCGCTTCAAATTTTATAAATAACACACAATTTCATTTATAACAAAGTTTTCTAATTGTTTTTTGCATATTGCAGCAATATGCAATGGTTCAGAAATAGTGTATGAATTTAAAGTTTTTTCATTAGTAACTATGTTAATTAAAAAATTTCATGGTGTATGAATATTTATTTCCCCCTATGTATATAATTATAATGACTTGTGTGAAATTACTAACTGCTAATAATCATGGCTCAGAAAAATATACCTATAGAAAGACACAAACCTGGAATTATACTCGGGAATATATGCAAGTTATGAGGAGATAGAAACCAAGTAAAAGTAGAGAACTGCAACAAAGTGGAAAAGCATTTTAATGGCAGTAAAGATGAAATGCATTTTCAATAAAAATCTTTTTCACTTTGTCTCATTTTTCCACTCAGAAATATCTGTCGACTTACAGAAATATTTGGGAATCAGCAGAAAATGAACATAAACATGGAAGTTGAATACAGGCACGTATGTATAAAAAAAATCATCTTTAAATTTAAAATTCTCAGTGTCTCTTATTTAAGTGCATGTGTAGCGACATCAACGTAAGCATAAACTTAGTCCGATGATGTTCTAAAGGATGAAACACATCACACAAAAACTGTTTCCAATTTGTTATACTTCTTTCTCTTGTTCTTGATATATAAAAAAATTATATATTCTTATCCCATACACAGTCGTGCATATAGTTATTGGCATGCTCTTGTCAAAAGTGACTTTTTCTCAATTTCTTGTGAACTTCCATATCTTCAAAGATGCTCTTGTGTTGAAACAATGTTATCACCTAGAGCTTAAATTATATCATATGTTGACATCTAATACTTTTTTATACAGTCACACCTGAATCTAACAATTTCAAGTGTTTGTTTTTAACTAAAGTTCACTTAATGCATGTCTCAATTGCTACTCATGTTAGAACATTACTATCAGAATGGTTATGATGAATGCAGTGAGTGAGATGAATAAAAATGTTGGTAGAAAGTAAAGATTATAAGGATAGATTGACTGACCCTAGACTTGAGAAGATTGAAGTGTTCATAGAAACACCAATGTGGGAATCTGTTCCACAAAGTAGGAGTTTTACTAAGAACTTTCCTAGTTCATTTTGAATATGGAGGGAATGGCTTATCCTAGCTGTGAAGGTCTGAACTGGTAAAAAACTAAAGAATGGAGCTCATCTGAACACTGGTCGTAGTAGTAGAAATAGGCTTGTGATGTTGCATTTGTGGCAAAGAGGTTGCAGAGGAGAATAAATTTTCCCTCACAAACTACATGAATGATTTTGAACTCTATCAAAACCTGGGAAGTGAGGATTGAACTGTTACAGCACAGAAACAACAGCAATATATTGACGATCTCTTGTAATGATAAAGCATGACAGAAGGAATCATGAACTTTTTGTAGCAACAGAATGAGCCAGCCATTTTTGCAGCATCTTTCCATGGTAATTGTTCTGATGAGCTTTTTTGAGGTTACATTGATTGACAAATTTAAGACATCCAAGAAGATGCTTTCCAACAATACAGTTTTAGCCTCTTTAAGTCAACAAATATCTTTCCTGTCTGTTCTTCTAAAGTGCACTCATTACCTTCTCTAGTTACATTATATTTGCTTACACATAAATATCCTTATCAAAAGTCTGAATTTTCTACACTTATACCCTACTCATCTATGGGTTAAATAGTAGGAATTGTATCTGGAAGAATTATTGTTATCTCCAAAGAATTGTTAATACAATATTCAGTAACAAAAAGTGTTATTCTTATAAAAAAATATGTTTTGGTTTTAAATAACCCACAAAGAATTGATAAGCCATGATGAGGGCACTTCAACATGGTGTAATGGTTAACAAGCTTGTCGTGCTAAATGTATTATAACTGTATAGTGAGTTCAATCCTCACTGGGTGCCCCACACTTTTGGCCAAGTGCTACATCTAAGCTACACTTAGAAAATCTTTTTGGGCATTTAGAGGCAGTGTAACGGTTAGCAAGCTTGTCTCGCTAGAACAATTACGACTGAGTAGTGAGTTCAATCTTCACTAGGTGCCCCATGTTTTTGTCCTTGTGTCATATCTAAGCTATGCTTAGAAAATCACAATAGATAAATTATGATTATAACCTGTAATTATAGAAAGTGAAAATTTCATTGAAATATGTTGAAAGATTTCTAAATTTTCATTTGAAATAACAGTACAAACTTTAAGCAAAATGGTCAAAATGTATAAAAACAGATGTCAATTTGATACGAAATATGATCCATGAAATCAAGCTGTTGCAGGGAAAGCCAAATAGTACTTCTCCATCAATAAAGCTTCTACAATTCTATAAGAATCAGCTGAAGACAAACTTTTAGCAAAATCTTCCCAACACTTAGAAAAAAAGGCATCTGTTTAAACTGACAGCAAGAGGATATAGATTAAAGTATCAGGAATGAAGGTGTCAGGAAGACAGTGTTTTTGATTGAGCAAATATCCTGAAATGACAACCATTATTTATCAGACAGAAGCCTAGGCTGCATAGTCAATAATTACACAAGTTCTCAATAGAGATTAATTGATAGGGTGTTGTCCTCAAAAGATAAAAAAACACAGCAATGTTTATATACAATTTGTAAGGGAGCTCTTGAAGAAAGCTTCATTTTTAGAAAAATTAAATTCACTGATCCAATGAGTTAATAAATGAGTTATTTTGTCACAATAGTAAGACTAATTTTTTTTTTTAACTGTAAGGTTCACCCTGTACAAGGCGCTGGAGCCACTTGAGGTAGAGTGCTATGTTAAAAGGCAGTTTGTACATATAGGAGGAGAAGATAATGGTTAACCCTAGACTTGAACAGCTTAAGATTGTAATGATCAAGGAAACATCATCTTCAGAGTCAATTCCACAGAGCATTGGTTCATAAGAAGAAGCTGTTTGAGTGAAACATACTTCTCACCAATGAAATATGGAGGGAATGTGGGTGGTTTGCTACAATTTAAGTGGCATGGAAGGTCCTTGCCATGAAAGTTCATCCTCGTGGAACCAAGGAAAGAAAAGGCCTAAAATTTGAAGAATACCATCTCAGACATCAAACATAATTCTCTGAAGTTGTTTTACCACTGAAGACTCTGGGAAATTGATTTGAATTGAAGGGACAATAAAAAAGCAGAATTATGTCAGTATTTTGAATGAAAACCTGAAATTGTCGGTGAATCAATTGGGATTATGATAATTTTGAAACTTCATACAGGAAAATGATCCCAAGCACATTTCCCTCTGAATGAAAACTTTCATTAACAATAACAAGATTGATGTCCCCTGTGGTTAAGAAAATCCTGACCAAAATTCTACAGAAAATTTATGGAGGGAACTAAAGAAAAAGAGACTGTCTGATATGCAAGCAGAAGAACATGTAATTGAGGAATGGGAAAAATAGAAACAAATTTATATCAGGAGCTTATTGAAAACTATTTTCACAGACTGAATGAAGTTATTGCGGAAAATGAATACTGTTGTTACTTATTGAATATTTTAGGATGGGGATAATTATGAAGTGTCTATTTATTTTGTTTTTTGTTTGTTTGTTATAATTAAGTTGATTTGTAAATTAGTCTTAGTTAAACACTTGTGTATATATTGACCCAAAATTATTCATATAGACTTGAGATTTTATATATACTAGAGTGATAAATTTAATAAAACTCATTTTGAAGAGGAATTCTAATACCTGTGTGTATACTACTTTTGAACCAGAGGGTATAAATCTGATGGTAGTCCTAGAAGTGCTTTTTGACCCTTACTATCTTACCTACATTTATATACATCACAAATTACTATTAAAGGATGAAAATTTTTTTTGTATATTTTGACATTATACTAGGTTGTTTTTTTTTAGTCCAAATTCATGAATTTGTTCTGCACATACTAAGTCTCACAAAAAACTATATAAAATTCATTATTATTTATCCATCATGTTGAATGTGTTTAATTATCCAACTTTTAACAAGAAAAATCAGAAGTTGATGTTAAAAATTGCCGCAAAGCATTGATTTATTTAAGATGAAATAATCTATTAAGACATGTCTCTAATTTGTATTTAGATACATTGTATTTATTTTCAGTTTTCCTAGTTGCATATGATCCATTATTGTACACAGGTTACAATAAAATTTGTATTTTATATAAATACTATCTTATGAAAATTGAGATGTAGTAGAATGAAGATCTCCATATCAAGGATTTCGAGGTGGAGCCACAAGACCCCCACACTAGTCCTGACTGTGTGTATGCCGACTTAAGAATACATTTTCGGTACAAAAATGCAACTAGCAGGTATAGATAGGTACAAGTCCCTATGACTGTTACCGCTCTTTCCAGTGTTGATGGAGCTTTCTTCCAAACATTTTGTTTGTAGTGTGAAATGTCAACATCTTGATTTGGTCATTATTTTCTCGACTTACATGAGCGATCTATCTTAGTAGTTGCTGTCATTAAAAGTCCTCAAGTGATATACTTTCTGCTCATTAAGCACATTCAGGATCTTCAATTCATTATGAACTTCACAATCCTTTTTTTGGCTACCTAGTACATGCTTTGCCAATGCTACATAGTTTTGAATTCACTGTTTTTCTTTCTCCTAAAATGATTGCCAATCATGGCTAGAGAGCCCAGTCTACCCTGCTATTTAAACTTTAACTGAAGGAGAAGAGACGAATTCATATCTTTCCCAGGGGTATTCATGTAAAAATAAATGCAACTAACTTGACTGTAATTTGAACTCAGCTCAATGATTTCTTATTGTCAGCCTCTAACCAATACACCACCTGCACATCCTATGGGATATGTATGTTTCTGCAAAATATTTAATAATGAAAGTGTTAATTTCTCTAAATAATCCCATACTTATTCCTTAATCATCATTGACAGAACCACTGATTTCATTGTTAGTCAATAGAGGATGTCTTTTCATTTATTATTGTTTGTTGCATTACATAGATTTGATTATATAAATGTATCTAAAGAGAGACAATAGTTTCTCTATTGTATCTAAATTTTTGTATTTTTCTTCAAACCTTTGACAGTTTAGCTGTTTTATACTCTTCATGTTTTAAGCAAAAAAATAGTAAGATTTCTTTTTGCAACAAATGAAAATTTATTCATTCTTTTGTGGTTAAAATTGGAATATGTTTTACTCTGTTCTTAAAAAATTTCATTTTTAGATCTAAAGGGACATGCTTATTGAAGTTATCCTGAAAACATTAATATAAAAATACTAAAACAAAAAATGTTTTCACAAATGTTGGATCAAAAGGGTCAAGTAATGAAAATTGTCTTTAAGGGATGAGTCAGTGTCAAGGATTATCTCAGGTCAAAAACATACGTTCCCTAAACATTCAAAATTAAAAACATGACAGCAAAAATCTTTATTTTAATCTTGCAGCAATCATGTAATGTTTCTTAATAGGATTTTTAATCAGAGAAAAAAAAAGCAATCTTCCTGAGTTAATTCATTAAAATTTCACTTCAAAGAACTGTGAAGGGGAAGAAATGTTGATAGTTGCAGAAAAGGAGCTATTGTTTTGATATTGTCATCGCTGTGGTGTTTGTGTTCTGCAATGGAAAATACCCAATATTAGCCATTTCAGAAGCAAGCACACAATCTTGTCTGCTTTAAGTTCAGTCATGTGATATTAGATGATTTTTTTTGTAGAGATAACCTCTTGACTTCCACTGATTTCCTTGTAAAAATCATCTCAGAATCTCTAAAAGAATTGAGAATTTTCCCCACTCTTGGGATTTTTGCGATGGTGAAAATTGAAATCTCATCACTTTGGTTATATGATGGAGTGGTGAAAAGTCCTCAGCCTAACAGTTAAAAAAAATTAAATGTTTAATTATTTGGCTAGATTTTTGAATGAGGGTCTTTTTTTATAGGGAACTTTTCAGCACCTCCTCATACATTTAAAAACCATTAATCTTTGGCAAATTCAATAAGCTTCTCCACTCAAGATAAACCAGGAAAGTAAAAAAAAAACAGTCCTGTTCTTAACAAGAGAAAGAAATTTCTTGTTTTAAACCACAAAAGAATGAATAAATTTTCATTTGTTGCAAAAAGAAATCTTACTATTTTTTGTTTTAAACATGAAGAGTGTAAAACAGCTAAACTGTTAAGGGTTTGAAGAAAAATACAAAAATTTAGATACAATAGAGAAACTATTGTCTCTCTTTAGATACATTTATATAATCAAATCTATGTAATGCAACAAACAATAATAAATGAAAAGACATCCTCTATTGACTAACAACGAAATCAGTGGTTCTGTCAATGATGATTAAGGAATAAGTTTTCAACAGGGATCAATATTTTGTCAGCCTCTGTTCAAAGCCAAATTAGGCTCTGTTCAATGGAGTGAATGTTTCACTGAGATTAATGGAACATTTTTAACAGATGGTTTACTTGTTCATTCGAAATTACATTATCAAGGAAAGAATATTTATGAACCAATACCAAGACCAATAATAATAACAACAAGATGAAATGTCTTGACCATACCTCAATTGTGACTTTAAAATCACTTATATAAAGGAGAAAATTATATTCAAGCTATCATTAAAATATTTATAAATCAGCACAAATACGCATAATGAGTATATATATATATATATATATATATATATATGTATATGTAATTGCATATTTGGACAGCAATCCCTCTTTTATACAAGTTTTATTGAAGACAACTGACAAGACACAGCAATAAAGTTTTTATTTAATTTTTCTTGTGTTTTTACAAGTGTTCTGCAAAACCACATCTCTTTCATTTCAAATCTCCTCTTCACCTGTAAAGAAACTGTCCAGAATTGTCTGATATACAGGAGGAGTTATATTACATAGCTGAGCACTCTTTCTTTGTTTCTTATGATACTTGGTTTCTGAATGGCATCTTTCATTATTCCAATGCAACTTCAGATTTCTAGGCCACATATTCAGACAGACCAAGTGTTCATAGGGATGTTAAAAGCTAGCTTGAAAAATTTTATTATAAATATTAAAAACACTTGCATTGATGACAATTGATGGCTTATATTCAAATACAATGAAGAAAATAAGATTTGCTAATTACTATTTTCATTATTATCAATTCCCATTGAACACTGGCTGAATTCAAATTTACTTCTAAGAAAAATAATTGTTTACTACTTGTTATGCCTTATGATCTACCTGCTTACAACATGCTATGCTGTATGATCTACCTGTTTAATACATGTTATGTATTAAGATCTACCTGCTTACGAAATGCTATGTACATAAAGCCTTTTGTCATAATCTTAATGTATTCATTATATACTCTCTTATGTGAACTTGTAAATACATTTTTTGTTTAATATTCAGTTTTTGCTATGTCCACAATGTGATTTGATTTGATTGTTGGTTTTAAAGGTATATCAACCTTCGTTAAGTCATTTCCTGCCCAATGAAAAATTTGACTGGGCATCATGGTTTGTGTATTAAATTTAGTTTGTGAATAATATTTTAGTATCATTTAATTAAAATCGGTCCACAATGTGAGAGAATATGATAGATAAATACTATATATGACACAAAATGTGGGTAACTGAAGGAACAAATGGAAAAATTCCTATGTGACATGTTTTGTCCTTCAAACAGGCTTTTTAGATGAAATAATTATTTGACTAATGGAATAATATTTAATAAGGAGGCAATTAAATGTAAACAAGCATTGGTTATAATTAAACTCCTGCTATTACAAAAAAGCCCCCCAAAACTGATAAACAAGGGGCGAAGAGCTGAATGATATCAGCTAGGAGGTACATCTAGACACATCAGACACCAGAAACTTTAAATTTAAGCATAAAGTTAAGCATCCTTGCATTTTTCACACTGTTTAACTATAGCTGGTATTTGTTCATATTTTTTTTATCTCCCCTACATATTCTATCAGCAAAAATATTATTTATTTAAGTCTTTTTGAAGGATGAAATATTTTAGATAAGATCTTTTCCATTTTGTCATTTAAATACATTTTTATCAGATACATAAAATCTTTTAGAGTGTTTATATGGAAGAGCTCTAACACAATAGAGTTTTCATTTGTATAAATCATAAGCACAAGTTATGAAGTATTTTAAATTAACACAATCTTTAAATTTGACACTGATAATTTACTTTGAGTACAATGATTAACAGAATTTCAACACTTAAAAGAAAACATTTCCCAGAAATATATTTAAATCATGTTACCATTTTGATCAACTGGCTTGGAAACATTTGTACAGTGCACATTTAAAAGATGCAAGCAAACATGTCTCTTCAACTTTCTTTTACACTTATCTCTTCGTATATACTAGTTTTAAAGATAATCATAGTAAAATTATATCAACAAAAGATATTTTTTGGTTTTTTTCTTTCAAAAGAACAAGGATCAATAGAAAAGAAAACCTGACAAATAACAGAGAAGCTTTCATCCCACTGGGATTCCTAAAATGACCAAACTGACAAGCAAAACTGAAATATGGGTCAAGATAAAAGTAATTCTTTCAAATATGGATCAGTGCCATTATGGCACATGATGGTCTTAAGAAAAATAATAATCTATGAATGAAAGTATTATCAAATGGAATATTTGTCATGTCTAAAAACTTGTGCAGAAATCAGGAATAACTATTTCAAATTAGAATAATAAATTCAGATAGTCGAAGTCCAGAATATCTGTAATATGTAGGGTAGTTTAGAGGAAACACAAATTCAAATGGAAAAGTCAGCATGAAGAGACCATTGTTTTATTTCTGAATTTTGTTTCAATCATTTCACCCCAAGCAAGGCAATAAAGCCACTAAGACAAAAGGGTTGAATGAGTGTGACAGAATATCATAAATACACTATTAAGGAGAGAGGACAATTAAAGAACATGAATTAAGAAAACAGAAGATAATGATTGACATTAAATTTAAATTTCTGAAAATCAAGGTTAACTGCAAAGCAAGAAGCCAGAAGAGAGTTTCACAGGTGAGAAGTGCAAGAGAAGAAACTTTTAGCCTAGAACTTATAGTTACATCTAGCCATTTCAACTGCAAAATGATAAAACCTTGTCACCAATCTAGTATTTATATAATACTTTATAAAACTTATATATAAACTTGATTAACTGTATACTAAGAAATTATACACAAACACAGCAAAGGTGTATAACAAAATATCCAACAATTGTATAGTTCTAAAACTGAAATTAATACCTAAAAAAAATTTAGGGAGAGAAAAAAATCCACAAAATGTAACACAAGAGGTTTATTTATTTATTCTAAATTTCCTTTTTCAATCATGTTTTACTTCATTTTAACTTCTGTTTGAAATGCTTTAGTTAAATTTAAGCTGACAATATTTTCTATCAGATTTTGACAACATCAGATATAAATATGAACTTTAATTTTAACTTAACATTTGACTTTGCATTCCCCAGAATGTCAATGTCAATCATACAAAATAGATATGCTTCTCATTAGGCTAAAGAGATTAAATATTTCTCATCAGTACTCATGGAAATTAAAATTATTTCTAAAAAGAATAAAATCAGTTATTAATGTATTTCAATAAACTCTTTTCATTATTATAATTATTATACTGAAACATTTTGAATTATCAGACAGCTAAAATATTAAAACAAGTCAAAAATGCATTTCCTTAATATTTGTATATATTAAAATCAGAGCAATACAATTACAAAATTTATCAAGTGACATTTTAAATGTTTTTTTAATTTGCAAAATAATTTCTAATGTATAGCTGTCACTTATATTCAAATATTACTTCAGTATTTTCTTTTTTAGTGGAATATGCTCTGAATATACATTGCATTAAATTGGAAGAAACTTGTAAAGCATCATTTTCACTTTCTTTTCTCATTTTAATTTTTTTTAAAATGTGATCTGCATGAGACTTCGATTAAATTGAAGGACATTAAAGAACATCATTTTCAATATCTTTTCCTTATTTCATTTAATCCATTGCTTATTGAAATTTCATTCCTCAAAAGAATAAGCATTGGATTGAAATTTGTAGAGCAACTTTTTCACTTTCTTTTCTGGGTTTCATTTTAATCACTTTTAAAAAAGCACTGGATTAAATTGAAAAAAATTGTAAAGCATCATTTACACTTTATTTTCCTAGTTTCATTTTTTGGAGGAATGACGTTTGAATAACCATTGGTTTAAATTGAAGCAGAGCATGATTTGCACTTTCTTTTCAAAATTTAATTTTTTTAAGAATAAGTTTTGAATTAGCATTGGTTTGAATTGAAGAAAAATTTAAGTATGAGTTTTATTTTCACCTTCATTTTACTGCTTCATTATTTGCTTAGTATGTTTTAAATAAGCATTGGTTTAAAATGTCTACTTCTATAGCATTAATTTTCCCTTTCTTTTCTCTATAATATCTTCTGTGTAATGAATTTTGAATTACCCCTGTAATAAATTGAAGGAAACATGTCAAGCATTATTTTCACTTTCTTTCCAGTCTCATTTTTGAGGAATAAACTTTAGTAAACATTAAATTAAACAATAGGAATATAATTTTCCTTCTCTTCCCTGTGCTTAATTGTTTGAGAAGTGAATCTATTTACTAATATGTTATGCTCATGAGAAGATAAGATTAGTAGTATGACAGAAAACATGGAATATTTGAACTCATGATATGACAAGTTTTGACCTTTGTGCCCAAAGAGCAGTTCTTCCATTAACACTTCTAGTATTTTAACTACCTTCACTCCTCAGCAATGTTTATCATTTTAAAAAGTGATGATTAGAATTGTAATAAAACATAACTGTATGATGAAAGTAAATTTATTCATTTTTTGTTTTTGCTACAAAAGTAAGTATTAATCGCTGTTTATTTGTTAGATTGTTTATTTATATGAATAATTTTACATTTACAACATTCTAAAAACTAAAAATTAAAATTAATCCAATGCAATCATTTAACAATTTATAAAGAAATAAATATGAAAAAATTTTAATTTATAAATTTATAAATATTTACTAAATTATTAAAATGTGTGAACCAACTATAAGAAAATCCTTATCATTTACCATTTTATAAAGTTTGAATGAGTTAGCAACCAGCCGATGTTTTGCCAACCATTTCAATAAATAATATAATAAATAATATAATAAATAGTGTTTATTGTTTTTGCCGCACATTCTCAATAACTATGAATATGGGTAAATCCACTTCATATGATTAGGTTTTATTAAAATTCTAATCATCCCTTTTTAAAACAATAAACGTTACCAGAGAATGAAGCTAGTCAATTGCTGTATCAATGGAAAAACTTTCTTTTTGGCACTCTGTTTTTTTGTTGAAGAGCCATTTTAAACATGAACTGGATACTGAAATCAGGAGCCTTAACAAAACCTGTGCATGTTTCACTATTACATTTTCTGTATGTTTTTTATAGGTGGCTTCCTATAAGGTTTTCATTGATGGAGATGATTAAAATTGAAATTATAATGATTAAATCTGTTCTTTTATAGTTTATCTTGAAGTAAACAGGCGCCATTCTGAGAGATGACTGCCATTATAATATAAACCTTAAATTATACCGATGATTGAAACCACTTTGACAAATAGGAACAAACTTTGGACTTTAATTGATAATTGATCCTTAAGCTTTCATATAAGCTGAACTCAGAATTCATACAAGTTCCAGAATTAGGAATCTGCATCATATCTGAGTTAGTTATGCATACCTTGAGGATACTAATGCTCAGACTTTGAATCCAGGTAAAAGCTTGGATTTCAAATGCTGGTTTTCAAATCCTTATTTAGAAGATTGTTGCATTACAATCCTTTGAATTTTGTGCCAGGCAAAGGCTGGTCAGGTTAGTTTGTTTGATGTTATAACATGTTAACTTGTTGGGTTATTTAATGTTGAATTTCATACAGAAAACCCACTGAAAATTGAACTAACTTCTCATTAATAAGGGCCATTAATATTAGCCTCATTAATCATTACCCTATACCAAAGTGCCTGACAAAGGCAGGTCAATATCTATACTGCAGTCAGAATTTTCTTGATGAAGTGTCAAGACAGTGAAAAAATTTGAGATAAAAGATATGGTTGTATAGAATGATGCTGTGGATGTCATGGACAGGGTATGTAAATAATAATAAAGTTTTAAGGAAAAATAAAAACAAAAATGACAGTTATAATCAGAATCAGCTGAGTTTTCTTATATGAGGAAAGAGTGCTTAGAGACTTAAAAGGTTAAGTAACCGGCCTAAAATGTAACTATGTTAATGGATAGCAGAGTGGGGTCTGGAAGATGACAAACATTGCTTAGAGTTACAAAAGATGTGAGAGTTATGATCAGCTTCATTTTTGAGGGAAGCATCACACAAAAAACCTTATCCATCAATGATAACAAGAAAAATGGTTCTTTTGGAACTAAGGAAGGCGGTCTTGGAAAGCTTAAGCCCTGTAGGGCAGATTGAGAGCAAGTGAGAGAGAGACTGGTAAGCAGCAACCTGATGAGCGTGTGAGAATCAGTGGTGGAACAGTAGGCAAGGGGACCATTAGACAAAGGAGAAAAACTGCTACTAGGCATAGAAAGATATGAAGAGCTATAATCACCTATGTCCTGAAGGGACGTCACAATGAAGAAGAGGAACAGAACAAGTGACTGAAAATGTGGAGATCCATGACTGCCAGCAACCAGAAAGAACATGGCACAGAAAAGATGAAGAAATGAAGCAACACCTTAGAAAGGCCAGCTAGGATAATGTACTCAATGTATTGAATGGCAAAGCCTAAAATAATTTTTGGAATCTTTGCTTTTGATAGTTGCTGTAATTATTTTCTTTCTTTGTCAGACATGCAGGCACAGGTGCAAATGTCTGTGCACAAAAATGTAAAAAATGTTATCAAAAGTCAAAAATACAGTAAACTAAATTATTGAGAAGCTTTTAGAATTCTGCTGTCTTAGTTCCCCTTCCCTTTTTTTTTTTTCTGTAAATATAACTTTAACATTCCCATAAACACCTGCTAACTTTACAGGTGATGTTTGAGTAAATTGTATGTAATTTAAGCTTGTGTGGTAACCTTTTAAAAGTTCTATCAATTATCTACATATATTGTATATGTAATGATATCATTCATTTCTTTGAACATTCATTCAACAAAAGTAAACATGTTAACAAGGGATTTTTTATTAAAAATTTTTTCATGTAATCATTAAGCTTATAATACATTTATATAGATATATATATTTTCACACAAGCATTGAATTATATAACAAGATAACACAGCAACATCTTGCAATGGTTTCAAAATCATTGCTCAGTACTAAATGGACAGTGTTACTATATCAGTAAAAATGATTTAATAAGTAAGCACAACTATCAGTTTTACACTATGCTATCTTCAGGCATCTGATGATTACTTAGTGTCAAATTGACAGTTTTGTTTTTTTCTTTATTCAGTTTTACTCTGTATTATTGAGATCAATTGATGTTTTGACATTATTTCTACTGAGATTTATTTAAAGTTATATTGTCTAAAATTTGTAATATTTATGGGGGAAGGTTTCTCACTAAGGAGGGATATATCATCTGTAGTTATAAACAATGTGGATAAAGAAATCGACAGTGAATTTAATGCCTTAAGTAATCATCAGACCATTTGATAATGCAATCATTTTTGGGCCACACACACACTCTCTCTCTCTCTCTATATATATATATATATGATAAAATATAGTTTTAAGACATACTATATTTATGGGTTAGAGTGCTCAATATCAAGGATAGAGTGTATGTAAATATAAAAATGGATATTGAAGTTAAAAGCCAGTGGTGGCAGTCTGTTTCATTTAATGGCCTGATGATTGTGGTTAACCATGAGAGAGACTTTTGCTTGTGGGTGTTGACTTCAATGTCTACTTTTATATATATATATATATATATATATATATATATATATATATATATATATATGTGTGTGTGCGTGTGCGTGTGTGATAATATGATATGCAATTTCTACATACCAGAACAATGCTGGGTAATTGAATAATAAAATGGAAAAATTCTATGAAGCATGTTTCATACTTCAAAAGGACTTCTTCAGGACAAATTGTATTATATATAAGTTTTTCTTTTTGTCTTTCAATTGCCCTTCACTATATATATATATATATATATATATATATATCTTTTGTGTAACATGTTTCATTCATTACAACTTCATCAGACTAAGTTTATGTCAAGAAACTATTGAAATTTTAAAATACAGATATGATAATGAAAATATTACACCTTAGAATAATAGAAAAAATTGAGTATCACTTTATGTGTTGTTACTACTTATGGTTAACCAATATTGATGTTTGGAATCAATTTAAAGCCAAAGACATTGGCAGAGGAAGAGATAATGAATCTTGCATGATTAAAACGTTTTGATAGCCAAAGTGCCCTGACCACTCACACTTCTTATAGAAAACTTTAAAAATATGGAAGGCAAGTTCAAGTTTCACTTGAAGCTATTTTTTCACTCTTAATTCCCAGCAATTGTACAGCTGAAAAATAGAACATTTAAAAAGTACAAAAAGATGATTGATGTTTTACAACTTATCAACCCTTTGTAAGTTATTTAAAAATAAAACATATTTTGGATTGTAAGAATAATTTTTTTTGTGGGGAGAAGGGAGTGAATATTGAATTAACACAGCTTCCCTGTAGTTCCCCTATTAATACTTTTACCTTAATTGTTCTGATTAACTTTCCCCCATGGTACCTAGACTTTATAAATTTAAACACAGTTATAGATTGACAAAAAGGTCACATCATTTTACAGTTGAAATGACTAGATGCTACTGTAAGTTCTATGCTAACAGTCTCTTGTCTTGCACTTCTTGCTTGTGGAACTCTCTTCTGGCTTTCCAGTCAAGTTTGATCTTTGAAAATTTAAATACAATGTCAATCATTATCTCTTGTACTTTTATTGTTCCCTCACCTTAATAATATTTTTATTTAGACATTTTCTCTCACATTTAGTAACACCTGCATCTTAGTGGCTTTATTGCCGAGCTTGTTGGTGAAATAATTAAAAAAAAACTTCAAAGAGATCTGAAAGTCAGCTCTGTAGTCTCTTCATTAAACTATAAAGAAAAAAGCTAATAAGAAGAAGGCTATTTCTTCCCCATGCTTTGTATTTATTTACTCTAATTAAAATTTGACCACTGAAATTAGACAAATATCAACAATAGCTTTGATGTAATCAAATACGTCTAACAGTTTTAAAATTATCCTTTATATATATATATATATATATATATATATATGATATAAATTATTAGGAGGATTTGAGATAATCATTATTAAGTAATCCATCAAGTCTAGAAGAAACCTCTACAGAATGCAGAAAGCACTGGACGGGACTTTCGTCCTATATTTGGGACTCATCAGCAGTGCGCATCCACTACCGAGAATTGAAAACCGGACATTTACGATATATCAATGAATTACTTAATTATGATACACACACATATATATATATATATATATATATATATATATATATATATATATATTGAAAGAAAGAGAGAGAGAGAGAGTGAAAAATTAGAGCTAGAATTCTCTATTTTAGATTATTACATTTGAACATGCATATTTCTGCTACAAAATCATATTAATGTTTCGCTGCAACATAGCATCTCATCAGGCAGTGTGAAAATGATGGTTATAACAGTTTTTAAACAATTTTAATAATTGTTATAACCATCATTTTAACACCACCTGATGAGATGCATTTTTGTAGTGGAAATATGCATGTTCAAATGTAATAACCTAAAATAAAGTGTGTGTATGTGCATATATATATATATATATATATATATATATATATAAGTTCTCAGAAGTGTGTTTGTTTCCCTGTGTCTATTTCCGTAGATGGATAAAAACATATATTTGCCAAAGTTTGTAGATATTTTCATGTCATATTTTCATTTACAACAAAGCTGTAAAAAGTGGCTTGCATAAGTTTATATCAAAATGTAAGTACATATAAGCATTTATATATGTATAGTGATGTGTTTAAGCATACATTTTAAACAGGATCTATGTGAGAAAAACATTAAAAAAAACTCCTATGCTAGCATAATTTACCAAAGTTAACAGTATCAAGACAGTTATAACTTTACTTTCAGGTAAAGAAAAAATATCTCTTATATCTTTTTGATGCTTTCTGTATTTCTATAATGTCTGTTCTGAGAAAGTAAAAGCAATTCCTTTCCTCCAGATTGTCACTTTTTTTATTCTTCCCTTAAACAGATTACTTTTACTAGATTTGGTGTTCGATTGAAAAAGGGTTTCAATTTGTATGTGTTGATAGAAATACATTATGTCAACGCTGCAGTAGCTAATATCATGATTTTCTCTATCTTATAAATTTCCTTTCTCTTTTTTTTACCCGCCAATATTTATTCTAGAGTTTTTTTTTTCTTTCAAACCATTTTTATCCTTCTCCATTTTATTCACTTCCTTTTCTATATCAGTTACTTTTGTTGGTCTTTGCTGCCACCCTGTAGATTAACTTTGGTCTATGAATAATCTACCTTCAAGGCAGTCTTTGGAATCGCATGACAGAGCTGTACCTGGCGACAGAATGAAATACAGTGAAATAGAGAAGTGGGCTGGGGAGAAGAAAGGGAGGTAAATCTGATTGTTCTGCTTTCTTGAATCTCTGGTATTCCTGATACACATTTTATAGAATCAATACTTGGCTTTAAGATTTGGCTGAATAAACAATTAGCTGAAAAAATTGAAAGAGACTGTCAAAATATTCAAGGGTTCTATTGTTAAAGCTAGTAATATATGAATTCAGAATCTCTAATCTCCTGCAGTCATCTCTATCTGCTTATTTATCTATTTTTCATGGTTCATCACTGTGTTCTAGATTTTCTGTAACTAAATCATAGTATGATTATATGTATGCATTTATCCACCTACTTTATATATGCATTTCTGTGTGTGCGCATGTGTAGACTATTGTATTTAGATATTTACAATTGTTTTCAGCAGTTAATGTTCAAGCCCAGGTAAAAAGAGACAAGATTTTGGGTGTTGATTTTCAAAGCAAACATATCATGTGCAATATTAAAACAATACATGCCATCCACAATTTGAATGCAAGGATGAATAAATATATTGATGTAGATGGAAATATGCATCTATGGAAGCAAACACTGTGTCACACACACATATTGCTCTTCAACCAAACTGAATTGAGCTCTCCATGCCATTGACATATTTTGCATAGAAAACATTAAAATTTCCCTTTCTCTCTGCTGTGCAACAATAGCCTAGGGGTAGAATCTCAGACTGATACCAAATCAGTCAGGTTTTGATCCCAACTTGAAGCAATCAGATATCCAGCCACACTGAAGAGCTGTGATACGGCAAACCAGTTTGTCTATATTTTTGAACATTTTTTTTTAGTTCACTCAGGCCCTAGACTAGAGAAGTAATTGGTCTAAACTCAGCATGCTCAGCCTATTATATGTTGGAAAGGGTTTAAATTCAGAAATGTCCCTATCCAAACCTGCTTGTCTTACTAAGCATATAAACTCCCATTTGCTCTATTAATTTTATCCAGAAGACAGGAGAGAAGATATAAATCTATACTTTTCCTAAAGTTGTGAGTGTGAATTGAATGCAACAGGTTCGGCTTTAATTTTGATTTCATTTTGCTGACACCCTTATATATAATATCCCATAATTTCTGAAATTCCTCCTTCTGTATATGACTTAGCCAAAACTTTAAAGCAATGAATCCTACCATAATTCCACTAATTAATTTCTTTAAATACTGCACTCAAATAAAACTATTAATAATAATGGTACTATTGCTTCTTTAGACATTGAAAGTCTAATTACCAATTTCCCTGTCACAGAAATTATAGATAGCATAATACAAAATGTATCAATATTTAAATTATGCAATGGACAGTTTTCAATCTCCACCTGAAACTGAGAGTTGTACTACTGGTGAGAAAAAAATAAATATTTATTATTAATATAGATATTTTATTTTTCATAGAACTCGACATGTGCTTATTCAATCATTAACTTATCTTATGAATCAAGATTTATCAGAAAATGAATGTAGAAAAACTGAAATTTTCACAAATATTTCTAGTTTATTATAAAAAAAAAGTTTAAAATATCTATCATTACCAACAACTGTGTATATTTCTGAGATGAGGTATTCTATTAACACTGTTTGGACTGTTGTCCTTATCATTACTGTCACAAGTTTGTGTAAGTGGATGGCAGAACAGGGTGTAGGAGAAAAGGTGAAAAAACAAACCTTACTAAGAATAACTACGGATAGATAGTGATCGAGAGCTATGATTGCTTATGTCATGAAGAGATATAGTACAAAGAACAACAACAACATAGGATTATCTTATCAAATAAGCTACATTAACTATCTCTCTATATTTCTGAGATGAGGTATTAAGTACACTATTTACATTATTCGGACTATTGTCCTCATCTTTGTCGCCATATTTATTACAACGTTTCGGCCATTGTATGCTCCGTCCTTTTTCAGGTGGTTGGAATGTCAAACTGAACCCTTTATTTTGCTCACTGGGGTAGACTGTTCAAGTTCCATGTGCCATGTCTAATGGATGTTAGTTATCAGTTGTCTTGGAGAGGGGAATTAACAGGAGATAACTGATAACTGACATCCATTAGACATGGCACGTGGAATTAGAACAGTCTGCTCCAGTGAGTGAAATAAAGGGTTCAGTTCAACATTCCAACCACTTGAAAAAGACCGGAGCATACAACAGCCAAAACATAGTAATAAATATGGCAACAAAGATGAGGACAATAGTCCAAATGATGTAAATAGTGTAGATTAACCACATATAGAAGAATACTTTTTTTTAATCATTTCACCCTAAATAAGACAATAATAATACTAAGATGCAAGAGGCTACTAAGAGTGAAAGAAAATGAAATGTTAATGAGAGGAATGGACCATTTTTAAAAGAAAAGGATTCAAACAGACAAATATGCATTTAATTTTTTGAAAATTGAAGAAGAAAGAAACCAGAAAAGGGTTCCACAGTCAAGAAATGTGAGGAAAAAGAAACTTCCCCTTCCTTAAAAACTCAGTAAACCTCTAACTTGAGTGTCCCTTGGGCCTGTTACTCAGTGAATGATCAGAAAATAAAAAATAAAAAAATAATTGTGATATTTCAACAGTAAAATGATGTGACCTAACTGGCAATCTAATACTGTGTTTAAATTCATGTGTTCACAGTACCAAAGGGGTTCATGGTTACAAAGAGAGAAATAGCATTGATATATGATTTAAGATGACACATTTTTACCCTCATTTAAGTGCATTTCTACTTTATTTATAACTACTTACAAATGGAATATATTTAATTAAATATACACTAGAAAAAAATGATGAGCATTTTGCAGTTTTATTTTGATATTAGAGTGATACAGCATAAAAGGAAAGAAAAAATCTCCAGTGTTCAACTGAAAAAAAATTAATGAACATATTCTGAAAAGAAATTTTTAGATGAAGCAATTTTCTTGATATTCAGTCTGTTTTTCACTTCAAATTATGCATAAGTAAATATGAATAATTTCTTGCAGGGAGAACTTGAAAATGGAACAAAATTAAAACAAAAATAATAAGTAAATATAAAAGATAGTAAATAAATAAGGCTAAAAGCAAATATGACTGTTGGAATAGATAAGTATAAAAATCATAAATGTAAATTGTTTGGGAAAAATATGTAGTAAACTGCAGAAATGGTTACCAAATTCAATTATTAGTTATTATATCTAATAAAATAACTATTTGGTTCCAATACCTTCATAATTTTAATAATTTTTGATGAAATTCTTTTCATGTGTACCTATTTACACCTGACTGCTTCTTTCATCTTATTTTTAAGAGTTGCTGTAACAGAGTACAAAAAGTGTGAAACAGAAATCCAAAACTACATTGGAAAAGTGTGAAACAGAAATCCCAAACTACATTGGAATAATGAAAGTTGCTTTCCAAAACCTAAGCAAAGTATTAAGAAATAGAAAAATTTAATTAAAAACAAAGAAAAGAGGACTGAACTGCTATATAATATCAGACCTGTATGGCAGTGAATGCTGGACATTCACTGCAAAAATGAAAACGAGACTTGAAGTAACAGAAATGTGGTTCTACAGAAGGATGGCAAGAATATGATAGAAAGAACATGTGAGCAGTGACAGATTAAAAAAGGAAAAAAGACAAAAAGGACACTTAATATCAGAAAGAGAGTTGAAATTTCTAGGTCATATAATTTGGAAATAGGGCTTGGAGAATTTGATACTCACAGGACAGATTGAAGGCAAGAGGAACAGAGGAAAACAATAAATATCATAATCTGTCAGCTTGAGAAAAAGAGTGGTAGAACAAGATTTAGGAGAGATAACAAAAAGATAAAATTTCTTAAGAACTATAATGGACAGGAAACTGTGGAGAGCCATGATCACCAATGTCCTGAAGAGATATGGCACAGAAAAGAAGATGTTGTCTGATTCTTCATCAACCAACATGTGTGCATTATGCCTTTTAATAACAGTCTATGAGGAGGTATTGAAAATTTTCTGACCTAACCAAGAAGGTATTTAAAAAAAATTCTGATATTTGAGACAGAAATGATATGAAAATTTAACATCAAGCATTGTTATTGGATAGCTGAATGGTGACAACATTCACTGCTATTGTGATGTCACTAATGTTCAAAGGTGTGTTAAGCATCATCAGCTGTGCGACACATAATAGAATAAAAGAATTACAGTTCAAGTAACCTGAAGTTTTTGCTACAGGTGAAATTTCTGGGACATATAATAACAAAAGGGATTTGGAAAATTTGACACTCACAGGACATCCTGAAGCCAGAGGGAAACAGAAAGTAACATACCTAACATGCTTGTGTAAATGAATGGCAGAACAGAGACTGAGAAATATAATAGAGAGACAAATATTGCTTAGAGCTACAAAGGATCGGAAGTTATTGAAAGCTTTGATATCCCTCATCCTGAAGAGACATTCTATATAAAAGAATAAGAATCAGTCAGATATCCAGTCTATGCTGAGAATAGTTTATTACACTCTTATTTTATAACATTGATGATTAGAAAGATCAAAAATGTTGAATATGTAACATAGAAATAGATTATTTTCAATAAGAAACTGTATTGTAACAAAAGTGTTAAACAAGTTAGAAAAAAATAATAAAAATTTATAGTTTCATAGGTTTAATAGATGAAGAATTCAGATTTAACAAAATTTAACAATGAATTAAATCATCAAAATAAAGTGACTAACTTGAATAATCTGCTAAAAATATACAAACAAACCAAATTCAAAACAATGCAATGTAGGAAAATTTGAATTGATAATTCAGTAACCTTTTTGCTTCAGTTAATTCAGAAAGTGACAGATTAAGTCCATATTCTAAAATAGAAGTTATTACAGTGTAACCCGGATATAAGAGAGTTGCCGGGACCGGAGAAGAAGTTTCTTATATCCGGGTTTGGTCTATTTTGTTTAGGTAAGTATGGCTCTAATTTGGGACCAGATAAAATCTCTCTTATATCCGGGTTTCTCTTATATCCGGATTTGGTCTATTTTGTTTAGGTAAGTATGGCTCTAATTTGGGACCAAAGAAAATCTCTCTTATACCCGGGTTTCCCTTATATCAGGGTTTGGTCTATTTTGTTTAGGTAAGTATGGCTCTAATTTGGGACCAGAGAAAATCTCTCTTATATCCGGGTTACACTGTATTACTATTTTGATTACTCTTTTAAACTTTTCCAAACAGAACTGATTTCTAAATTTTTCCAGTCTTAAAATAACTCGAATTTAAATTCAATTTGTGAGTGATCTACAGAACTCCTTAATACCATTTTTGATTAACGTATTCTTTTTTGTATGACTTACATTTGAAAAAAATATTTCATGGCTTCCTTATTTCAAGCCAGGAAATATTTTTAGAGTGTAAGAATTTTTTTTAATAATAAAGAAGAGTTGGATTCATGCCTTTCCCAGTGGTATTTGCATGTAAGTGAATATAACAAACCCAACAGGAATTTGAACTTGGCTCACTGATTAACAATTCTGAGTCATTATCCATTACATCACCTGCACGTCCAACCTTACAGCACCTGGTATTCCCATGTGGTCACCCATCTAGGTACTGACAAGGCTCAACATTGCTTAACTTTGGTGATCATACAGGAACCGATGTTTCAACATGGTGTGACTGTAAGCTTTTTACAGTCTTAAGTTAACTCAAATTTAAATTCGATATCTGTGATATACAAAACTCCTCAAGACCATATTTATTTTGGTAGGATTATGCTTTGACAATTTCAAAGAGATATTTTTTCAGATTTTCCATGGTAACTAGATGCAATAAAATAACCTATCTGATAATCCTCAAACACTTCTGACCACTATTTTGTAACTACTTCCATTGGTCATAGCACTATTTCATCCTTTCTGATTCTATTGTTGTCTATGAACTGATCGATAAAGATTCTTGCTGGTCTACTCCTTGATCTTTTTTCATAATTTTTTATATAAACTGAGACAAGCCTCTTGTTTACTTTTCCAGTAAATGACACTCATTGCTGAAAAACGTAAAATACATGGTAAATATAACTACAAGCATGTTGCAGTTGGCCAGGTACTAATCCTGTTGAAGTGCATGTTATCATCTGATTTAAGTTATTCCTATATTTTCTATGCTTCAAACTAATCATCAGAGTAAAGAATGGCTTACAAGTCCTCTGGGATACTAATAAATTTATGTATTCATTGTTGCTAAAGGAAAACTAGAAGTCTTACCAGGATTTATTATTGGTGGGTACAATTATTAACAGCATAAGATATGCAAATGGCACTGTGCTGATGACAGACACAAAAAGAAAACTGCAGGAACCTGTAGATATAGTATTAAAGGAAAGTAGGAAGAAAGGCCTAACTCTCAATTGTAAGAAAACAGAATGTATATCTGTAAGCAAGAGGAACCATCAAAGGTGCAAGCTCTTAACAGCTGTTGATAGTCCTCAAGTGATGTTATTTCTTTTATTTGGTTCAGTTTTTTCTTTGTGATTCTGTAGCACAAGGCAACAAAGTCAGACAAAAGGATGGTGTTTTAATGAGACCATGCTTCAATCACTCTAAAACACTTTAAACATTGATCTGAGGAAGCAGGTGTATCTAGCTGACAGTTTAGATATTACTGGACAAGATTGACACTATGCATGGCATCCATATGAAAGACTTGATCTAATGACTCAAGATTTTACATTAATATTTTCATTTAATTCATGCTTACTTTTCTAACACTATTTTTTAACTTGAACTTGCTTTATTTCTCTTTATGGAACATGTGACACTGAAATCCCAACAAGCATTGGATTAATGAATGATGCATTCCAAAAGCTAAACAAAATACAAAGGTAAAAATATTCTATTTCCTTGGAAACAAAGGAAAGAGTGCTGAACAGCTATTTAATATAACTCCTCTTGTATTGCGGTGGATGCTGGACAATCTCCCCACAGATGAAGAGAAAAATGGAGACAGCAGAAATGTATATCTGCAGGAGGATGAGAATTCCATATGTGGAGTAAGTAAGCAACAAGTACGACTTCTAGAAAATGGCAATAAAAAGAACACGTACTCAGGAATGGAAGGAGTTGAATTTTCTTTGACACATAATCAGGAAGGAAAAGCTTGAATAACATGACCCTCAAAGGGCATATCAAGGGCAAGAGAGACAGGAAAGCAATAAGCCCCCTACCTGATGAGCTTGTGTGAATAAATAGAGGACAAGGGGTACAGGAAACTTGGCAAAGAATCGCTATTAAGGGCCACAAGGGATAAAAAGCTGTGGAGAGCCACTCTAACCCACATACTGAAGGGTTAAGTCATAGGAAGAAATCTCTAGGTTATCAGATTATCTATCAAATTAAATATAAAATCATGGAGGGTCTGTTTTCTTTTCTCATGTTTCCTCTTTTTATATTTGTCCCAATTTGCTACAGCTAATAAGATTCATTTCAGGTACATTTAAAGGGAAAATGATGTTCTTTGCTTAACCAAGAAGGGAGTATCATTCAAATAAAATTCTGATGTCTTATCATTTGATCAGATTTTTGAAAACTGATGCAGCAGTGAATTTACAGTACCTACTCATATATAAAATGATAAAATTGTCATCTAAATTATGCAAAAATAAAAATAACACTGGCATCTCATTTTAACAGATATATTTACCAAAATTACATAAAAAATATCTTGAAATAGTAAAGGGTAGATTCATTCAATAAAATTGCCACTGGCTTCAACCTTGGCCTCTAAACAACTTCAGAATCTTTTGCATCTCTTTTGGATGGTTTCCTTTCCTTTAATTTATCTTTGGTGTTACAAGTATTTTTGTTGGTCTCTCACTCAACTGCACCCCATACATAATAATCAAGATGGTTGCAGTATGGGGAGTTAGGTGGCCAGATGTAAGGGGTGATGTGGTCACAAAAATTTTGATAGCCATGACTGGGTTCACTTGATTGTGTGGCATAGTGTAGAGTTCTGTTGCCAGGCATAGAGTCTTCCAGAAGCCACCATCATGACACAGGGCATCACTACCTCTTCAAGGCACTTGATATAGGCCTCTGTGCTGAGTCTGAGGCCCTCACCTACAAATTTGTGAGTTCTTTTCTAAGAATGATCAAAGTGAGTTTTTCGAGTTGCCGTACCTTCATAATCACCATAAGACTCATTCAACTCTTTCTGAATCTTCTGCATTGTCCTCAGATTGATACCCAAATACTTCAAATGCCAAGCAGTACAGCATGCCATTTCCAAATTCTGGCACAGTCAATTACATCATGGTGCTCTTTTTCTCAAAGACAGTGCCCAACTGACCCTATTATACAGTGCGGTTGACAAAATCAAAAACAAACAACACGCATATGCGAAATTAAAAATATAAAATGGCAATAATTTACCCATCACACCCTCTATATTTTCAGTTACTATCCTGAACATAAATAAATATACTGTTTAAAAAATAAATGAAGCATCTATTTAATATGAGCGTACACTAAAAATAATGTGTAAAGTGATAAGTGTATATATATATATATATATATAGAGAGAGAGAGAGAGAGAGAGAGAGAAAGAGAGAGGAAGAGAAAGAGAGTGAGAGAGTGGGGGGTTGATAAAATTCAACATTGCATAATGACTGTCAGTTTCACACCTTATACAATCATGAAACTATGCCGTGTTGATTTTTATATCTACACAATTATATATATAGACAAATCTTTATGTAACAGCAGATTCTTTCATTAAATGGCCTACAGACAAATCAGACTGAAAACACTGGTTCTCATTCAATCACTGAAGTTAAACAGCATCAAGCATGGTCAGTATTTAGATGGGGGATTACTTTGAAATAGCAGGTAGTGAATGTAACCTCAACAAACCAAAGTATGTTACAGCTTTAAATAACCCACAAATGGTTGATAAGCCTTAAAAAAGAAATCACTCAATTGATCCTTCTTTAAATGAAAAGTAAATGTATAAACTCAAACTGAACATTTGAATAAAACATTGCTTGAGGACCAGAGTTTTTATTACTTTTTGTGTGCATACATGTATCATTTAATACAATTTATTTATGGTTACTGAAATCTACTACAAAAATGTATCTTGTTCAGAGCTATTTTATTCTTTGTTTCAAATTGCTTTTATCCACCAGAATTGAAGTTAAAGTTATATCTGTCTTTATTTATAATCCTCTTGACAATGATGAGAAAAAAATCTCAAGCCACTAAGAATAAAGAAAGGCATGGAAATAAAGAATAAAATAACCTCCTCCTCAAATTGAAAACATAGACAATCAGCAAAAATCCCATTTATTCTTTTCCTTTTATTGATGGTCTGAAATGTGTTGCAAGTGACTTTATTACTTTTAAGACTTTGGCTCCTACTGTTTTCAATCTTATTCAAAAAGTAAAATGACACAGGCAAAAACTGTCACAGTTTTCTAGTCAGATTATTGAGGAAGCAGTCATGGTTAAGTAGAATTGACAAAATTATCAATAACAATAAGGAGATGAAGAAGAACAGGGTAAAATAATATGAGACGAGACAATATAATGCAAACCAAAGCAAAACATTTCTAAGACAATAACAAAGTGAAAAGTTCACAAAATAGAAATAGTGTTCACACACAAAAGGGATACAGTCAAGTTGTTATAACCTTCTGACATCAAGGCAAGAAAGAAAAAGTGTCTGGGTAAAACTGAGAATTGTCCATTTTTATTGGCTAGAAATAAATCCCAGCATGCATCTGTAGGATTTGTCTATAATTTTGGCAGGGGTAGCAGTAATCGCCTGATATTGAAAACATTACAGATGTTTCTTTTTCTTTTTCATAACCCATCTTTCATTTTGGTTACTTTTTGTTTTGGAAACCATGTTTGCTGTGGCTTTTATTACTTGTATCTTCTTTCAATTTAATATATGTAAACATGCTGTATCTCTTTTTGTCCTTGGAAGTTATCAATTAGACAAAAGGATAACAAACATCACCTATCCCCAAAACTAAGAAATATTCAATGTCTCAAATCTCAATAGCTCAAAGCTCTTGTCCTTCCATTCCTCTTTCTTGTGTCACTTGATTAGATTTTTTCTTAAAGGCAATCTTGTGATCTTCACAAATAACACCTGCATGACTCCAAATCTGATCACTGGAGCTCAGGCTATTTTATTCAGTCAAAGTGAATACATTACTTTATGATAGTGTTTTTGGCAAATTTTCTTCATGTTCCTCTTTTCACATCTGTCACAATTTGTTTCAGCTGCTCACATCCATTTCAGGTGTTTATGAAGAAAAAAATGAAAAGTATTTAGCCTAAGAAGGGAATCCAAACAAAAATTCTGATGCCTGTTAGATTTTGTGAAGTTAGGTAGAGAAATTTTGCAGTACTTCATCTTGAAGATAGATAAGTATTAGGTTGGTGCAAAAATAATGTCGTTTTCTCCTATATGTTACCACGTGAGAAAACGACATTATTTTTGCACCAACCTAATAGATAGTATGGACAAAAAGTTCAACACTGCATGGTGACGGGCAATTACATGCTTTATGCAATTATCAGGATTTGAAATGCCACTCATCATGCTGTATTGATTTCTATGTCCACATTTTTATAGCTTTAAATACTGTAAACCCAATATTTAACATGCTTCTCCCAAATAAAGCAAATATTAGATACATAAATATACACACACAAGAGAGTACTGAAAGGTTCTTGACCTGAACTCTTCCTAAAATCAATATTTCAAGAACCAAGCACCAGAATGGTTGTAGGAGTAAAGAAACTAGATAACAATATGCAGTTAGTTAACTTTAGACTGAATATATGGAATAGAATATATTCATCACTGCTTGAGGTCAGTAAGGCCAAGAACATTTCAATATACCCTTATATATATATATATATATATATATATATATATATATATATATATATATATATATAGAGAGAGAGAGAGAGAGAGAGAGAGAGAGAGAGAAAGAGAGAAAATAAAACTTTTAAAATGGCACCATGAATTTGATCATAATTCATTATGCTTAGGTAAGTCTAGTTTTATTACATCCTTATAGAATAGGTTTATCTTTGCATAAAAAAAACCATTAATGTAATAAAAGTCTAGAAAGGTATGTTATACTCTGTTTCAAACTAGATCTCATTTTGATTCACTCTACATCAAAGCCTGTCAGCTCACAAAGCAAATCCCCACAATATATATATATATATATATAAAATAAAGTATAAAAGGAGTCAATCACAGATATTGTCGCAAAATCAAAAAGTATGATAAAACATTCTGAATCATGATCTACCACATCTGTTCTTAAGCATGCCACTCATGACACTGTCAGCAGTCATGGTAAATGGACAAACTGTCAAAGTTGCCACCAATAATTTCGGTCAACTGACTTGATACACACATCAACTCTAGGCCCTACTGACTATCCTACAGGTTACTTTCCTTGCCCACAAAGAGACATTCCATCTTCATCCTCTATAATGGCAATACAAAGTATTTTTTCTTTACAATTCTTGTCTTCTTTTCTTTTTACCACAATGTTATTGTTGTTATTCATTCTCACTTGTTATTTTGTTTTTGTTTTCTCATGCTAAGATATGTGCATTTATAACAGATATTTACTTCAAAATATAAAATCTAACATTTTCAATTATTTTTTTAAGCTGTGAGATAAAATGGTACTGCTATTCCATATACAAATACGTCTATGAAAAGTCCAACCCAAGAAAGTTGAACAATATTATAATGGGAACATTATGTTACTAATAACAAGGAAAATGTAATGGTTCAAATAATGAGAGATACTGAACTTTCACATTTTGTGTATTGATATTGTTAATGTCAGTTGAATGCCAACAGAAAAAACAAATTTTCTTTTCTGACCTTCATTCATCACTGACCTAATTTGCTAAATGCACAATAAACAAAATATTAATCATTTCTTATAGCAGCATAAAATATAGTAAACTTTTTTTTTAAGTGGTAACATACTTGGAAAAATTTAAATGAAAAGAAAATACTTCACATTTCTTTGAAAATATAATAAAGGAAGGAAAAGAATCCCATTAGTATGCAAAACAAACTGATTTAAAATTGATTAAAACTGATTAGATTTAGTGGTGACGGAACAGACTGTTAAGACAAGCAAGCTTTGGATGTGATTAAAATTCTTATTTTGTATGCAAATGTTCAAGTTCCAATTTAATGAAGCAGACATGTTTGTTTATTTACTTCAGTCTGTATACAAAGTCAATCAGTCTTAAATTTTCTCTTAATAAAGAAGACAAACTCACAGAACCAAACAAACAAGTCTTAAAGCTCAGCTTTAATGAAAACATATTATTAAGTATTGACTGTAATGGATATTAATAAGACTGCAATAAGTGTTCAACTTTCATACTGGATTCTTGATACTGATTTCTTTAGTTCAGTATCAAGAACTATGTTGTCATTTTTTGCAACAGTATTTTTTATGAACTTTATACAGTGTAACCCGGATATAAGAGAGTTGCCGGGACCGGAGAAGAAGTTTCTTATATCCGGGTTTGGTTTATTTTGTTTAGGTAAGTATGGCTCTAATTTGGGACCAGAGAAAATCTCTCTTATATCCGGGTCTCTTATATCAGGATTACACTGTATATGGAAATTTATTAAAATTTGAATAAATTTTCACTTTTCCTTTTTATCTGATGCTATTATTTCATGTTAATCCTTATCATTTTTCTTCTAAATTAGGAAAAAGTAGTTTTTGTTAGTTTCTGAGATAAATGTTCTTAATATTCATTGTTTTTATTTGAATTACCATTGTCTTCATTTCTTCAGAGTTTTTTTATCAATGAATTCTCCAGCTATCTTCAGGCAAATCTTGTTAGATGCACAATCTTATTCCATTTATAATCTATCCCACTATGGATTATTTTCATAATTTATAACTCATTCCACTGAAATCAAAACTGCTATTTTATTGGGGATAAATAACCAATGATCAAACATAAAAGGAGATTGGAATATAGTGTTCATAATCTGTAATTAGCAATGGACAACTTCTACTGTTTTCCTAGAACCTTCAAAGTGTAAAACATAGAAGTGTTAAATGTATTGAATTTCAGGATACTGCAGTTGTTTTGGGCAATATTTTATAGTACATAGACCAGAATAAAAGCCACAACTCAAAGAATTTTATAGTAAATAGACTAGGAACAGCCACTCAAAGAATACCAAATGATGAACACGATGAAACATCAAGGAAAACTAAAAACAACATGAGCTTTGTCAACAAATATTGATTATCAGAAAAGATTTTTTATGCAAATGTTTCAAAGAAGAAAGATGAATTATCCATCAAATCCGAATGTTTCAATAGACTTTATGTTTAAAAGTGTCATTTTAGATATTAATCTTTGTGTTATTAAGAAAATGATATTTATCATCAGATATTATGAACAAAGCCTGATTAGAATTATATAAATCTATTTTTTAAGTTAAATTAAGTTTAATATTTTCAGAAATTCAAGTTAAAAGTCCCAAATGTGTGTTTCTGAATTCTTATCCAGTGATTAGAATCATTTATAAATTCCTATCACTTTTGTTATAATTTGATTCAAAGATGATTCTCAAAAATGAATGTGTTTTTATCAAATTTTATTTCATAGCCACAAACTGAAAAATATGTATAAATATGTAAAAATGTATATATAAACTATTTATTTATATAACATTTTATATCACAACTAGGATGTATAAATACATTAAATCTACCATTTACTGTAATGTATTTACACATATTTGGACACAGCAAATTGTACAAGCATTTATAAGCCAAGTAAATAGAGGCCAAAATTACCATAATCTGTTTAGTATGTGAATAAATATAGCAAATAAAATATTTCAAAAGTTTGCTGAAAATGTCTTGAACCAACCTACTTCTTAAAATTCATATTCTGATATCTGGTCATTGAGATACTGATTTTGGAAAGTGGGTTAGTCAAAGTAATTTTTAGCACCCCTTTATAATAATTCAAAAAAGTTCACCATTTAATACCTATATACATTTTGTTCAAAGCTATATGGAAAACTTTAAAATCAGATGCATACCTGGAGGGCAGAAAGTGTATATTTTGGCTTCTCATCAAAGAAAAATTTGTAATAGCCCTCACTTGGTAATGTTTGTATTTGTGAAGTGAAGGTCTTTTATACAGTTATGAATGAATGAAAATCACTGTTGTAATATGAGCCATGAAATAAAATCAGAATTTGATGATTAAACCACCAAGTTTTGCAAATTTGGCACTCAGTTTGAATCTTGAGTGTTTGGTGCATAAATCAAATTAAGAAAAAAGAGATTAAAGACAGAATTATTGTTAGGTGCACAGAAAATGGAATGTCATGCTAAGTTCAAATCCATAGCTAGTATGTTGCATTTACTTTCATACAAATGACCTTAAAAAAGAAAGAATTTATCTCTTCTCTCTCTAGAGATGTCAGAATAGATTGGGTTGTGTGGCTACTTATCTAAGAAAAAAAAAAACTGTGTAGAAGGCAATGGAAAATCACTCCATAATATTTCTATGAATGCATGGCAATTCACAGATAATAAAGTAAAAAGACTGTGGAGAGCTATAATTGCTTATGTCCTCAATGGACATCAGAAGACAGAATATTACAGACAGAATAGGGATAATATATTGAGTGTGTGTGTGTGTGTGTGTGTACTGAAATATTATGAAATTGATTATCATAAAACCTCTCTTAAAACATTATAAAAGACAACTCTTTGTTTCTCCAGGAAGAATATCTTCTGGATTTTATAATCAATATTAATATAAATGGAATAGTCCACTACTAATATATGCAGCTAACCTAACTCTTTAATAATATCATATTAAACATAAATAGTGGGTGGGATTGACATACACTATAAAATATGGTAATTACTAATAACCATCTTGGTCAACAGGTCTGTTTTGGAGCTTGGGGTTGTGTTGACCTTGTCTTAATATTATTTTTATATATTTATTTTAGGACATCACTTGACCAGAACAGGACTGTAATATCATGACCAAAATTATACACACTAGCATGCAGAAGGTGGACAGTGGGTGTGACAGCACTGGGCATCCATATCAGGATGGCTTCCAATCAAAGAGTAAAATAAAAATTTAGCTTTTGAAATTTGAAATTGTTAATTTCGTTGTACAAGCACCATAGAGTCCCACAAGTTGGTGTGAATGTGGATCTGTGTTTTGATAAGTGAGACTGGAGTAGGCCCCACCATACTTGAGTCTTAGGGTTATACAGTCTAAAGAGTTGGTGCCAGGAATCACCAGACCTCTGCACATCACTGATTATACATATGGTACAATAAAATAGAATTCAGAAAGTATCTGTGTTTATAGTTATAGGAAAAAAATGATAAATTGATTTATTATACATTTCAACACGTCAAGAAATACACAATAAGTAACACTGAATGTATAGATAATTTGTTATAAGTCAGAAATATTTAAAATATTCAAGTTTTTCTTTACAATAATGAAGTAGAGAAATAAGTGTTTCATTAGTAATTTCTTATTTTTTATAGTACTTTTAATAAGAGTCTTAGTAATACATTTAAAATAAATTATTGTATTATTCAAAGATCATATATGTATATAATTTTGCTAAACACCAAAATAAAGAAATATTTGCTTATCTGTAGCTGGCAATATATTTTATCATAGATTATCCCGAGCACTTGTTTCCTTAGGTGACTGAAGGACAATTTAAATTTTTATTTCTTTTGATGGTAAAATTTTTTATTATAATTTATCATGAGGATATTCCATATTGTATTTAATTTCTTTTTATAATGTAACTTTTTCTTTCTTTATTGTTAACTACAATTCTTATCTTGTATTTTAAAGTATTTTCATTGCTCAACTTTTAATTTTCTTTTATTATTAATTATTTTGATTTTCAGACTGCTACATGATATAATAATAAGGGTTGGGTGTTATTTAGTTATTTATTTATTGCTATCACTACAGGACAGTTTAATAAACAGAAGCATCTGATTAGCAGATACCATCAGTAATGTTAATATAATTTCTTAAATACACTGTTTCCATTCAAAGGTAGCAAAATTTATAACAGTATATGATTACCTTCTAACAATGAAAACATATTTATCTGCAAAACTATCACCATGATTTGAAATAAATGAAAATTTTTAAACTAAGCTCTCCAGAGCTGTCAAAGAGATAACTACATTAAAATAATCAGAATCACAAAGCAAGTACCAAAATAATATATCATTATAGTTCTCATAAAAACAAGTACCAACATCTACAGATATTCAAAATTGAAAAATATCTCCTCTAAAATGACTTTGCACACTCTCTTTTCATTCATAAATTAATAATTATTATATCTTAGTTCTGGATAAGTTTGAGGTCATCAATATATGCCTAAGAGAAAATAAATATTTCTGACAAGATATCTGTCTGTAGAAGCGACAAACTGTCAAATACAGAATAGATGTGTAATTAAATTAAGAAAAATGGCTGTCAATCTGAAATAGGTGTCTGTCTCAGAAAGAGGCTCAGTAGCATAAAAAAATACTTATATCTGGACTCCTGGTTTTCTAAAAGTTTCCTCCATAAGATATTAATAATAAACACTGTTAAATCATTCTATCTCAGTGATTTATAACTATTTTAATATTTATATTTAATATTAATTAACTATAATAAAATATTTAGAATGTATTTTATTAATTCTTTTCAAAATATCTTGGAAATTAGAAAAAAAAACCAAATAGGCTAGTTTGCCAGTCCTGACAGAATAGACACCATGGCTATTTTGCTGGTAAATATAAATAGTGTTTTAGAAGTAAGAATATATTATATATAAATATATATGTATTTCCCAAGGAAAAAAATCAAGACTTGATAAGAAAACTCCATTCATTAACAAATCATCCAGTGACAGGAATCTATAGATATTAGGTTGGTGCAAAAATAATGACGTAATAATGTCGTTTTTGACGTATTTTTTAATGTCAAAAAACGACATTATTACGTCATTATTTTTGCACCAACCTAATATTTGGCTACTTTGTTAGTGATAAAGATGCCATTCATGCTATTGGTGGAGAAGTTCCATCTAAAGATACTGCAATACCAACAGCATGATTGGATGAAAAGGTGATAAATCCAGAAGATCTGCAGATATTCTGATCCAAATAGCAGGAAAGCTGTGCAATATGTTTATAGAGCCTTGAGATCATCATTACAGTGGTTGTGTGAGCTGTGCAGATAGAACTTGAACAACATAAATTCTGTGGTCTGTGACTTATTTTCACTGGATCTCTTTTTGATTACTTGCAACAATTTCTTATTTGTCTGTTGTATAATCTGCTCATAGTATTATCAACATTTTTCAGTAGAACTAGAACTCTGTTACTTCAAGTCTTCATTTGTGTCAAAACTGTCTTACATTCACTGACATAGAGATGCTTCTTCTTTTATGGGTTGTATCCCTTCAGGACATAGGCGACCAGGCCCTCCACATCTTCCTGTTCCTTAATAAGTTTTGTCTTTTTGTTATTTCACCCAAACCCTGTTTTGCCATCCAGTTGCTCAAGCCCGTCAAGTATGGCACACATTGCTTTCCTCTTTCCCTCTATATGTCCTGTGAGTATCAGGTTTTCCTTCCTCAAATTCAACTGCCTCTTCCTGATGTGAAGTATAAATTTCTATTTTGTTTCCATTCTCTCATCATTGCTCACTTGTTCAGCCAATGGTATCCTCTGCATCAGTAGAGACACATTTCTGTTTTTTCAAGGTTCTTCATCTTTGAGGAGATTGTCCAGCATTCACTGCCAGGAGGGCAGATATCACATAAAGTGATCTAATTAAATGATGACAAAACTGAAAATTCACAGATCTATCATTCAATCTTTGATAAACAGTATAAATTTGGAGGATATTTTTTAACCGTTTCATCCCAAGCAAGGCGAGAATGCCACTAGTATGCAGTGGATTACAAAGAGTGAGAGAAAAGACTGGGTATAATGATGACTGAGGAAAGGATAAAAAAAATGAACATGATTCAAGAAGACAGAAGATGTTGTATTTAAATTTTTGAAGATTGTAGTTTTCAGGGAAGCAAGTGAATGGAAGGGAGTTCCACAGAAAGAAAAGAAGCAGTTGGAGTAGTAGTGGCAGTTACATTTAACTGTTTCAACAGTAAAAAGGTGGGACATAGATGCCAATCTGGTAGCACGCTTAAATTCAAGAAATCGGGGTACCAGGGAAAAAAGCTCATGGGAGCAGATGGCATGAAAAGATTTGTAGAAAAAACTGAGAGAAGCCATATCATGTCTGTGAGAAAGTGTCTGAAGTTGAGATGCCAAGTTAGAATCAATTACATTGCAGATCCTTCTTTTGATTTTGTCAAGAACCTTGAAATGAATAGCAGGAGCACCAGACCAGATATAGCAACAGTATTCAATACATGGGTGAATATGTTCATTTATATAAAGGAAAATGTGTTTTGTTTAACATATTTGTATAACATAAAAGCCATAATTGTTGTTAGGTATACTGCTTTTTCAAATCTTTTTTTTTTTTTTTGATAAGATATGGAAATTTACATTTACTACCACTAAGAATGAAATATTAATGATAAAAATATTGAGAAAGTAAAATGAAAAGAAAAAAAAAACCTTTGAATAATTTAGCCTTCATGTATGTAGCTTTCTTTTTCTATTTTAATCAAATTTTTCCCAAATAATTCATTTCTAATGATGCTAATTTCAAAAGTGGTACTTTAGCTCTATACTTAGTTAAGGAAAACTAGGTTTCTTACAGTTAATTTGATAAGTATCATAAATAATATTTAGGAAAAGTAAAAAAGAATGAAACAAGTTACAAAAAAAACCAAGTGACAATGAAATATTAAATTTGAACATCACATGACTTTGACATTAATGCTATAATTTAGTTAACGTTACTTTTTTTTTTCTTAAATTATTCATATACAAAGAATATATATTTTACAATTATTCCTTGTTGAAATGTTTGCAATAGAAGTTTGAGGTTTATTGTTATGACAAAGACCAGATGATGAAACTAATCCATTAAATATAATGTTATTTGACAATGCTAATGTGCATATTTATAAAAAGGCATGTGCATATTATAAACACTTTATATCTGAATTGGTGTAAAAAAATATAGATACAAAAAAAAGGTGTATCTGATTGCCAGCAAAGCAAACACTTATAATACGATATAAAAAAAAATAATACTAATGAGAAGGACTGCAGGTTCTAACATATCCATGCTGCCAAGAGATGACAGCATTTTAAATATATTTTTTCCTAATATCGTCATATTCTACTCTTTTACAGTTTTTTCATCTTCTGACTGGATAAACATCTTGGAGCAGTTTATCATTGTCAAAGCAAAGCCACTGTCATTTAATGCCAGTGTAATTTATCCAGTTATCTCCCTTGGACTGCTAACATTAAAAGTTAGAGATAATGTAAACGACAAAATATATACAAATATTAGGTTGGTGCAACAATAATGACGTAATAATGTCGTTTTTTGACGTTAAAAAATACGTCAAAAAACGACATTATTACGTCATTATTTTTGCACCAACCTAATATATAGTTGGCCCAATCAAAGTTTTTAATTCAAAATTCAATCTTAAAATATATTTTGCTAAGTGTGAATTGAAAATATGGACCAAGTCTGAGAGAATAATTAAATAAGAAACAAGTGGGGAATCTTTTAAGAATTCAACATTTTCCTATTAATTTAAGTTTATCAGAAATTTTGGGAGGGAAATGCTTCAGAGTTAAGTTTCAGTTTTTAAATTCTATGGCTGTATTGACAGCATGCATCCCAGGCACCAGTTGTTTCAACTGTTACCCCGCAGAACAATGTTTTAGTTCTGTTAGTTCTAGGACTAAACACTTGAGAGACAGCTTTAATCCTTAGGCCCTGCATAAAATGAATGTTGCTGCATGCATACTGACAATGTAATTTAAAAATATTACTTTTCTTCATTTGTTGCAGTCTCTGATTATTTTTTGTTTTATTTGTGTAGGTTATGTTCATGCACCCGAGGACTACTGACCAATTTCATTATGCATTGTACAGTTACAAGAAAAATAAAAAAAAATAGGTTCATTGGTTGCATGATTAAATAAGGAACAAGACGGAAATATTTATAAATTTAACATGTTTTGCTATTTATTTAGATTTAGTAGAAATTATTGGAGTTAAAAATTATTTATATTTGCTAGTGTCAGTGTTTATTTTTGTATCAATTTTAAAGTTCAATTGTTTTAACTTTATAGTTTGTTTGGAATCACTCATATACCCCATGAAATATCATCATTGTATAAGTGCACATTAAATGATTGAATTCATTAGTGTAAAGTGTAACCCGGATATAAGAGAGATTTTCTTTGGTCCCAAATTAGAGCCTGTGTTAATGTATACATAATAGATCAAACCCGGATATAAGAGAAACCCGATTTAAGAGACTTCTTCTCTGGTCCCAACAACTCTCTTATATCCAGGTTACACTGTATTTTAATTGTATGATAAATATGATGAGTGCTGGAAGTGAATGTGTAACACTAAGTTACATCACCTGTAATTAAAATATAACTCTGATGCATTCCCATCAGAAAATTTCAGATGAAAGTAAATAAACACTAAAACAGGTTAAATTGATCAACATTTGCTATGCCAAGTCTCTTCAAATATGTTTTAATATCTCTAACATTTAATGTTGCCAGTGCAAGGGAGAAAACTTCAAGGCAAGCACTTGCCATTGATCTTTAACAGTTTATCATTGAAATTTAAAATAATGCTCTAAATATTATATCTCGTTGACTGCTTGGTAGAAAAGACACAGGAAAACTGTTGTAACCTAGAAAGTGTTACTGAATGAGGAGTAACCAAAACGGTGGTTGGAAATGAAATGGTAATCTTTATAACATCAACAAAATATGATATTCACCAGCAGCGTAAAGTAGGTAAACCACTGCTAGTTGGTGGACTACTTAGCATATTACCCCCACTTATAGTGTCCAATGTATTTATGAGGATTGGGACATCCCATTGGTGTTAATAGCTACAGTATAATAACATCCCACTTTTTAGATTTACGCTGCGCAGAGTCAGTATCTTTTCCTTTTTGTGTTAATGTCAGTCCTTTCTGTATTCCTTCTTTTTCTCTTTGTCCTTTTTGAATTTTTATCTCAGGAGCTTTCTGATGAATGGGCACATCAAATATGTCAAAAAGAACCCATGTATCATTCTCTTCATCTATATACATACTTTTTGTTTGATTCAAGTGTCTTTTGTGCACCATTTTCGGTCTTTTGACTAAATATATCATCCTTTTGACAATAGTTCCAAATTTGTAATATCTCATCCTCATCCCCAAAATGTTGTAACCTAGAAAAGGTTACTGAATGAGGAATAACCAAAGCAGAAGTTGTTAATGAAATGGTAATCTTTATAACATCAACAAAATACAATACTAGGTAGCAGTGTTAAGTAGGTAAACCACTGCTAGTGATGGACTAATTAAACAGCATATTACCCCCACTTACAACAGTGTCCAATGTATTTATGAGGATTGGGACATACCCATAAGTGTTCATAGGTATGATATATAACAAAAACACAATGATAATATAACATAATTATGCTGTAATAAATAAATAAAGAAGAAAGAAATGGTCCTATTTAAAATAGAAATCAATGCTCAATTATTGATCAGGTGAGAATCTGGAAAATACAATGCTGATATGACATACCTACACAGTAATAAGCAAAGCATGAAACAAGAAATTGGCTATTATAAATTGTCATTTTTAAAATATGAACTCATCTTCATCTATTGGTCAGATTAGACACTGAAAATATAATGTTAATATGACATGACTAAACATTAATATGTGAAGCAAAAAAAAAAGTGGTTATTATAAATTATTATTTTTAAAATATAAACTAATGCTTAACTACAGAGTAGATTTTGATGTATAATAATATGTACAGAGGTAAAAATAATATAAAGAAGAAATTTCTCAATGTTAAATGATTAGATAAAATAATTTACTTCATTTAAATCACAGGTTTTAGTTTCTCAAGTATGAAGTATCATGATAATGAATGGATAACTTCCCAGAGATGCAGAAACCATATATTTAATATTATATACTATAGATATCTTCCCAGTGGTTAAAGATACCCTCACTTTGATATGATAAATTACTTTCCAGGGATATAAGCCATCCTTCTGGAATTATCTGTGATGGATAACTTCACAGGGAAAAAAGTCTGACTGAATTGCCTCATTTGACTGGGTTTTGTAGGTCTTGATACATCAAATGCTATGGAAATTGATAAAATGGCATAAAAATTAGAAAATACATAAAAAAACATGAACAAAAACAAAGCAAATCTATTCTTTACCAATGCTTTTTGTCCTCTGATAGATTTTATCAAAGCAAATATAAAGATTTTATTTTGCAACATGTAAAAAGATTGTTGTTTTTTTTTAATTTAAGAATTCTTAAAAATATTCTATGAAAGTCAAGATAAACTATGGAGGATTCAAAGTGATATAATTTAATGCCTAATAACTGAAATTGAGTAAATGCTTTATTGCTGTTGTTTTTTTTTTAAATTTTTATTAGTGTAATTATTTATTATTTTAATTCGATAAATTATTGTAAATTCTAAAAAACATGCCTTATAAAAGTATAATAAGTATCAATGAAACAGAAAATATTATCTGTTAAAAATATATATTTTAATTTAAATTTGTTTGCATAAAATTTGGTATTTAAGAAAATATCTTCCATTTAATTTTAAAAACAAATAACATCCATCATTATTAAAACAAGGATGAAATATTGTTTATTTAATTTTTTTTTCATTCACGAATCTCAACGTCTTTTGGGACGGATACAAGAATTTCTATATTTGTCTTTTCATGAGAGAAAGTATGATTATGTTTGGTAACTGTTAGCAAAGACAGAATAATAAAAGACAGAAAAAGAAAGGAAAAAATAAACTGATCAGCAAGAAAATCAGGTTTAAATTTGAAGTCTTTCGTAAAGTTGTTAAAGTTTCAAAATTATCAATACAAAATATTCTTAACTCCCCAAATAATTCACAATTATATTTCATAGAAAGATTTTTACCTTTATATCACATTTAGGCAATGATATTTTCTTTTTTTTACACAGAAGATTGCTATGATTTTTTAATCACAGACCATACAATTTCAGCCTGAATCCAATTATGTCATATTAAAACTATTTGAAACTCAGATGGATAGAAATCTCTGAATATAATTGAGAAAATTTTTGCCACTGGTTTTTCAGTCAGAAGCGAGTGCATTATGAATATTTCAAGGAAATAAACAAGTGCCTCATTTCATCAAGGTACTTTTCAAGAGAATGCCATAACTATAAAACACATTTTAGGCAAAAGCAATTCTGATAACCTTTTGTAAAAAAAAAGATAAATTCTGAAGAATAACCTTAACATCTCTGGAAATAAATCAGATTATTTTACAGGAATTCACACACAAAAAAAAGTCATTTAATTATATCAATATCAAATTTTGTACAATTTAGTTGACGAAAGTTTAAAATAATTTCACTTGTTCTCCTCTGTAAATTGTACAAACTGCAATCTTTCATTCAGCCACATTTAATTCCCTCATTTAATTTTTTTCCTCAGGTATAAACTAAAACTTTCAAAGACAACTTTTAGAAAAGAGCTGTGTAATGAAAACACATTTTTCTATTCAAAAACTCATCTCCCCACTTACAAATTATTCTTGACCTATGCACTCAGACTTGCTTTAAGTTTAGAGAGCAATTTCAAACCTTAACCATCTTATATTCAAATCTAAGATAAAATTATTTTATTAGAATTTTTCTATATACAGACAAGCAGGGTCATTAACATTAAATAACTATTCACAACATTGATTCTTTCTTTTTTTAAATCATTTCACTCCAAGCAAGATGATAATGCCACTAGGACATATCAGGGGTACAAGAAATGAAAAAGAATGAGAAGACTTTAGTGAGGATAAGTAAGGAAAAGGACAATAAAGGAACAGACTGGTGGGTGACATTGCATTCAAATTGTTGAAGATTGTAGATAGCAGGAAAGCAAGAAATTGGATGAGAGTTCCATAAGTAAAAAAGGCAAGAAAAGAAACTATTATAATAGAACAGATGGCTGCATCTAACTAGTCCAACACTAAAATGGCAAGACCTAGTTGCCTATTTAGTAGCATGCTTAAATTTGTTATGCACAATATTATGTGAAATATTGACCTCATTTAAAGTGAATGAAATATACAACATAAATATATGAAAAGTTCAAATAAAAAAACACAAAAGTCGTCATATAAAAACACTTGCATATATATTTTTTATATTTGAAATTTTTAATACAAAGTTAGCATGTACCTACTTTCAAAAACTATGTACCAAAAACAAAATGAATTTTGTACTTATCTGTTTGGTTTGTCACAAGCCTGAATTGAATGTGTTTTGATACCATAACTTCCCAGAGCGAAAGAGAGAGATTGACTAATAATGTCTTGTGTGGGTCTTGTCAGGTCACTTGACTGTTTTATATTCTCATGAATATTTATAATTAATTTTTATTGCTGTTTTTGTTTGAGTCAAGGGGAGATAACTTTTTTGTCTATAATGACAAATTTATGCATTTACAGCATTACAGACAGAAGATCATCAGAACAATTTCCATAAAAACATAGGTAGAAAAGACAGAGGAAAGTCAGAGTTGAGATACCAGTTTATGATCGATTATATTACAGACTCTGCTTTGAATTTTGTCAAGAATCTCAAGATAGAGAGTAAAAGCACCACACCCAATATGGCAGCAGTATTCATTTCACAGATGAATGGATTTATATATGTGCAAAAAAGGATTCTGATGAAAAGAATTCTCTTATTAGTATTAGTGTTATTGAAATAGGAAAATACACATTTACAATTCTTCTTTAACATTTACTATGATATCTGGACTATTTAAAAAAAAATCTGATGGTTAATGACTGATGACATTTCAAAGGTCAGAAAGTTAAAACATACTTTACTTTTCAACAAACTTTGGCTTGAGTCTGTGTTCAAAACTAAATACTTTCATTTTTACTTTGCAATAAACTTATATTCATGTAAAAAATAAATCACTCTGTAAGTAAACAGCTAACGTCACAAGTCATTTCTATATTGGAAACATCTGAAATTCAATTTAATTAAAAAAAAACAAAGATTTTTATTTTCCCTGAACAAAATCAAAAGAATTAACTTATAAAAGATATTTAACATGGGTCAATTAAAATTTTGGCAATGCAGCATATAAAGTATATGTAGAGGACTTTTAGTAAATTGTTGATAGAAAGAAAAATCAATAATTTTTACTTAATGATAAATTTGCTTTAATGACTTAAAGAAAGAGTTGTTTCTTCAAGTTTTCATGACATGGAAACATATATCCCTATCTATTTTCGGCAATAATGAGAGAACATATCTATATTCCTTTCTAGCAAAAAAAATACTTAATGAATAAAAATACCTTATGAATATTACAGATATACATATTAAAAACATATTCAAAAATACAAAAAGATATAGTAAATTGTAAAGAGAATGTTCTTTGAGTAAGGCCCAAACATCAGTTGGAGGTCTGACAGCTGTATTTTGGGCAGTATCTTTACAAATTTAGCCATCAAGATTTCTTTACTATTCTAGTATGTTTACATTAACTTACAGAATAACTTTATTTACAAATTCTTTCCCTTTACCTTTACCTAAAATATGATTCATTTCTAACAAAGATTAGAGCAAAAAATTATTATTAACGGACATTCATATGTCTGAGAGCACAATCTTTATATATATATATATATATATATAGTTAAATAAGCCTGATATATAACTGGATTGTGTATATTCTGTAAAATGAAACAAGTACTAGTACTAGCAACAAATTTTGTGAAAAGTTTGTATTTTAAAAAAAAATTAACAACTTTACTTCTAAAGTCTTTTCATTATCTTTCACTCTCAGTAGAACTTGCATCTAAGTGGCATTATTGCTTTATTTGTGGTGAACTAATTAAATGAATAAAAAAAAAACAGTATATTACTTTCAATAATATGTTTATATTGATTTATTAAAATATTAAAAACCTTCTTTTTCTTCTACATGACATGTCCCTTCTGGACATGGGCGATCATGACTCCATAAAATTTCCTGTCTTTTGAGCTCTTACTAAATTTTGTCTTTTTGTGATCTTTCCTAATCTTAGTACTCAGCTGAGGTCCCCAAAGAGTGGATGTGGTACAAGGTCGGTTTAATATGGATTATTCCGAACTCATATGCTTGGGTAAAAATTCCCCATAGGCTCTGTAATAATGGGGTTGGGGTTGTCTGGGTTCTTCTCTGCCCAAAGGCACAGAGTTCAACAAGCTGAGTACTGTAAAATCTCTCTTCGGCCAACAATTTATACAAGCATGTTAGGTAAGTTATTGATGTAATGGAATAACCTGTTACCTCTGAGTGACTACACTATAGGTATTAAATACTTATAAGTAGCTGTAAGTTAACGAACTATAGAGACTAGCTGGGATCTGGGGATTTGATTCCCCGCCGGAGAGGCTCCTTTATTTTGTTATAAAATGTAATGTCAATCAACATCTCCAGCTGCCTTGATCTATCCACTATCCTTCTCCTCATCCTTTCCTCCTATTTGATCTTGCTCCAAATCTTCTGTAACCTCTTGCGCCCTGGTGGCTTCTCACCTTGCTTGGGGTGAAACGCTTAAAAAAAAAAAAAAATAAAATAAAATAAAATTCTGTTGAGTACGACTCAGACTTACGCGAGAACTACTGATCTTCCAATATTAGCACGCACTACTGGATTGACTTGCAACAACCTTGTGTATAACTGTTACCTTTATTCTTATTATACTGGTTTTTTTTACAATAAACCAGTACGTATTTTATCCACCTTGTTTTTCAAGTATATATTCTTATTAGCACAGAATATAACAGTTATGTATTGCTTTCCTCTGTCCTTTTGGCTTTCAATATGTTCTTAGTGTAAAATTATCAAAGCCAACTTTTCTCATTATGTATCCAATAAATTTTATCTATCTTTTTCTGATGCTAAGGGTAAGTGTCCTTTTTGCTTCCATTTTTTCTAAAACATTTTCAGTCCATGATATTCTCTTCATTCTTCTGTAGAACAACATTTCTGTCATCTCAAGCCTCTTCTTCATATGTGATGAGACTGTCCAGCATTCACTGTCATGGAGGAAGATTGATATTACATCACAGTTAAATAGTCGTTTATTTGTTTTGAATAAAATTTAAATGGCTAACCTGATTACTTATTTGCTTGGTTGGCAGGGCTTAGAATATGCTGACTACATTTCTTGATATATGAGGAGTGATAACCGTTTAGCTGATTCTATAGTATTTTTCTTTTTTTTTTCTCTTTTTATTTTTTACATATTACCAATTACTGTAGTTATTGTTTACTTCTTGCCTTTTTAATTATGACTGTTTTTATTGCCTTAATTAAATTTGTGCTAATACCCTTGGGAAAGGTATGAATCCTCTTCTCCTTCTCCCAACTATAGGAAAATAGCAGGACAGACCAAGTTCTATAGCCTTGGATTGCAACTGGCCTACTGCAGAAAGACATAACAACCTACTGTGGGAAAAAAATGTGCCTCGTCAGTCATGTATTGATAGATACATGATCACCTACGTATGTATCACATCTGGCACATACTGACTGATTGACTGCTATTAGGTTGGTGCAAAAATAATGTCGTTTTCTCATATATGTTACTATGTGATAAAACGACATTATTTTTGCACCAACCTAATAATAAGGTCTTTAGATTTATGATATATTTTATTTCAGGTGTTGAAGCAGATCTTAAAATTTACTGGCATATAATATTGTATTCTACCTTTGAGTAATATGTGCAAGAGAATGATTTGGTTGATTTTGTTTAGTGGCATATCAACCTCTATAGGTTATTTAATACTATAATCTAAATCTACACATTTTTTTACTTCAACTATAAATAAAATGTATTTCTGATCATTTTGCTTTAAAAATGTATCATTGGTAATTTTACTATAAATATGTATTTTTGGTAATTTTTTGAATATAAAAATGTACTGTTGGCATCTTCACTATAAAAATGTATTTTTTACTTTTGTTTGCAGTTTCACTATTTGTCTATAGCTTGGACGCTAACAAGTGCTGGGTCATAGCATCTGGGAACAACAGCAATTAAGAGATGGTCCCACACTCCTGAAAACCTCCAATCTCCCAATCAGAGGCTTTGCTGCCAGATGTAGTTTATTGTCATACTAAGGAACTAGCAAGAGAATGAGAAAAGACAGTCTTCCAGTAGAGAGTTTCTACAGCCTGGCTCTTGCATGAATTTTGACCACTATCATTCACCAAAAGATAATCTCATCATGCAACTTAGGATAGAAATTGATCACCTTCCAGCACTGGGAGACTGAACAATGAGACATTTCTGCAGAATCGACCAGGATATGGCGCTAACAACAGAAACTAAAAATCATTTATTCTCTGTCACTGCATCAACATTAAAAGTTACAAAAGTTTTCTCACTTGATAGTTTGTTTGCCTCCCTTGTCATTTGTCAGAGACATGGGAAAGATTCAAGGAGAATGAGAGCAAAACAGTTGTAAATTGAAAGGGAAATGTAGGGAAGGAAATTGAAAAAAATATATTTAATAATCCTTTCCGTCAGCTTTCTATATCACCATTTATCTGTAACTTACTCGTTTGCCCTGGTTGGAGCCAAAGTTTTTGTGCTCGAAACCATTATCACTTTTTCAATGGCAGAAGGAAATTCATCAACTTTTTAGGAAATTACAAATATTTCTTAGACATTTAGCAATGCATTCACTCAAAATAAAATGTATAATGTTGGCTTCTGAATGTGTGTGTCCTAAAAGTCAGTCATTCCAATGTTTAAATCAGTTGCAAGTTATTTGTAACTATTTTTTTTCTTATTGGATTAATGACTTTTGATCACTCAAATTTAACTTTTTCTCTGGTCTTCACTGATTTTAATCTGATAACCTTTTTTAGATCATCATTTGTTTTGATAAAACAGGTTCAAAGGACTATATGTAAACAACATTTATTATTTACTTCTTATGTAATTTATAAACCAATGTATACCCAACTAGGACAAGACAATTATAAAAATACAATACATTACCAATGGGGTCTGAATTTTATCATATACAGAACACACTTGAAAAAATGAAAACAAAATGGTGCTATATCTATTATGCAAAACATTTTTAAATTTAATATTTTGCCTTTTTGATGGCATAAAAAAGATAATGCTTCATATATCTATCCTTGTGAACTGATGCTACATAACTAAATAACACAAACAACATCATTTGAGGTCTTTCTACAATAACAACAGCTAAAAATGCATTGCCACATGTCATACAAACCACTATCAATGCTGGAAAGTGTCATGACAGTCAACTTGAGAAACCTATTTTCTTGAAAAAATGTTTTAAGAGAAAGAGTTTATAATTTCACCCAAAAGCAGTACTGGTTGTTTGGTCAATAAATGCCAAATGTTTCCTTATAAGGAAACAACTAATATTACTGTTACACCGGCCTTCTAACACAAGGGAATTACACCGGTTCTCACTATATATAGTGCCAGTAATACCTACCCGGTGTGTAAGCAGCGACAGTACTACAACTGCCTAGCTGAGTAGTACCCGTTTCCTACCTTTGTATCTGTGATGTTAAATACACTTGTTCCTTAAACCAAACCTCGACTTGATTTTCTTATTTTTACTATTGGGCCACGACACAACAATTACCATGACCATTCAGAAGATAATATTTAACCTTATTTGTGACTAGCTAAGACACATTCTTGAATATTCTCAACTGAAAAGTATATTCTATGAAATATTATACAACCCTCATATTTGTAAATATATTATAGTTTTAAGAAGGCTTTTAATTTTTTTTCTAATTGTTCATCCAATACAGACACTAATGGTAGAGGGTTGCTAAATGAAATGAAATTGTTGTATGAACATAAAAGGAGGACATAAGAAGTGCACATTATGAAGATATGAAGGAACGATAGCAATTAACTTTAGACTTGAAGAGGTGAAGATTGTAGTGATGAGGGAAGCATTCTCTTGGGGAGTCTGTTCCACAAAGTAGCAGTTCTTGGGAAGAAACTGCCAAAATGGACTTCCTTCTTATCAATAGAATATTGAGGGAACAGGGATTATTCATCCCAGTTTGCATATTTGTATACAGAATGCAATTAGTGAAACACTTAAATGTTTCCTTGTATATTTTGTTAAAATTTTAAGAATTTTTTTTTTTATCGAAATTCAAAATTTCTGACAATTGTTAATTAGATTTTTATTCATTTAAGATTTTAGGAAATCTCATTTATTCATGTGTTGTGTCACTTCGTGAGGTTGGCAATCATGGCTCTCCACAATTTCCTGTTTTTCATAGTTCTTGAAAAAACTTTCTCCCTTTGTATCTCTCCTAAACTTTGTTCTGCCATCCTTTTACACAAGCTCATTTTCCTGATTTCCTCTGTCCCTCTTGCCTTCATTATTTACTGTGTGTGTCAAATTTTCTAAGCCCTCTTTCCTCATTATGTGTCCTAGAAATTTTAACTCTATTTGATGTTATGTGTAAGTGTGTTTTTTGTTTCCATTTTCTCTAAAACTTGGTTGTTGCTCACATGTTCACTTCATAGTATTCCCAGCATCCTTCCATATTCCTATCACCTCAAGCTTCTTTTTCATTTGTGCAAGGATTATTCAGCATTCTCTGCTATATAAGAGAACTGATATTACATAACAGTCAGTTGTTTCTAATGAAATTTTCTTGTTTCTTAATAATTTGCTTTGCTTTCAGAAGGCATCTTTCACTATCCTAATGTACCTTCAGATTTCAGTGTGACACATTCCATCCTCTGTAAGAAAAACACTTCTGAGATATTTGTACTTGTTTTGTGGTATATCTCTAATTTGTAATGCTGGGTTGTTTCTTTTGTTAACAACCATACAAAAATTAAATTCTGATGATGTTTTCATTGATTTTAAAAACTTATGTACCTGATGTATTGAGTGGCCTTACACAAAATTTCCAATTTAAATGAATTGAAAAAAACAAAAAAAAAAATGAATAGAAAAATTATTAATTCAATGCAAATATTCCCTTTTTGCCTCCAAACATTAATTTTACCTTGGCAACAAGCTGTTTACTCCCTTCTTGAATAATTCTTTATTCAAAAGCAATAAATTCATTACAGGAATTTTCAGTAGGATTCTGATGAGAGAAGTTCTTGTCTGTAAGGATGCAGTATTGATGTCTGAAAAAATGCTAAAAATTAAAAAGGTCAGGGAAATTTGCAAGATGCAATAAAATTTCCATTTTCAACTGATTCAACTTTCGTGATATAATTTTTGCACCATTATAGTGGACAAAGTTATACATCAGAATAACACTATTTCTATTCATCAAAATGTTTTTATAAATCTACATTCATCAATGTTTGATCAATTTCGGCAAAAATTAGAAAGTGCAATGAAAGCTACTGGACTTGAGAAACCTATTTTCATAAAAAATTGTTTTAATAGAGAGATTTGATAAATTTCACTGAACGTACTAGATGCTTTGGTCAATGAATGCCAAATGTTTCATCATAAGAAAACGGCTAATATTACCATTGTCACAGATAGTGAGGAAAGATACTACACTATGATCCCAGCCCAATAGTCAAAGATTGAAGAAAAACCTAACTCAAATAGCACTGTCCACTCAGTCAACGAATGCTGAAAGGAAATAGGTAATTACCATTAATTAACATATAACTCCTTTTTTCAGGAATGATGACTCATCCTGGGTATGATGATAAACTACATCCAGCAGCAAGGTCCCTGATCAAGAGTTTTTGAGGAGCATGGAACCACCTCTTAAATGCTGTTGTTTCCAGGTTCACGTCATGATGAAGATGAAATGAATGAAAGGCATAATGAAGCAATGTCTATTTACAAGCTTTGTTATTGACATGCATCAGATTTCTATTACTATTACTATTACTATTGTTTTATTAGTGGTATATTAAACTCCTTATGTGTCATTTAATACCAAAATTTAATTTTCTTGGGGGCATTAGTAATTCCTTTTACAAAAATTTACTGTTGTTAATTTTTTTTTTTACAAATAGATTTATTGCTGTTTTTTTTTTTTTTTTTTTTTTTAAATGTGTTGCGGGTAATTTATTTTTACTATGAAAAAGTATTGCTGGTATTTTTTTTTTATAGTGTTTTGATCCCAGTTCAGGGGTTATCTATTTTCCATAGTTGGGACCCTAACAGATACTACCACCTAGGGTCAGGGTGGCCCTGGGAACAACAGCAGTTAAGAGGTGGTTCCACACTCCTCAAAAACTTTTGATCTGGATGTAGTTTATCATCATACCCAGGATGGGTATTAAGTTTCAATGTCAGTGACATTGGCCATAAGCAAATACTGGCATAAAAGGAAATCAAAATTGATTCCATTTGTTAAGGAAAGTTTTCAATGAAGAAATATTATGAGAAGTATGGAATATATTCTGGAAGAATCTCTTATATAGTGATGAATGCTAGACAATCTCCTGACAGATGAAGAAAAGACTTGAAACAATAGATGGGGTGCTGAGAATAACATAGACAAAACATGTGGAGAGCAAGGAAGTCTTGAGGAAAAGTGAAACTACATGGAAATTGGTGCTTACAATCAGAAAGCAATAGGTGAAATTTGTATGACCCATAATGAAGAAAGATGTCCTGGAGAATTTAACACTGAAAATATGTACTGAGTGCAAAAGAACAAGTGCGGAAAGAGAGAATAACCTATAGATGGTAGAACAGGAACAAAGAAGAAAAATGGTCAAAACTTACTTTGAGCAGCAAAACACAGGAAGTTGTGGACAGTTATAATTGACCACATTATCAAAGGAGATGGTAGATAAAATAAGAGTAAGACAGGTGGCTAATGTGTACAAAGAGAAGAAATGATTTTTACTCAAGTGTCTACAAAGTATGAACCTATATAAATTATCTTCGATATGAATGCGTAACTCCTCCAGAAAAAGAAAAGAGAGAAAAGAAAAAGCTTAAGAAAAAGAAAGAGAAAAAATGGGGAAAGAAAAATGAAACCGAGACAAAATAATTGAAAGAATAATGAAAGAAGTAACAAGAGGCAAAAGGATATTTTTTTCTTTCAAAATAAAATGAAAGAAACAAAAGAGGGAAAAGAAATTTTGAGAAGAAAACAAAATAAAAAGAGCAAAACTAACAGAAAAATGAAAGAAGAAAAAAGAGGCAAAATGACTAGAAAAAATGAAAGAAGGAAAAAGAGGCAAAATGACTAGAAAAAATGAAAGAAGGAAAAAGAGACAAAAGTTTGAAGGAAAAATGGAAGTACTGAAAGCAGTAAAATATTAGTTTTGGAATTTTATATAAATTCCATGATAAATAGTTTCTTCAAATATTCAGGGGGATTTGCAAAATTTCCAAAATATAATCTGTCAGCTGGTGATTTATACTTAGTTTATCTTGGTAGGCCTAAATATACCTTTGACTTATGACAAAAACAAATCTCATTCACCCACATATATAATTATTTTAATATTTATAAGGCATATATATATATATATATATGTGTGTGTGTGTATATGGTGCTGGTAGTTGTTTATAAATATCTCGATATCATATATCTAAACTAACACATTCTGACATATAAATGCAAATAAAGAATATATATATATATATATATATATATATATATATATATATATGTATATATGTATATATATATATATATATATATATATATTATTTTAATTCATATGTCAAAATGTGCTGAAATGTATGTATATATATATATATATATATATATATATTTCAAGATACAATAACTTTTTACATTTTGTCATTGTTTTTCCATTATATATGTCTAAAGGGAAAAACAATGACAAAAAGTAAAAAGTTATTGTAGCATGAAATGTGTCACATAACTTTTTCCACTTTGTCATAGCTTTGTTCCCTAACATGATACCTGATATATAAAAAATTACCTTATATATATATATATATATATATATATATATATATATGTTTATCTGTATGTATATATATATATATATATATATATAATAATCTTATAATTATAAGTAAGTATACTCATCTGGAAAAACCTTAGGTGTTTTGGCTTGTAAATGACGATCTGCATAAGTGAAACCTAGATAGGTTTGCCTGGCTCTTTAGGTTCATAGTTATATATATATATATATATATATATATATATATATGGAGAGAGAGTGTGAGAGAGAGAGAGGGAGCCTCTTATGACATTTCACCTTTCTTAAGAATTTTTTTATTCACACAATATAGGATATATAAAAACAATATCAATAAAGACGAACATTGGGAAACTGAATGTAATCATTTGAGCTGTGCATCTGGACACAGGAAATGCTAAAATATTTAAAGTAAATATTTAGCATTCTTACATCTTCATTGTCTCCCTTTGGTACATAATTTTAACTGGCATCTACTCCCTTCACACTACATGAAGTACTGCTGCCAATAACAAGCAGGAGTAACCCAGTCTTCACTTTCCATTCTCAATGGAGTGTAAAAAACTTTGCATCCTTATGTGTGATGACTTATTTTCCACACGACAACCTTTTTCTCATAGAAGATACATTGCAAGCCTCTCACTGCTCTATCGCTATTTCTATGGAAATTGAACTACATTCCATAGTTCTACCATTTCTAACATTTATGGCTTACACTGGCCATGTTACATACATTGTAGCAAACCATCCTTATTCCCTTTATAATTCTATTAGTGAGATGAAAGTTCCACTTGAGCAACTGCTTTCCAGGAACTGCTGCTTCCAAAAAGATACTTCCCCAATCACTGCAATCTTAAGCTTTTCAAGTTTATAGTTAACCATTGTGTTTCCCATATATCCACATTGTGCCATGTACAGGGTGAATATCATTGTAAAAAATTTTTTTACATTCCATTAATAAGAACATTTACACTTACATTTAATTTGCACTTTACCATTACATTTTGCCATTCAATAATTATATATATATATATATATATATATACCAAATCTGCTACTCAGAGTTTCATGGAATGACAATCATCATTACACAAAACTCTGAGTAGTGCATATTGTATTATTATGTTATATTTAGGCTCTGCCAATTTTGGCACTGGACCCTAAATTTATTTCATATTTTAGGCTTTTACTCTATTTTAAGCTTTAGCTTTTATTCTTACTCTCTCTCTCTCTATATATATATATATGTATACACAAACATTTAAACAAAATAAAGCATTTGCCAAATTGAAGTAGGTAGTTATTAGGATGCCCATGAATTCCCTACTGACAGAATCCTGTGGCATTATTGCTGGATGTAGCTATCTGGACATCATCATTACTGTCAAGAGAACATTACCAAATTCGTCTAAAGCCTGATGGCTATGATAACAAGAGAGATTAAGTATTATCCCATTACAGAATTTGGATTTCTTATCAATGGAATTACCTGTTTAAAAGGATAAAATCCCAGCCTGCTTATTATACCTTGTCATCTTATTGATAGTGAGAACAGTGTAAAATAAACTCTCTTTACTTCTAAAGGAATTTCCCAATAATATATATGCATTTCAATGCAAGAAAAAGAAAAATGTGTGTCCAGAAATGCTCTCTGCACTGAGTATGAATGAAAAATTACACTACCTAAATTAATGATGCCTTAGTCCCCTTCAAAGTATTTTTCTTGGAACTAACCATACTTATCCATGTATCCTTTTCATATTTCAGAATAGATATATGGAGAGAAAGAGAGAAAAAATAAGATAGACAAACAGATTTAAAGATATACCCTTGCCTTTCCATAGAATTAGTTCTAGGCTATTATTACTGATATATATATATAAATTGCTGGAAAGAATATATTGAAGAAACTTCAAGAAGTTTAAATAAAAGATTATATGAACAAAAAAGAGATATTTTAAAAAACAATATACAAAACACATTAGTTGTTCACTATAACAAGACTGACCACAATTTTGACATAAAAAATGCTATTCTAATTAAAAGAGAAATTAATTCACTAAGATGAAAATATTTAGAAAGTACTTTAATTGGTAATTCATCAACATTAAATTTGCATCCAGGTGCTTACAATTTTCACCATTCTTGGTAGATTTTCTGCTGTCATAATGCAGGATATTTAATAACAAAGATGAAGGAAACACATTATATACTGAAAAAACATTTTTTCCTACTCTGTCAGACATCTTTCCTCCAAAACTGTTCTTTATATATAAAAATTATATATCGTTATCATATATATATGTGTGTGTGTGTGTGTGTGTCTCAGGAATGAATGTCTTTTTTGTTTTTTTTTATCCATGCTTTCTGTGTTTGAGTAGACGTCCTGTCTCTCAAACAGTGCAAATCATGTCTACCAGCAGGTGCATTTGAGAAACTTAATAATGAAAATGCCTGTGAGCAAATTTCTTTTATTGATAACCATGTCACAGAAATGATCAAAATACAAAATAAAGTATGTGCCAGATGTATATGAAATTTCCAAGATACATATCCAGAAAGTCAGTTCAGCATTATCTTCCATGGGTTACAAGATCTAGAGACCCACCAGGGTTCCCCAATCAACAACACAATACCAAACATAGCACTGTACTTAGGCTTGTGATGTTGCTATTTCAAGTGCATGATTTAATGGTAGTTTGACTCAGTTCATGTTTATACAAATAGCTAATAAACACTACATGTGTGCACAGAATGATTACTGAAAATAGGGATAGGAAAGTTACAGGGTGCAATTGTCGCTATTTATACATTAATTTCCCTCATGTGCATCATTTGTTTCTGATCTTGTCAACTGCTCAGTATAGTAGTGTCAGTTGTGAACCATTTGTGAGAAAGACAGTACCATGATGCAATTCACTCCACCAGAAATTTGGAAAAGACATGCTGTACTGCTTGGCATTTGTGCCAGAAGCTCCAATAAAAACATTTCATTTGGCTTTACTTGTAACAATTTCAGACGAGGACAACAGTCTGAATAATGTAAATAAGCATAATTCAATTAAATTGTATTTTCTCATTAAATTATTAAAACTATTTGTCATTGCACAAGTGTAACAATTATTAAAATGTCCAGGTTTGTAATAATTTAAAATTTGAAACAAGCAATAATTTAAGAATGAATTTCATAAAACACTGATATTGACTCAGATGAGGATTTAAAGAAGCCTGAAGTGTACAATAGCCGAAATGTTATGAATATGACAACAAAGATGAAGATAACAGTCTGAACGATGTAAATAGTGTAAATAAATATATATCTGTTTAACCTAACACCAGGTGGCTATCAATTAAATGCTTTCAGTGATGAGGACAAGGTATCATTAAAATATTTTTTTGTAGTCCAAGCTTTTTCAGTACTTGGGCAATAATGGCTCATTCTGTCTTTTGTTTTTCTAAGTAATTTCTCTCTTTTGCTTTTCTTAATCAGTGGCATTTGTCCTGACATCTCATTTTCAGTCACTTTCCCACCAGGATAACGTGCCTTTTCTATAAATACTTTCATGGTAGTCATTCTGATGAACTTTCCTCTATGGTAACTAGACATTTTGAATTTAAATGCAATACTAGATTGGTAACAAGGTCTCATCATTTTACAGTTGAAATATATATTATTTATGCTATTTACATTTGGACTATTGTCCTCATCTTCATTATAGTTAACACAATGCTTCAACTGTTGTGCCCTCTTGTCTTCATCAAGTGTATACTGATCTATATAAACTACAAGGAATTTTTTGACTGAACTCTTTAATTAATCTGTGGGAGTAGACTGTTTCGTTCCACTGCCCGTGTCTAGTGATATCTCATCTAGTTCTTATATTTTAGTACTGCTCAGTTATTGCTCACCCTGGCCTTATTTCCATAGAGTCCAAGTACACATTTCTCAGCCCAGGGATTGAACTCACAATTATTATGTCACAAAATTCATGAACAATTGCTTTAATCCACTAGGATATACATCTGATGAAGGGCATAGGGTACAATGGCTGAAACGTAAATAGGGTAAATAATGCTAACTCCTCATCCAAGTAATTCAGACAGAAATATATATATATATATATATATATATATATATATATATATATATATATATATATATATATATATATAACTGTAACTGTGCTGTCAAAACTGATGGCAACTGTTACAAAGTTTTAATAGTGAGATGCAATGAAAAGTTTTGAAACAATGTACTGAGATTCAATCAAGTGGAGATAATGAATTCACAGTTATAATATAGGCCAATGAACCATTTAATTAATCCATTATATTTTTTAGATTTTCAATAATATCTATGATTCATTGATTACTCCTAGTATTATATAAACTGCTTTTTGCTCAATATCTTTTTATGTTAAAAATTTGATGCGTTTAATATAATAGTGAAATAGAAATATATATGAATAGCAACAGAACAATAAAGATGCTGACAACAAAGCCTATTTCAAGACAGAGTTGAGGCAAATCAATCACTTAATAGAGAAGGGAATCTGAGTGCCTCACATAAAAGGATTGAACCTATAAGACTGCAGTTTCAGAAATGTAGTAGTAAAGGAATCGATGAATGAATATTTAAATTTACTTGGGGACTAATTTTTTCTAAATGTAGATAAATATTTTATTAATATAGATTATTAAAATGAGCAAGAAAAGTAAGCACTATTAACCTTAAGTTGAATTACCTCCCTTTTCATAACACATGGGACAAGAAATATATAAATAAATACACATTAAAATATATATATATATATATATATATATATATATATATATAGAGAGAGAGAGAGAGAGAGAGAGAGAAAGAGAGATAGACATTGATAATATTGGAATATCACAAATTTTTTTTCTCCTGTAGGTACTTTATGATTACAAAATATATTAAAAATGTAGCTTGTGAAGAACGAGATTGTAATGTATGTAAAATCTTAAATATTTTGCTTCATAGAAGTAGCAGTTTTAGAAGAAAGTTTTGGTGAAAAATCATGATGAACCACACCTTATTAAATTCCTCATCAAATTTTTGTTTTATATTTAGATTTGAAAGCAGACATTTGTCAATTAATTTCTGATGTAAGATGAGTAAAATTTATTATAAATAATCAATTTATGATATTAATCACAGACTTCTGACAACAATAACTTTTGTAATCAAAGTCTCCAATAAATTTTTTTCCTTTTCAATGAAAGAATAAAACAATATTCTCAAAAAAGAATGATGTAGAATCTTGACTTATTTTATGGAATTGAAGCTAAAATTAATATTAAATAAAATGTGAAATTTTTCCTAGTCAAATTAATTCTGTTGTTTTTCATGTTATATATATATATATATATATATATATATATATATATATATACAAACCCATAAGCCTCCCAGAAATACGTACCACATTATGATATGATGTTAGCTAGCTGTAGATAATGGTAAGACATTAGTGGCTAGTAATGTCTTACCACTCTACCACACCATAAATATATATATATATATATATATATTTACATATTCAGTTATATATATATATATATATAGATTCAGTTATATATATATATATATATAGATTCAGTTATATATGTGCATATATATATATATATATATATATATATATATATATAGATTCAGTTATATATATATATATATATATATATATATATATATAGATTCAGTTATATATGTGTGTGTGTATATATATATATATATATGTATATATATATCGATTCAGTTATACATGTGTGTATATATATATATTCAGTTATATATATATATATATAGATTCAGTTATACATGTGTGTATATATATATTCAGTTATATATATATATATATGCTTTTAAGGTATGCTATATTTATGGATTAAATTGCTCAATATCAAGGATAAAATATATATAAATATAAAAGTGGACATTGAAGTCAATACTTAGAGGTGATAATCTGTTTTATGCTTGAATATAATCAACAGGCCATCTACAGGGTGTGGTAGAAATACCTCCCACATATTGGTAGGACATTAGTGACAATAGTGTCTACATCTAGCTAGTGTTTTACCATTATTTGGGAGGTATTTCTTGGAGGTTTATGTGTGTTTGTGTGATATATAACAGGAAAAGCAACAGCATTAATTTGACTAAGTAAATTTCACAAAATTTTATTTAATATTAATTTTAGTTTTAATTCCATGAAATAAGTAAAGATTTTACATCATTCTTTTTTGAGAATATTGTGTTTTCTTTCATTGAAAAGGAAAAAAATTATTGGAGACTTTAAGTATAAAAGTTGTCAGAAGTCTGTGATTAATATTATAAATATAATATAATGTTATATATAATATAATATTACAAATATTTTCTCATTGGCCTGACGATTGCATTCTGCCATGAAACAGACTGGATAGTGACTTCAATGTCCACTTTTATATTTATATATATATAAATATATTAGGGAAATCCATGGCAAAATGGAAAAAGTTTTCATGTGATATCATTTGTCTACTAGGTCTTCATCAGTTTAAAGTGATGCTTCCATTAATATGACTAAACATGTTCCAAAAGAGAAGGGATGCTGAGAATATTCAATTTAAATTTGATTTTTTTCTTCTTCTTGATACGTAAAAACTTATATACCCTTTTATCACTTAATTATTAAGGAATGAATAGATTTTATCTGTAATATACATACTTTCTTATATGCTTCCAAAAACCCAAGCCACTAGATGAAAATTACACTACTTAAAAATAGAGATGTCTATGTATATTCACGAAACATAAGGTTTTTTTTTTTAATTGATTTCATCGCAAGCAAGGAAGTAAAACCTTTAAGAGATTACTAGGTGTCAAAGAATTAAGAACAAAAACATTACTAATGAGTAGGAAGAGAAAAGAGTAAACAGGAGAACAATAGATAGAAAGTATTTATAGAAAAGACATTGGGAGGCAGTGGGTAAGTGACTAAAGTTGAACTACCAGATAATATTGGACCCATAAATTTTGCTGATTATTCCTTGGATTTTATCTATATAATATGAACTGAATTTATAAGTAATTAAAATTGTTCCACATTCTATTTTTTCAATCTGTAATTTTTTGGGAACTGTGTTAATTTAAAAAAAAAAAAGAAAAAAGAAAGCCAATTTTGTATTGAAAAAATTATTAAATAACATATTAGATAAAAACCAGATGTTGGTAGTATATATGCATATATTGGGCATACTACCACCTCTATGAGTAGACACCAAATGTGTCACTTATCACAGCAAAGTGCAATAAAAAATATCTATCTACTCACAACCTACAAGAACCCTTAAAAACATTCTGCTTGAAAACACTAAAATTCTATGTAAATCAAATTACCGAAAACATCTTGCTATAAGAGAGGCATATTAAACATCTCTATCTGTTGTAGAGTAGTTTTCACAGTGGAGGCTTGTATTTCAATAAGTCGTCCTAAATTAGGTTCGATGTACAAAACGTAGGAACTTGGAAATAAGAGTTAATGACGCAGCAATCTAGTTGTGATGGTTGGTACTTCAATGTCTGATATCGTCTGACTCATTCAACACCACTGAGCCGAACTGGCACCCGTTACTACTACTTATTATGTGTGGGAGAGTCTATTAATAATAGAATAGGTACGTCAGGTATAACACTATCCCAATATCAACCTCACCTTGTTTAATAGTGAGAGTAGCATGCTGAAAGTTTGTTTAAAATTCATGCAAATTCCAGCTGCACTCAAGGCTTGGAATAAATGCTTCTACTAGTATTCAAAACAACACAAAAATACGTCATGAACAGTCAAAACATGAAGAGAAAACTAACAACACCAAAACAAAACCCACTTGAAAATGGCTAAGGAAGTGGCTGAAAGTGCTTGGACAACAGATGATATGGACAGTTTTTGCACTCTCTCACTCCCACCAAGTGGGAAAATGTAAGAACACAGGAAAAACTAAATAAAAACATTAATAAAATTTTCGTTGTTCATCATATTTAATGAAAGATGCTTAAAAAAGGTTTCTTCCCAGATATACATTTGTGTATGTATGTATATATATATATATATATATATATATATATATATATATATATTTGAACAGCAACCTTTCTTTCAAGCATCTTTAATTGAAAACAGCCAATAAGGAAGATTTAAATAATCTTTTACTGGCATCTACTATGTAGAAGATAACACACAAAATTCACCGTACCAAAACATCATCTTTGATAATGGCTACAGAACTAACCAAAATTGTTCGGAATAATAACTATTGACAACTTTTGTATTCATTAACCTCTAAAACTTGAAAAAAGGCTAGAATACTGGAAAAACTCAATAAATGATGAATTAAATCTTTCTTGTTGGTCATTTTCAATGAAATATATATACATATATTGAGAGAAATAGGAATAGACAGATGTATGTATTTGAGCAATAAAGACAAGAATTAACAGACTTGAAGGCTGTATCGAAAATTTATGCATTAATTTTCTTGCTTATCACTTATGGTTTACACAGTTAAAGATGTGTCTGATGATGTTGAAGGAGGAAACTGCTTGAAGCATTTTAAAATGTTAGATTAAATCAATGTCAGTAACCTTTAAACTATGATTGATTTTCTGTTTCTCTGCTCTGTTTGTTGTCAGTCTATCTTTCAAATGAAATCTATGTTTCCCTTCTGAGTGCGGGTGACCATGAATAGCTATGAACAAAAACTTATTTGTCTGCCACTCAAAATCTGGATGACATAAATCTTATGGGTCAAGCCATATGAAATCTTCAACTGCCTCAATTTTCCATTTTGAATAAAAGAAAGTTTTCTTGTAAACATTAAACCTCAATAACTTTAATTCCAAGTTTCCAATGTAATCTACTGTATGGATATTTGAAATATCTTAAGGAAAAGGGAATTGAATATTCTGACCTTGCATATCTTAAATTTTCTATTCAGAATAAAAGGGAGTAACAAAACTGAATTATCAACCTTAATGAGTTTCTGTCAAAATTTCTGGGATGAGAAGGTATCATTATTTACATTATTTACACCTGGACTATTGTCCTCATATGGGTGTCGATGGTTGTGCTAACACATTGTGCCCAAGGTTTTAAGTATGCTGGACTTGTTCAGACTGTTGATCATGCTAAATAATGCTCTCTCTCTCCTAGAAACTGTAACTAATGTCCACTCAGCATAGTTGCAGTATAAACCACAGATGAGCTCTGTAGGTGTTGAAAAAATGCAAATATGACTGAGCACGCGTCTGCATCAGGGATTAGTTAGTTTGCCCTAGTTGACAGGCATCCTCGGATATGAATCTCTAGCCATTCATCCATTGCCTTAATCTTTGTTGCTGTTATCACAATGTTTCAGTAGTTGTGTCCTTTGACCTTCATCCAATGAATGCTGATCCAGGTAACCTACAAGGATTTTTCTTTTTAACTCAACTGTTTATTTTAATCTATGGTTGTTCTTGTTCTGCTATCTATATCTACGTATATCTTCTTAAGTTCTTATTTTTAGTAATACCCAGTTTTTATTCAGGACAAAATCCTAGTGGATTAAATTATTGGTTTGTGAGTTTGGTGACAGTGATTCCGTGCTCAATCCCTGGGCAGATGTAGTGTGTACTTAGACTTAATGGAAAATGGGCAAGTAATAACAGAGCAGTACTAAGGTTGGTATGACAAGATATCCCTAAACATAGACAGAAGAAAAAGATCACCCGCTGTTGATTAAAGAGAAGGTTTAGTTCAAATTTCCCTGTAAGTTACCTGGATTGATAAACACCTGATAAAGACTGAAAGGTGATAACAACAACAAAGATAATGGTAATAGATAATGAGGACAATAGCCATTGAAATCATCAAAATCATTTGTGCAATCTGTGATATACCCCTGTCTTTCTGGTGTTAGTTTAAACTAATACCTTCTTAGATTTCTATATCTAAACTTGGCATGGTGGTGTAATAGATAGCAGCTTGGATTGAGGAATCAGAGAGCTGTGTTTGAATGCCATTCAAATCCATTACATTCACTTACATGCTAATACCCTTGGGAAAGGTATGAATCCTTTTCTTCTCCTCCAGCTATGGGTAAATAGCAGGACAGACCGGGTTGGATGGCAATTGGTTTACTCCAGAAAGAAATGGCAACCTACTGCGGGAAAAAAAATCTGCCTTGTCAGTCATGTATCGAAAGATACATGATTGCCTAAGTGTGCATCACTCAGGGCACATAACAGTCTGACTGATATCTAAAATATAAGTATAAACTATAATTTTGAAAAATGAAAATTTCACTGAAATGTGTTAGAAAATTTACAAGCTTCCATCTAAAATTATGAAAATTTGAACTTTAAGCAAAATGATCAATTCAGTAAAGAGAATAGAAATCATTCCCATTGTTACTGGGTCTCTAGCCACCATATATTAAGTTAAAATCAAATTGGAAGTTAATCTAAATTCATTATCTCATCTGATATTTATAGAATATCAGCACAACTATTTAATACATATTGTCCTTTTCAACTGATTTCATCTTTTTTCCCTTATATCTAAATTATAAATTATAATTTTTGACAGTGAAAATTTCACTAAAATATGAAAAAGAATTTCCAAGCTTTTATTTGAAATTAAGAAAATGTGAACTTTTTTTATATTTACAGCAAGGTTCACCCTGTACAAGGCCTGGGGGTCATTCGAGGTAGAGAGATGTTAAGGGGTAGTTTATATGAATGGGAGAGGAAGATAACAATTAACTCTAGGGTTAAGACTGTAGTGATTGGGGAAACACACTATTGTGAATCTGTTCATGAGAAGAAACTGTTTGAGTGGAACTTACTTCTTACCGATGGAATACAGAGAGAATGTGGTTGGTTTGCTACTATGTAGGTGGCATGGCAGGTCCTAACCTTGAAAGTTAGAGCTAGTGGAACCAAGGAATGTAGTTTGTCCAAGCACTTTCCATAGAAGTAGTGATAGATCAGTGAGAGACTCTCCAAATTCCACCTCTGAGAGAGAGGTTGGAGGGTGAAAAATAATACTTCTACAACAAGGATTCAGAGATACTTTTGAACTCTATCAAGACTGGAAAGTGAGGACTGGGCAGCTCCCGCCTAAATATGACAACAGTACTCCATTTTTGGTCTGATCTGGCTGAACATTAAATTCTCAAAATATATAGAAAAAAAGAAGGCAGGAGAAAATTGTAGGTTAAATTCTATGTCTAATACAAATCTCATCTGAATGTTAACAAATGAAAATGCTTAAAAAATTAGTTTAGTGCCTTATTTGCAAATTAGCAAAATGAGCTTGGAATAATGTGTGCAGAAAATTCAACTTGTTTTATATCACACATTCCTTGAATGTGAGATATAACATTAGTTTTTTAAAAAAAAAACTATGTAAGGGAACAAATTTTTGTCAGTCAATGAAGAAATTAATGGTGGGAAAAATTAACATTTTCAAAGTTTATGTTATTATGATACATGCTACAAATATTCAACATCTTGTGAAACAGATTTGTCAAACATTTAGTGGGGATGACATAAGAAATGCACTCACAGCAGAAGTAATGATTTGGATAACTTACTTGCTAACTCTGTGAGAAGCCATATTACATTCTAGTATACTCAAGGACGAGATAATATTTTATTTATATATTTAGAAAGTGATAATAGTGAATAGGGATATCTTCAATAAAAATAATCCACAAAACAATGTTGCATTTTAAGCTAATTTGGGTTCTATTTTCTTGATAAAATGAACACTGAAACAGTGATAGATTTTGTGACAAAATTTAAGTACAGAAACACCACCGATTTTCTTGGAAACTTTGTGCCAGAACCACGGTATCCATTTTGCCA
>OZ010594.1:57629282-57686782 GCA_963932145.1 Acanthosepion lycidas | reverse complement strand
ATTGCTCTAGATAGAATGAAGAAAATGTTATCATGACAACTCATTTTACAGTTTTTCTGTATTCTAAAAGGAGAAAAATGCACACACTTGATTTATTTGGGTAATTTTTTTATGCATAAAATCTCAAGAAAAGATCTCATTTTTGGGGGATAATGGCTGTTGATAATTTCAATTACTACTGCATTTATCATCATCATCATCATCATCATCCCAGTTGTAACCGTCATTGTCAGAACTGTCTTCATTTTCCATAAAAATATTTGCCAAGTTTTGAGGAATTTCCCAAACATGTTTGCTTTTGCTAAAATATAGCTCAAAAGCTGAAGAATTTTTTCATTTATTTTATCTTTATTTATGTTCTTGCAAAAGGTATAGAAAATTGTTGGGAGTTTCAATATAGATGAATAAGACAGATATTTGAAACTAGTTTAGAGATTTATAAAATTGATAGACCGATAGAATTAAAACTTTTATAAAGATGCATATGTGTGCTTGGATATGTGTGGGCTTCACATGATAGAATATAAGTTGGTGAAAGTAGACATTCTTAATTTCCAAATAAAACTCTTATGATATCTACAATAGATAGGAAGGTACAATTTATTAAAGCAATATATAAAATCATTGCAAATGACTAATAATTTAGCCAAAAGTCCTCAGAATGAACAAACTTTTGGACAATTCTTATATTCATTAAGTCCAGAAAAGAAAATACTTGTATGCATACAAGAAAAACAGAAGAAAAAAAAAAACTAGTCAGTCTTGTTAATTGAAACATATTATATATATATATATGTATATATATATATATATATATATATATATACACACACACACACATGGCCTCACAATAGCATTTAGCATGAGGCAGACCATCGCCTCTGGGTATTGACTTCAACATCCACTTTTATATTTCCATATACTACATTAACCTATAAATATAGCATACCTTAAAACTGTATTTTATCATATATACATATATATATATATATATATATATATATATATATATATATATATATATATGAATTTGTTGAACAGTTTTACTGTACCTTCCTGCATTTGAAGATATAATTTATTTTTTTATTAAGCTGACAGTAATGTCGTTTTCTCACATGTGAGAAAACGACATTATTTTTGCACCAACCTAATAGTAGGATAGTGTAGCCTTCTCATATGGTCACTCAAATGTACCATTTTGGCTCAGGTGTTATGATGACCACAGCATCAGAGAATGGACATAATTTATTTATCAATCCTGGTTATATACACATCTAGAGATCTGCTTTGAAAAGGTTGCTTTGATTCTCATTGACTTGTCACCTTATATCCTTATGAAAACTGTCTGAATGATTGGTCAAACTTTGTGACCAGGCAGTTTTAAATATACATCTATTTTTAGAAATTGTAAAATTTTGGTCTCCTCGTTATTTGTTTATTTTCTTATATCCTTATTGTGAAAGCTTTCTGATTCGCTGGTCGAAATATGGCTCTGAGGTCTGGTGATTCTGATTATTTATCTATTTTCAGAAATGTGAAAATTTTGCTCTTCTTGTTATTATTTATTTCTATTTATTTACTTCTCGATCACTATAATGCTATGAAAGACCAGAATGACATGTGGATTTTTGGATATTTCAGTTTTACGATCAATTATTCAAATGAGTGTCATGTAGTATTTTTATCTTCTGAACAACAAGATTTCATAGATCTAAGAATCAAATACTCAGCAATGTGTTTATGTTCTAGTACATTTGTATACTTGTAAAATTCTTAAGAAGCAAGAACCGATATAGATAATTTAGCTGAAACAAAAAGATAAAATATCTTTGCATTCTATATTTATTTTTGCATTTTAGTTCTTCCTGGCAGTTCTTAAGTATTCTTTACTATTCTTTTCACTTCTGGGCATTGAACTATGATATTAGTTTTCAAAATAAGATAAGCATGCTGACTAGACCACACATATTTGTATTGACCGCATAGATGTAATATTGACCCATTCAATTTCCCTACAAGATTTATGCTTTGCTTATTTAATAATTTGGTATTCAGCTTCTTTGAGATTAGAAATCTATCAACCTATCTTTATTTACCAAGTTATGAACCATTTTCATCTACACTGAAACTTATGTTATTTACTTATATCTTATATCTTATATGTATATACAAGAAAATACTCTGAATATGAATAGTTATATATAGCATATCATATTATGAGCATAGCTTTATAAATATCAATCTGTATTGTCTATAACTTTGAGAAAAGTCATGAGCATAGGCAACATTTTTCAAAGGCTTAAATCTCTTTGTGCAGTTGTTGCCGATGACACAGTCTTTCAACTGATCCATTCTTCAAATCATTCCAAGTGAAATCTGTAAGAAAACTAACAGGTGACTGAATTTTTTTAAAAGTACCAACCACTTTAGTCTACTGGGCACTTGGTTTACTTAATGCTTTGAAAATTTCTCTCAAGATCTGAAGAATAGATCACCTAAAACACTGTGTTAGTAATAGCAAATATACAAAGAAATGTCATCAATTCTCAACTTGGTATCTATACTGATGACACAACTATTTGTCTTAATAGTAAGTTTGATCAGTTTGATACGGTCAAATTGACAGCTGTTCTAAAAAATAACCAACAATCTATAGCTAAATGGGGCAAGGATGGGCTTGTTAATTTTAATGCCTCTAAAACGGAACTGCTCTCTTTTAATCATCTGAGAGAAACCATTTTACCATCCAACAGCATGGCTAATGCTAGCCTTCAGGTGAGTCTCATTGTACCTTCTCAGATGAAAGTTTTCAGCTGACATAAAGTAGAAAGAGTATATTGAATCAACTGCTAATTCTGCAGCTAAGAAATTTGGTCCACTATGTTGTTGCGAGACAATATTCTCGCCAGAATCTATCTTACATATTTGTAAGTCTAACATTTCCTCCTTGCTTTGAATATCGCTGTCCCAACTGGTCTGGTGCTCCTGCTATATATTTAAAGGTTTTTGATAAAATTAAAAGAATCTGCAATTTTATTGATCCTGACCTGGCATCTCAGCTTCAGCTTCTTTCTTGCCACTGTAACGTAGCTTCCCTGTACCTTTTCGATAAATACATTGAGGGTAATTCTGATGAGCTTTTCACTATGGTACCTAGACATTATGAATTTATGCGCAATACTTTAATGCTTTGAAAATTTCAGTCAAGATCTGAAGAATAGTGCTAGTAATAGCAAATATACAAAGAAATGTTATCAATTCTCAACTTGGTATCTATGCTAATGACACAACTATTTACTCTTGTCTTAATAGTAAGTTTGATCAGTTTGATAAGATCAAATTGGTAGCTGATCTAAAAAAAATGACCTACAATCTCTTGTTAATTTGATGCCTCCAAAGCAAGACTGACCTCTTTTAATCATCTGAGAGAACATTTTTGTCTTTCATCAGCATGGCTACTACTAACCTTCAGGAGATTAACTCATTGTGCCTTCTTGGGCTAGTGTTTTCTACTGACACAAAATAGAAAGATTGCTTGGGATGAAATGATTAAAAAAAGAAATGTGTCTGAACAACGATGGATATAAGCTGATATATATTAATAGAAACTGCCATGTTCAATATCTGTAATTTTTTATTTTATTTTAACAATAATTACTATAATTATCAATAGTTAACAGATACATACACACATTTATAAAGTATGTTACATACATTATAAATATTTTGTATGCATTTTAAAATGCCATCTTGTTCCCCTAATAAAAGGGCCAAGAATCACTCAAGGTAGATGGTTACTAAATAAAGTTTTTATAAGGGTATACAAGCAGGAAATAGGAAGTACAGTTCATGAGGTTATGTAGGATAGATAATTGTTAAAAATAATTCTCGTAAGTATCAATAATTTATAATATTTTATAGATAACATTTCTCAGAAACATGTATTCATATATAAAATATTTAAAAAAACTAAATATTTTATATGTATTTTAAAATACCATCTTTCTTTTACTATTACTCACCTAATACAAGGCTCAAAAACTTCAAAAGGTAAAGCGTTACTAAATAAGTCTGTAAGGTCATACAAGGAGGAATCGAGAGGTACATATAAGAATATGTAGGATAGATAATGGTTTACCCTAGACTTGAAGAAGTTATGATTGTAGTGATCAGCTAAGTGAAAAAGCCAAGTGAACTTAGCTGATCACTACAATCTTAACTGAAAAAAATGAAGCACAGTGGAGTAATGGATACTGACTCAGATTGAGGATTTGGAGAGCTGAGTTTGAATTCCATTACATTCATTTATGTGCTAATAGCCTTGGGAAAGGTATAAATCCTCCTCTTCTCCCCCCAGCTATGGGTGAATAGCAGGGCAGACTGGTTTCTAGAGCCTTAGGTGGCAACCAGTTTAGGAGAAAATAACTCTCAATTCAAAAACTGTATGTAGCCCTGGTGTATCTCATATTGTACAGCTAAAGAAAGTATCGTTAACATTGGCATGTTGAACCTGACTATGGTTGAATGATGATGATGATGATGATTGGGATAAGTATTCTCTCAGAAGTCTGTACTACAATGCAACAGTTCTGGACAAGAAACAGTATGAGAGAAACTTCTTCCTTAAAAATGGAATATGAAGAGTAGGTGGATGCCAGCTTACATAGTGCTTCAAAAGCTATGCATAACTCTTAACAATCATGTAGGTACAATTTGTTTTCCAGACAGGGTGAAGCACTTCATCCATGATGACAAGAGTTAGAAAAACTTTAAGAAAACTAGGAAAAATTATTAAAAAACTTGCAAAATTTTGTCCATCATATTCAATGAAACATGTATTAAGAAATGACTACACACACACACACACATATATATATATATATATATATATATATATATATATATATATATATATATAATGTCATGCATATACATAATGATATATATAGGACTAGAGTGATATCTGAGGTCACCAAATTATTCCCACTGGCATGAGTGCATCAATGTTTATAAGAAAAACAATTCCTCCTTTTAATCTCTCTATTCTAATATCCCCTTATTTTGACTTATATTTGGCAAAGTAACGCCTAAATATTAATACAAAAATACAATATATATTTATGATGAAAATTTATGATCAAACACAGAGATAAACTGACATGTTGATATGCAAAAAAGGTTATGTAAGGGAGCATTTATACATATAAATGTTATTATCTATCTATATACGCATACATTTAAGCAGGGGTATTATATATAATAACACATAGAGATATATGCATGTATGCACAATAGGCTTGAAGTTAGAGTGTGAGATGCATTCACTTTTAGCAACAGCCTCTTCCTTGTTTTCATTCTGTCTGTGAACTTGTGTCCATTTAATATCATTATTCATTTTTATTGGAAAATCTGTCGCCCATTTCTGATCTCTTGCAGTAAATGTCTACCACTTTTTATTCTGTATTTATATGTTTAGGTCTGATTGTTCTAGAGTCAAATAGGTATAGGTGTGGAAAACAGTATTGTTATTTTTTACTTCTACCCAGTCAAGAATCAGACAATTGTGTTCAAACTTTCATGCTTCAGTTATTTCCATCTACTTTTCTGAAAAAAATGTAGTCTTGAAGACTAAGTTTTCTCAGTGGCTCAAGACATTTTTCACTATATATGTATAGATACTTGGATATCTTTAACTTAAACAGTTCTTATATTCAACACAGTGCCAAAGATAACAACTCTGTTCCTAGACAATGCTAAATCCCTTCTGTAAAGTTTAAATCAGTGACTGCAAGAAAGGCTGGCTTGGGACCTGGAACCATTCTGGCTTGAGTTGAGTCAGCATTTCTCTCAGTATAGCCAGTCAATTAAATCAGAAAATTAGTCTCCTCTTTAGTGGTACTATACAATTTGTCATGGGAACAGTAATCACAGCTTACAACCAGGACTTAGGCTGTAATACAATCTTTACTTTGGGAATGTTTTTCTATTAAGAAAAAAAAGATTTTGGCTCATAAGATAAAACTTACAAGCTCTTATCTTATCAAACACAGACACATATAAAGCATTATATATTTGTATTTGTGTATGTATTGATATAAGGTAGTGCTGAAAGGTTCTCAGCTTAACCAAGACACCCTCCTAAAAACCTGATATTTTGGTTATACTGTTCAAGCTGATAACTTTTCAGCACTAAGTATAAATGGAGAACTGCAGTCATATTTTGGGAAGGAATTTCCCCACTCCTCACTTTCCAGTCTTGATAGAGACCAAAAGCATCTCTGTGTCCTTGTGGGTGATAAATAATTTTCCACCCTGCAACCCTCTCTCACTGCTCTATCTCTACTTCCATGGAAAGTATTCAAATGAACTACATTCTTTAGTTCCGCCAGCTATAACCTTCATGGCTAGGACCCACCATGCCATGCCTATTGTAGCAAACCACCCTGTATCCCATTAGTGAGAAGTCAGTTCCACTTGAGCAGCTTCTTCTCATGAACTACTTCTCTGTGGAAAAAAAACTCCCAAGTTGATGTTTCCTCAATCACTACAATCTTAACCTATTCAAGTCTAGATTTAACCATTATCTTCTTCATCTATCTGTATAAACTGTGTCGCTTACTCTGTAAACCTCTACCTTCAGTGACACCTGGGCCTTGTACAGAGTGAACCTCAGTGTATAAAAAGATCTCTGAGGAAAGTAATTGACATTCAAAAAAATAAAATTCAAAAGTTCCTCTTTTGTATTGCTGATGTGGTCCATCACAGCATCTCTGCTGACCTATTATACAGCCTTATGAATTATACACCTGAAAAATGTGGAAATGATTAACCAAAATTTTATGACAACAAAACATGAATTCAGCTCTCTTAAAAATGTTTCAAATGTAGTAATAAAATACTGGCCAGAAATTGTCGAGATATGCAAAGTTGTCATTAAAAATAACTACCCACTTGATGGTAATGGTCTGGCAATAAGATATAAGAGGCCACAATGATAAGCAATAACAGCAGCATATACCATACTGGAGAAGCAGAGGGTTAATGAAAAAAAATTCTGCATCATAGAATGAGCTTTAATAATGACAAATATATAAATAGTGCCATTCTTCCAGCTTACTATTGGAAGCTAAAGAAAAATGGGTAACAGTAACTCGAGCCAGGGCTTATAAAGATAAAAGTGCTAGGTGCATCTTATGTCTAACTGAAAAATGGATGATTCTACAAGGAATAGGGGATAGTGATATGTTAAATAGATGGCAGGAACTGATGAAAACAAGCTGACATAGAAACAAGCTGACATAGAAACAAATACCTGATAAAAAACACAAACCTAGAAGGAAAAAGAAATTTATATGGAGTTAAAATCCCACTTTGCTAAAACTCATACTCACAGTCTAAAGAGAGTGTAAAATGGAATAGTCCACAAAATATTTTTGAGTGGATGATATTTTTTACGATTTTCTCTCCGCATCCACCATATCTCTCTGAGAATAAATATCACCCACATTCTGGATTGCAACAATTCAGGAATGGTTGCTTCCTGAATCATCTGAAGATTGCTTACACATGAAATTAACAATTGCAGAGGTGCAAGAGATCAGAATTTGAAAAGTAATTATAACTATATGTGTGTATGTATATGTGTTGTAACCTAGGGAAGGTTACTGAATAGAATAATCAAAGGTTGGTAATGAATGATAATACTTAGGACACAAACAATACATATAAGATTCACCAGCAGCACATAAAAGAAGTAGTCAACTGCTAGAAGGGAGTCAAGGGAATTCCACAATTAATCTCCAACTGCAGACCAACATACAGTATTTACTACTGTATTTATGTGAATGGGGACATACCTTATTATTGTCTATAGGTTGCTACAACAATATTATATATATATATATATATATATATTATATATAAATCAACTTCAATATATATATATTATATATAAATCAACTTCAATCCCATGACCATGTATTGTTCTAAGAACAAGGGCAGCTGAGCAGTGAGTTCCTTCCATACAGAGAGTTCTTTTAGTTCCAGTAACCCTTTTGCATCTTAGTGGTTTTATTGTTTTTCTTGGGATGAAATTATTATTATATATATATATATATATATATATATATATATATATGTATGTATGTATATGTAAAATTATATATATATATATATGTATGTATATGTAAAATTATATATATATATATATATATAATTTTGCATATATATATATATATATATATATATATATATGTATGTATATGTAAAATTATATATATATATATATATATATATATATATATATTTCATTAAATATGATATACAAAGAAAATTTAATTAATTTTTTATTTAGTTTTTTCAGTGTTCTTACATTTTTCTGTTTGTTGAGAGTAAGGGAGTGCAAAAAAATTCCATATTGCACATTGTTCTAAGCACTTTCTTAAACAGTCAAAATATGAAGATGATTTAACAACACCTAAAACAAACATGCTTGAAAATTGCTAAAGAAGTGTCTGAAAGTTTACTCTTTCATCAACAATAGTATAAAAGATTAAAGCAATTGTTCATGAAATTGGTGGCATAGTAATTTTGAGTTCAATCCCTTAGCCAGGCAGTACAGTGGAAACAGGAAATAGCTGAGCAGTACTATAGAAAAACAAGAAGGTATTGACAATAGAATGCAAACAATCTACCCATCTAGATTAAATTAAATGTTCAGTTCAAAATTTCATGAAGGTTACCTAGATTAATAGATACCAGAAGAAGGACAGAGGCTACAACTCCAGGATGTTGTCATAATAAAAACAAAAATGGGGATATTAGTTTGACTGTAAAGAATGATAGCTGTACCAAGTAACAGAAACCACATCACTTGATGACTACCAACAGAATCATCAAATAAAATGGATAGTATATGTACCATGAGAAAATAATGATAAAATTTTAACATTCCACACTACTTCAAACAAAAGGTTAGGAAGGAAACCCCCATTAATACTGGAAAGTGTAATAAAAATTAAAGGACTTGATAAAAAATTGTTTTAAGAGAAAGATTTTATAAATTTCAACTGAAAACAGTAGTGGTTGCTCGGTCAATGAATGCCAAATGTTTCCTTGTATGGAAACGGTTAATATTACCATTACCATTATCCTAGAAATTCAAGCTGAAATTTCTGTATTGTTTTTTGGATTTGACATTTTCTTAGTTTTACTTTCTTAAAAAAAGTAATGAAACAAATAGATAATTCTTTAATAGTAAAAAAATACTTTAGACAAAGAAAGTAATGTTTTGTCTTGAAGATGATTAGATTATAAATCCTGGAAAAGTGCTTTTATCTACTCCACTTTTTTCTCTTAAAAGCAAAAAATTACATAGTGCTGACAAATTCTCAGTCAAATCCTCTTCCCTTAATCTGACCAAATGACCAAACAGTTTCTTTTTTTTAAATTGTCCTTTCGTCAAACTGATAATTATTTATCATTCCCTTGTGTAAATATTTTGAAAACTAAAGAATTTTACAACTCCGATATATATATATATATATATATATATATATATACACACACTATAAAAAAGGTTATGTTTAATAATTGATAAAAGGGAATTTATATCTGACTGGCAAACATTAACAATAAGGATGGATTTATTAATATTTTTATTTGTAATTGCTGAAATTGTTAGATGCAACCATAAGTTCTATGTTAAGAGTTTTTTTCTACCAAACTTCTCACTTCTAGAACTCTCTGCTTGGTTCTTGCTTTCCTGTCAGCTATAGCCATCAAAAATTTAAATGCACCATCAATTGTGATTTTCTGTCCCTGAGTCCTGTACTTTTATTGTTCTCTCTCATCAATAATGTATTTCTCAGATTTTTTTCATTCTTAATAACCCCTTGTGTCTTTGTGGTTTTATTTCCTTGCTTGGGGTGAAAAAAAAAAAACACTTTCACACAAAACTTCACATCACCTATATAATTTGCATTCCTAATTTTTCCTTGGGCATAAGAAATTGAAAAGTAATTGATAATAAAACAATTTATACAGTAGATTAGAATGAACAAAAATGTTTCAACTCTTATTTGCTTCCTGGTGATTTTTTTCTCTTTTCTTCTTTCACTTTTTTCTAAATATTTTTTTTTTACATCCCAAAAATGTATACACATGCAAAAATCTATTTTTTTAGTATATTTTAAGTCATATTAACAAGAAGCTACATCTACATCTAACAAATTTCAGCTACTTCAATGTGGTAGAATGGTCAACAAGCTTGTCTCACTGGATCAACTAGGACTGAATGGTGAGTTCACTCCTCACTGGGTGCCCCTTACTTTCAGCCTTGTGCCTAAGTTACGCTAAGTAAATCACTATGTCTATCAAATTTATTAATCATTTTCTCCAAAACGTGAATCATTTGTTACAAATGTGGTTGTTGTAAATATAAGAATTATACAAAATTTACATTATATCCAAGTGTTTGACTTCCACAAGTCATCATTAAGTAGGACTGGGTGTGCTGCACCCTGACTGGGAGGTGGAGGGAGCAAGCTTGATTAAGGGCCCCAGGCAGTGCTTTGTGACTCACATTATCTTATCAATATTTGATTTTTTTCTTCCTACATTTATATATGTTACAAATTAAATTAAGCACAGTGATTAAAGGATTAAAAATTTTCATGGATTTTGATGTCATTCTGTGTTCTTTTTTTGTCCTTACCTGTCAATTTGTTTTGCTCATTTTAAATATTGAAAAGCTTGATATAAAATTAACTATTTTTTTCATTCATAATCTATTATGACATACCTATAATTTGTATTTATTTTGAATTTTTCTAATTAAATGGTTCATCTATATTGCATATGATCTATTATTGTACATAATTAGGTTACAATAAAATTCGTATTTTACATGAATGCTACCTAATGAAAATTGAGATGCAGTAGAGTGGGTAGATTTCATATCATAGATTCAGTGGGTAGCATGACACCCTAGCACTGACCCTCTCTTCATGGGTGGGAAAAAGTTAAGGGAAAGAAATAAAATGAAATCTATTTTAAACAGTGCATTGTTTCAAAAATATTGTTATTTTCATGTTTCATTAAAGTTCATTTTTTCTGCCTAAGACCATTTTTTTTTTGACAAGGAAACTAACTTATGAAAACATTATCACTTTAAGAACAAGTGCACTATTAAATTATGTTATTCTCAGGGTAATCTAACATTAGACTTTCACAGTTGCTGCAAATTGGTCTTCTTCATGTAGGACCATCCGAGGGAAACTAAAACTTTTGAGTCCAACTCTCAACATTAAGAAGATCTGCAACATGTTGTCGGGAGGGCCTGACTAGCCCAGCCACATCAACCACACACAATCCTCCGTGACTCCTGCTACTGACTCTTCAGAAGTAGGCTAGGCCTTACAACCATCTCTGTCACTGCTATCAGAGGGAGAAAGGGAATAAAGAGAGAGGATGATGATCCACGATGATCTTCAAAAGTCTGTTACAAGTTTGCAAGAAACGGTCAAATGTCAAGCTTAATCAATATCCATTTTAATTCAAAATGTTTCTATCTTGTTTTTACAGTGAATTTCCCTTTGTTTTTACTTTTAAATATGCAAAGGACATTTTTCACTATTAACACACAATGTTTTAAAATTTCTCTTAAATGTTAACTGATAAAATTGACATGTTCATTAAATTCAATTTGAGGCAGAGAATAAGATAAATTTTTGATTATGATTTAATCAACAATGTTTAAAGATCAAAAGCTCTGATATTTTATCCAAAAGGTCAGAAACAAGTTGGCATCTTAATCTAAGAAAGTAAATCTTATTCTATAAATATGCTGATCCTTAGCAATATAATGAATAATAATATAAAAATCAAAGAAGCTGATGAAGTATGTGTTAACATTAGAGAAAACAGAACCAGCAAGCTGAGTTGAAATTCCCGCTGTTGGTATTCACTATGCCCTAATAATCTCGATGAGTCATCAATATAGCTTTCTTCTTCTCAGCTTTATGTTAAACAAAAGAGCAAACTTGATACACTTGCCTTGGCTAACAACCAATCTAGGAGAATGACAACTCTGAATTCAAACTATACAAGAAAAAATAGATAAATTATTTAGTCATATTTCCTCAAAATGCCAATGAATGATTTACAGTTATCATAGAAAAGGAATACAAAGAACAATGATTGTCTATAACATGAAAGGGTTTAAAGAAAGGAAGATTATGAAAAGAAACATCAATCCTTCTAATCTAAATGTTTCAAAATAATACATTTTTAATTGATTCTTGAATATCCAAGGTGGAAAAAGAATTGCAAAACTTACAACTGTTCCAGTATAATAAAAAAAATCAATAGACATAAGGGTCACATATAACAGTGAAATTTAAACAATTTTTAATTGACTCATTCTTGACTGTCAAGATTCAAGGTGGACAAAAGATTACAAAGCTTCCAATTGCGACAGTATAATAAAATAAAAACTCTCGAGTTACAAGAGTCAGATAAAATAAAAAGTGAAATCTATAAAGATTTAATTAAATGATCCTTAAAAATCAAAGGTAGACAAAGAATTACAAAACTTCTAATCATTCCAGAATAATAATAAAAAAAAAAGAAATCCAATCACAGAAGTCAGAGAAAAAAGAAAGTGAAATTTAAAAATGTTTTTAATAAAGTGATTCTTGAAAGTCCAAGATAGACAAAGAGTTACAAAACCATTCCGATATAATAAAAAAAATCACTCCAGTCACAAGGGTCAAATAAAATGGAAAGTGAAATTGATAAATTTATTTCATGTTTTATTCAATTATATGTAAAAATATTTTGCAAAGGACCTTGAATACAATTGAGGTGAATGCTGAACATTTTTTCCAGCTTGTAATTTAAAAGGAAACATCTAAAAATAGACATTTTTACTTGGTGCTTGCATTTTTCTCTCTATAAAAAAAATGTTAACCATCAGATTAAAATTCAATTTGCCAAAAGGTTCAGTAAAAGCTGGGACGGTCTAAAACGAGGTGAACACACTTGCTAAACAAGAAAAAATAAAAATTTATGCCTGCCATTTTTATCCTGAACACTCAAAGATATCACCTAAGCTCGAAAAAAAAGTGTTTGTTCAACCATTTTCAAATATCAGTTATTGATCCGCTCAACGTCTGAAATATACAATTTAAATAGGAAAAGATTAAGCTACATTTTGTTGAATTTGCATTTGTCTTCTGCACTGAAGGTGCTGAGAACTTGCATTGCCTATTTCTAGCCATTTATTGCAGAATTTAATAAATACAGATTTGATGTAAACAATTTACATTAATGTAGACTGAAAAAATAACACCGATTTCATTTTTTTTAAATACTTGAAAATAAAACAATACCAAACAAAAAACAAAACATTTTCTTTTTAAATATATTTCAAGACATCAAAATCGAGCAAGTACAGAAATTTAAATATCTCAGAAGTGTTTTAACAGCCGACAAAAAATGTGAAATCAAAATCTGAAAGTGCAATGGAATAACAAAAAAATGACTTTCCAAAAATTAAATAAAGTAATATATGTATAATATCAATATTCCTAAATGCTAGACAATGTCGTCACAGATAAAGAGGAAGCATGAGGCAATTGAATTGTGGCTCTACAGACAAATGCAGAGAATACCATGATAGAACAATGAGGTAGTTTTGAAGAAAAAAGGAACACAAAGAACACTTAGAATTAGAAAAAGCCAGTTAAAATTTCTGGGACCCATAATGAGGCAAGAACACTTTTGTGATGTCAACGAACACTCATTGCCACTTTTGTGATGTCAACAAATGCTCATTGTCACTTTTGCAATACTTGTTGTAGTAGAAACTTTGTAATCACTGATATACTATGGTATGCCATTGAACAATACTGGTGTCAGATGTCTTCGAATAGCACTCACACTAGTAGTACTTGCTCAATAATACTCGCTCAAATAATAACCACTGTATAGTGATCTGCATAGAGAAATATTATAGTGAATAGAGTAGGGAATAGCAGTCCATATAGTAATAGAGGATAGACTAGAAATGGTGGTCTGTATAGTATTAGAGGATAGCGGAGAAATAGCGAACGTTAGTCGTCAGCTACTTTCTACATATATGTGTTTCCTCTATGGTCATCTGGTCTACTTAATTTAATAATGGAATCGCTTTTGTTTGTTCACTGGTGATCTATGTTCAAACTCAAGTGTTGGTAGCAACACTTTATTCCTTTATAACAAAGGCTTAGAAAATTTGATACTCACAAGACATGATAATTGAAAAAGAAGCAGTTGCAAACAATGAGTAACTAATCTGACAAGCTTTTGTAAAAGAATGGCAGAACAGAGACTGTTTCCAGACCGGTATTCATTATATTATCTTCTTCTATGTGCTGTTTTCCTTCAGGTCATGAGAGGTCATTGCTCTCCACAACTTCCCATCTCTTTCAGCTCTTAGCAATGCTTGTCTTTTATGATCGCTTCCACTCCCTGTTCTCACATTTATTTACATAAGTTTGTTAGGGAGGTTACTTGCTGTTTTCCCCTATCACGCTTGTCTTATATATATCCTGTGAGTGCCAAATTTTCCAACTCTTCTTTCCTCAATATGTTTCCTAGAAATTTTAACTGTTTTTTTTTGTTGTATAAATGTACTTTTTGTTTCCATTTTCGTAATTTATTACTCACATTCTCCATCAATGCTATTCTCAGCATCCACCATATCGCTGTTGCTTCAAGTCTCCTTTTCATGTGTGAGTCCTGCATTCACTGCCATATAGGAAGACTGATATTACATAGTGGCTGGACATTATTTTCTCATTAAATGTTCTTTACACACACACACACACATATATATATATATATATATATATATATATATATATATATATATATATATATATATATATATATGGGATTAATTACTTTTTCATTACAAGATAATTAATAGCTTTTAATAAATGGTCATAGACACAATTATGAATGTAAATTTTAAAACTCTAACCAGTTGCAAAGGTATAATTTCATGTCTTCAGATGCTAAGCTCTGTGAGTATAAACAACATGGATAATGACTTTGTTTAATTAATTTAAGTTAATTCGTATTGGGAATCAGAATATTTGAAATTGATAATTAACAAGAAAATTCTGTCATATGTGAAGGGCAAATCTAATTTTCTCAAGATTTAATGTTATAGTTTGAAAATGTGTAATTTTTGTTCCTTTTAGAAGATTCAGAATTCCACTACTTCCTGGACAATAACAAAAAATTTCTCCTTCAAATATGGTGTGAGTTCTACATCTTCAGATTCAGTCAATTTGAATACCAAAATCTGATTTAACTTAAAAGTAATAATTTTTTAAATATGTGTTGACAATTTTTCTTAACTTCAGTCATAAAAGCATGATTGATTGATTGTTTTTTACGGTTTATCACTCTTCTATGGATTATTTAAAGCTGAAACATATTTTTTATTTATTTTTTTTTTTGGTCAACAAATATTGCATTAACAATTTTTTGTGAATAACTGATTTTTTCCCTATTATAGTTGGGGAGAAGAGTGATTCATACCATTCCCGAAGGTATTTCTACATCAGTGAATGTAATGAACTCAAATGGAATTCAAACTCGGCTCTATTACAACATGTGTACATCCTTATAAAAGCATGAAAAACAAGGAAGGTATTTTGTAGTACATTCTTTTTTTGAAAGTAAAGCTTATTTATCCATGTATATCATTTTCCTATAAATGATTTTACCCTGAAAGTTAATATCTTAATTTTTAAAAATTAAAAAGTATTTAGGGTCTGCTACTGTTCTATACTAAGTATTAACAAATGAATCCTTTGAAAAACAAATACTTTTGAAACTGGTTCAAAGATTTGTTTCATATAAACCTTTTTCCACTAACTTCTCTCAAAAAGTCTGAGCCAATTTTTTTTTCATGTCATGGTTCATCTGTTTTAGTTTCCTTTTATTTTTGAGTAAAAATTTTTTGATTTATTTATTAATTTATCTATATGTTTGAAAATGAATTACAGAATAAAAATTTAATTTTCAGTAGCACCCGAAATCACCACCTTTGGGCTTTCGTTTAATATTATTTGGTTATAAGAGCAAATAATAAAAAAAATAAGGCAATTAATTTTACCAATGGATAACCAAAAGCAGTCAAAATGAATAGAATCGCATAGATTTTAATTTCACAAAGATCAGTTATTCTTTAAGTTAAATGCATGAATCTCCTGTTTTAATGCATCATTAAAGAATATCACTCAGATATTTTTTTTAATGTTTTTTTTAAAAAAAAAAAAAACAATAATGGGAAAACACAAAAAGAAAATGAAGAAATATTAATTGAATCAGGTACTGGGTCAATGTGGTTGAATGCCTTTTAGTCAGTCAAGTGATCATGACACAATTTTTGCATGTACTGAAGTCACAAAGATATTTTTCCCCCAGTTACAATTCATTATAACATTAATGAGGGAAAATTGCCTTTGTAATTTGAAGTATATTTATGTCAAAGCATCACTTTTAATTTCTTCTCGCATGACATGATTTTATTTGAAAAAGCAGTAAAAAAAAAAAAAAAAAAAAAAAATCTTTCTCTTTATTAACATATATATAAAATACATTTTTTTAAATGAAATACTTACTTTATGATTGTCTAGATATTGGAAGCCATAACTTTCGTGCAACACATATTAAATTTGAACAGAATAGCAAAAGAGAAAAGTTATTTACATTATTTATGCTTGGTATTTTTGCTGTGCTCTTCAGCTTCCTTCAGGTGTCTGCTGTTCTGGTAACCACTGGAGAATTTTGAACTGAACACTTTATTGAATCTATGTAGTAGAATGTTCTCATTCCAGCATCAATATCTAAAGATAGACACTACTTTGAACAAAGCATAGACAAAATTCAGTTCAAAATTCCCTGAAAATTATCCAGATTGACAGACATCTGAAGAAGACTGGACAAAGAAGTTTTACAAAAAAGAAGTCTGTTTTACACTAATAGTCTTGAAAAGGAATGAATCTGACTCTTCTTTCACCAGCTATGTGGTAAAAAGCAGAGTAGACCAATCAGTCTAAGACAGCGTTTCTTAACCTTTTTAAACAAAGATTCATATAGGATTAAATGAAAATATCATGGCACACTTAGTAAAATGTTTAAACAGTATACATTTAAATATTATAAAATAAAACTATAGATTAAAAAAAAGTACACACACAAATATGAATTTATTTTATTTCAATGTTTCTATTCAACTATTTGTGTGGCTTGTTTAGTATAAAACCTGTGCCTGGTGTTTTTTTGCAATTTCTTCAATGTTTGGTTGAATGTGTGATAAGCAGACCCGCCTTTCTTTTTCAGTTGAACATAGTCTTTCTTGCATCTTATTTTTTTATGTTATTTAGGGTTGAGAAGCCTAATTCACATAAACAAGAATTACAAAATTTCAATAAAATTGATAAAGCCTTTTTAGCTAATGTGGGATATACCTTTTGTATTGAAATCCAAAATATATCACTGGATACTGTCGAATGTTTTATTTTGAGCCTTCAATCACTAGAAATGGTGGCCAATTCTTCTTCATTACACAACTCAAGTCCACTATTAGAAGGAACATTTAGAAGGGATTTTGAATCCAAATATAGTTTTATGACATACTAATGTCACATGGCACAGTGGCTGAGAATCACTGGTCTAAGAGAAGGAAAACTTCAAACCACAGAGAAATCTTGTGAATGCATGACAATTCTCAGATAATAAAAAAATGGAATCTCTGAAGAATCTTGGTCACCTATATCCTGAAGGTACATTCCATTTAAAAAACAGACATAAGGGAATTATTTCACACATTCTTTCTTTCAAAATGTCAACCAAAACAGGTGTCCAATAGTATGTTTGTAAGTAGCACATTATATTTAAAGCTATTAGAAGGAGATCAAGTGTACATGAACCAATATATGGAACCAGACAACAATGAAAATTTCTGTAGATAAATTAACAATTTTTTTATATATGTTGAACAATAACATATTCGGTTTTGCCAGGGAATTCATATTCAAAACATATCATTAATACAAATATTATCTGAGTTTACGAAATGTAATATTTTTCTTTTAGACTAATATCTTTATCTTTTCTATTGTCTTCTGTCATGACATTTTACAGCAGATACATTTTTAACTTGAAAATTAAATTTTCAATATATTTAATTCAAAGCAAAAAGTAGGCTTTAAACAAGATTTACCGCAGAAGCTTGTACCTCATGTAGTAATGCTTATGCAACTTGACTATCAAAGCAGCTCTAAATCAACATAAAACTAAAGTTACAGGCAATATAATCTACATGTTAATATAATCTAATGACATCTGGAACTGGTCCTCTCTAGACAAGACTTTTCAAGAAGGAATAATAAAATCTTAATTTCATGCACATATAGATTGAACCATGATCCTATCAAATATTATATACCTGATTAACTGAAGTCTCTATAATTAAATGAGATATACTAAGATTTGTATCATTATCTCTTTTTCTGGATTATTTTTATATTAGTATTAGATTATAAATAAAAATAAACTGTTTATATACACAGTTCCACCAATCAGCATAAACAAGCAATTAAGAGGGTATCACTGCAGATAACCTTGATATTAGCCTTAAACAAAAGAAACTGGGGAGGGACAGTTTCCTCTCCTCACTCTTCTGTTAATCTCATGTGATTTGTATGCACAACCTGTTATATATACAGTCTACTTTTTATCTGAAAACTGTATTGAAGCATGATAAACAGTGATTATGCAGTGTTGATTCCTATATCTATACTGTCTATATCTATAAATGCTCTATCTCCTACAGTGAATACTTCCCAATAAAAATAAGAAACTTGAGACTATATATATATATATATATATATATAATTATTTATTTTTAAATAAAAAAAAAAAAAAATTTATAACATAAATATGTATGTATATTTATGTTATAAATTTTTTTTTTTTTTTATTTAAAAATAAATAATTATATCTGCTCTACTTTGTATTGAGCACTCTTTTAAGAATAGTAATTGTTGGTTATTGGAATTCATTCCATATACACCAATCATATACTTGGGTATATATATATATATATATATATATATATATATATATATAGGACACTGACTTTCAACACAAATTCTTATATATATCAACAACTGGAACAAATCACAGGTTTAAGTATTATAATTTTGAGTTGAAAACAAAGATTCATGTAAATCTAGATCTGAAAAATGTTTCAACACTCACGAAATAGTAGATGCAGTATATGTCTGAGGAAGGCTGGAGCAAGACTCAGTAAAAGAATTTAAGCAAAATCAACAAAGAAAACTAGTTTGAATAATTCCTGGAATTCTTTCAACTTTAAAAACACCAAAATGGCTAAATTTATTCATTATAAATCATCTAGAAGAATTATTGGATCAGCTATGCTATAACAATTCAGTTGAACAAAATGTAGCTATTTATAATAAACCACCTTTTCTGACTAAGATAATGGTTAAAGAAAATAATATTAAAAATAAATGAACTGGACTAAATATGGATTAGATTCCAACAGAATGAAAGATAAGAAACAAATAGGAAATACTTTTAAATTTTTAAGTTTTGCTTTTATTTATGCTTCATCAGAAATTTTTGGAAATGAATTATGGAAGAGAAAGTTCCAGAGCTTTCATTAAAATAGATGCTGGCTAAACATCTTAATTAAATTTTATACTTTACTTACATGTAAATAAAATATAATCACATATTTTTAATTATAAGTATCTACTATTTTCTTTAGATATACAGTTTTTATTTTTCTCATCGTAAACTTCTTTTACTTTACTTTATTTTCTATATCAAAGCACTATATCTTATCTTAAAATATTTCCTGTGTTTATAAATCTCCCAGATATCTATTTTTAAATTTGATTAAATGTTATAAATTAACCACAACATTTTTAAGTATCAAGGACATACAGAGTGAAATGTTAACAAGAAGATAAAAAAATATTTTAAACATCCAGCTGGTTTTCATGAATTTGATATTGTATACTCTGTTTGGATATTTCCTATCAGTTATTAGATATATATATATGGTGTGCAACAAAACCTAACATCATTAATACTATATAATTATTTCAATATTTACTGATTATTTTACCAAAATGGCCTTGTGTCATACTAATATAAACCTAGTAAGACCAATATAGCAATACAAATTTCAAGCCTGCTTTGTTTTCCTATCTATCCATTCTTGGTCAGGTCAAGAAATTTTCAGTAACCCTTATATGTGTGTGTGTGTATATATATATATATATATATATATATATATACACATATATGTGTATATATATATATATATATATATATATATATATATATATATATATATATATATACACACACACATATACATATAAACACACACATATATATGTAAATTGTAATGAAAAACTTTGAAAAACTTAACCCTTTTCAGGCTGAAATATATTTGTAAAATGTTACCAGTTTTAAGGTAACATAATTTTTTTTTCACTTTTTGAGGTCTACACAAGTCAAACCCTATATATCATATATATATATATATATATATATATATTCCGAAATGTTTATGCTCAGGCTTAGTTGAGGCCTTTTTACTGATGAATGTCTTGTTTTGATCATATCTGCGGTAAGAGGATGGAATAAAAATATCCATATCATGTTTTGCTCAAAAGCTAGTTTGATTAATTTATGGTATACTGACCATGTGTATTCTCAGAATTTCAGACAACATTTGTCTGTGATACGATCCAAAAAAAAAAAAAAACAGAAAAAAATCAGCTGATTTGTCCCCAATTTAATCAAATGAAAAGCAGTTCAGAAAGTGGATGTCCAATTAAGTCTGTACTGCTAAATACAAAAAGTTTCTTGGTGTGGCCAGAGAAGCTTACAAAACAATTCACCATTAAAGCCAAGGAATTTAAACGTAAGCATATACAGGCAAAGAGGAGTGGTAATCGATGAAAACACTTAGCAGAAAGTTTAATCAGATCACTGTCGAGTGTAATTAATTGGAATGACTTTGCTTATGTTTATTTCTCAGAGCTGACCTGATAGATGTGTTTCAATTTTGAATAAAGGCCAACAAAGTATATCACAAATATTATTGCTTGAATTAACAAAATAGCCAGGCAAGTGAAGATGAGAATGGAAAACAGTTCAGAGGGTTGATATATGCCTAAAATTTCTCAAGATTCAAGTTTGTCAAAATGAAATGAATAAAAGATATAATAGGGAAATAGAAATCACCATTTCGCTCAAACAGGATGATAATTATTTACAGCTGCACAACCAGATGGAAATAACATTTTGAATAATGATAAAAAAAAACTCAAGTATTCTGGTAGAGTATTTTTAAAATAATTTGAAAAAACACATTTCTAAAATAAAAGAAATACAGAACATTTCTGTCAATGGCTTCACAAAAAAAGGATGCTCAAGTTAAGATCACATTAAATAAGTACATTAAAATTTTGATAAAGACAAGAAATATTCATCAAATGTACGTTGAACATGATTACTAAAAATAAAAATGAAAAAGAAAAAAATTGTTGTCAGACCTGAAATACAGTTAACATGTAAAATGAAGTTTTATATTCTTCATGAAGATATCAATGAGATTCTTGCATTCTGGTAGGAGCAGGTGCTGTGGATAAGATGAGAAACCTACCTCTGATGCTGGTGAATGCGTGCAGCACAAAAGAAATATCACTTAAAATTGGCTTAAAATTTACCAACTTTAACAATGGTTTGCGTGTATTAGAATCACACAGAAAAATGTGGTTTTTGGGATTTGAGAAAACTTGCAAAAATTTCCTTTCTCTAAGTGCATGTCCAGTGACTCTCAAATTAGAAAGAATGCAAATTTAATATTAAGAGACATAAAAATACACTTAAATATTCCTAAATACATTCTGGCAAATTTTGTAAAAAGAAAAAAAAAATCTAATAAAAATTGTATCTAAAAGAAAGACAAAAAACATTGAAATTAAAGAGCCAACTCATTGAAATTTCAAAATAATATAAAAAGCAACAAAAATGATAATGTTTGATCATCTGTTCACATGACTTTAACACTCATATTTTAATATTACATAATATTTTATATTGCATACACAGTATAAAATATTATTGTGCAAGGAATATAGTACACAGTCAAAAGCTTAAACAACAATAAAATAATATTTGGATTATATAATAATATGATATGACAAATACATCCTTTTAACAAAAACCTATAATTAAAACTTTACGAAGTTTAACAATTTTCAGCTGTCAAGACTCTCAACATCTCTCTTTCATTTATATTTCAGTAAAATAATTTGAGCTCTTGTGCAATGTTTCTAAGTATTAATAGGAAATCAACACAGATTGCTGTGTTAGTTGTAGGAAAAAGAAGGGATCCTTTTATTGCAGCTTCTTGTTGACCTTTTAAAGTGGATACAGAATCTACACAACACAAGGTTAATTTTGATAAATCTGCATTGGCAAGTTTCTCAAAGCAGTCTTGTGGTTTGATTTCCCCATAAATGAATCAGTGATTAGCAGTCTTTATATTATAAATTCACAAAATACTGTGAAACATTATTACACTATAATTTAAAAGAAGTTCATTCTAATGTCTGGTAATAACAAGAGAGTATTCAACTTCTCTAGGTATTTTCTGGAGTGAGACATCCTTGAGTCAACACTAAAATCATTGACCAAAAAATTGGCAAATGAGCCTATAATAAAAATTAAATAAGTAAATAAAGTTCCTTTCATTATTGTAGTAGATAATGCTGAGGAATAAAGTACTGATTTTAAGAAATATATCATTTCTTTTTTACTTTTAATCATCAACAATTGCATGAACAAACAATTGATCATGAAACAGAATTATCCTCATTTACATAATCGTTTAGTATATTATTTATTAAATCGATTTATATTCCTTGTTAGGTCATTGGTGATTAAACCAGTTCTCTCACCAGGCTTTTCTGGTGAGAAGGATGGCTAAACAATCAGCAGGAATAAAAAAACAAGACCTGCCAAAGTGTAGCTGAACCTTCTTACAAGTTCAATGGCCATCTAGGACAATCAAGTATGGCTTCATAGCAATATATACAACCAGTGCCATGAGAAGGTATTGCTGGGAAGAAGGTTTCCTAGATGAAGGATTCTCCAGTTGAATCAACAACTATATGTCTATGATGAATGGAAGTTTTAAAATGAGAAAGCATCAGGATGGTCTCCAATAGGTCTACTTGCTCAAGACAGGCAATGCATGAATGAATGTCTTTCAGGCTTTAAATCTAAATATGTGGAAGGAATTGGTTAGATGTTCAGCTATTCAATGACTCTAAGACCACATCTGGTCATGGGAATGGTGATAATTATAATGTTAATCATTTAAATTTCATTTCATTAACTACTCACATATATATTTATATCTTGGATTGGTTCTGCAAACAAAGATTTGGGAATTTGTTTGTATTTTTTTCCTTCTGCTGCAGGCTTTTGAATTGTTTATGAAGCCTACATGGGAGAGTCATGTCCTTTTGCAATGACATCAAGAAAGTATTTGGCATCTAGCAGAGGCACCAGACTTTTAGACCTACCTATTTTCCACTGTTATATTTTTGTGGTTTCATTTGCTTCCAAGTTCTGTAAGCTGCCTTTGTTTCCCACAAATGATAACTGATCCCACATAAGATGAAGCTTCTTTCAAATAGTCTTTCTATCTCTTCACTGTTCATAAGACTAGTTCTTCAAACAAGAGTATCATTGGAAGATGATATTCCTTCATCTTTGTTTTATAGCCTGCTGACCACAGTTGAGTTTCCTTAGAGAGATTTGGTGCTCATGGACAGCTCAAACATATGTATGAATAAGTATACATTCAAATATAACAAAGTCAAACAAAAGACTTATATTCCTGCACAAAACCTTTTTATATCTAAATCAATAAATAAAAACATAACCTCTTTAAAATCTGAATATCTACATATATGCAATAGAAATATTCACTAACTCAAATCAGTTAGCTTATGTTTAGAGTTACCTACCCTTGTTTCTGAGCTCTTTAAAAGTAATTCAAATGAAATCACAAAAGTATAGTAACCATATTATCAGACAAAAGAGATATTATAAGAATATACTGAACAAAAAAGAAAAAGCATGTTGCTCTTTTTCAAAGTGTCATTTGTTTTTAAAATAAAAGAATATTTTTCTGAACAGTTTGTCAAGTAGATAAATAAGAAGATAGAGACAGTGTGACTTTAAAAACCGTCATTAAATACTAATTCAATAATAAAAATATCATACATACAAAAAGAACATGAGCCAAGATAGAAGGTAAGAAGTAGGTTAGACTAGCAGACAAGAAGAAGAAAGCTAAAAGAGGAGAGATTGCTTCCAATTTAGTTCTCTCTCCAATTTAGAATTGGTTGACATGCAGAGACTGAACATCCAAATAAGAAAAAAAGATCTGAATAGAGAAATCTAAAAGAAGAAAAAGGTAAAGGGAAGTAATCATAGACAAGAATTTGAATAATAAGACAGATATGGAATAAGAAAGAAAGAATTACTTTATTAGATATCCTATATATTAAACGCCTCAATGTTGTATATGAAAACTTAAATATTAAATTATGGTTCAGTTTAATTATTACATGTCAGTAGGTGGATCACAAAGTTTGTAACTTGATATCAAATTAGATTAATTTTGATCTCTCTGATTAATATACACTATTGGATTAAGTGCATTGGTATTAAAATGATTATGTCGAGGTATAAATATCTGTTGTGTACTATAAATATTTTCTTCATCATGAGGCTGTAGAATTATTGATGTACCTACTTATATAATTTTAGGTGCATTATTATGATGACAAATTTTAGTGGATATAAAGCAGGCTGAATACTGTCAGTCTTAATGGTTTTATATCAGACAAGTTTAAAATTAAATTTAAAAAAATGACCGAAAATCATTTGAATGCCGGCTCCTCAGAAGGAGGCAAAATAAGTTTGATGTGTACATTTGGTTTCTATCAAAACATTTATTTCTGGCATCAGTTTTGTTTTCTGATTCACTACTCCGAGATAATTAGGTAAATCCTCTACACTTTCAGATACAAAACAGCTTTTATAAGTACTGGTAATTATTTACTAAAGTGAATTACTAGAAGGGATAAGATTTTCATGTTGAATATTTGTTATTTGTTATTTTGAGTTTTTTAAATTATCTATAAAAATATTTTTAAATTTCTTTTGTTTAAATAAATCATAATTTTATAAACTGCAATTGAATAAAACAATAAATTAAAAAAAAAAGAATTCTGAATATTGTAGCTTACATGTGTATAATAAAAATATGTACAGACATATTTATTATTCTGATAATTCAACTTTAAAACATTATTTTCACTCTGAATTTCTGGAATGAGGATTTATCATTATTTACACTATTTATATTTGGACTATTGTCCTCATCTTTGTTGTTGTTATCACAACATTTCTAGAGAACAGTTTACCTCCATAGATTAAATAAAGGGTTCAGTTCAGAATTTCCTGCAGGTTACTCAGATCAATATAGACCTGAGGAAGGCTGGAGGGTTCACAGGCGAAAGATAAGGACAATACAGTGTAACCCGGATATAAGAGACCCGGATATAAGAGAAAGCCGGATATAAAAGAGATTTTCTCTGGTCCCAAATTAGAGCCATACTTACCTAAACAAAATAGACCAAACCCGGATATAAGAGAAACTCGGATATCAGAGACTTCTTCTCCAGTCCCGACAGCTCTCTTATATCCGGGTTACACTATAGTAATAATATAAATAATGTAAATAAATTGTTTTGAATAGAAAAAAATGATAGTGTAATAAACTTTATTTTAAGAAAGAGAAATTTGATATTTTTATTTTTTGAGGATAGAATTGATTTTAAAAGATAGTTTTTAATAATTAGACTGAATTAAACAACAAAAGACAGAATTTTCTAACAAATAAGTGGCAGTAAAAGAATATGATGACTTAAGTTATACCTCAATTAATTTAACCTTGACTTATGGAATTTAAAGGTTGGCATGTTGGTTTATGATAGGTGTAAACAATTCATGCAGAAGGAATAAAATCTTGGGTTTCCACTATGGACTGTTTATACATTTTTATTCTTGTAGGGAAATAAATTTCTCAATGCCCCTTGAATATGCCTGTTTTATTTTTCTGGTCCAGAAGTAAGTTAGAGTAAGTAATGATAAAAACAGTTATAATGGTCATGATCAAGTCAGCATTGTGCTGAGTTGGAACAAGCAAAAAGGTGGTATTTACTTCACTGGTTGGGATGGCAAAACACATCTGGACACTATGTGTTGGGAAGAGTATGGTTCTGTCCTTTCTGGATGTGGGGGTCATAAAATTGCACAGATGACCATAAATATATCAACACTTTCCGATTCCTTTAGCATGAGCATCATGAAAAAATGTATTTATTTTTTATTTTTCTTTATTTGAGTTTTACACAGACTTATATTTATTGTTTTATTTTACCAATAAATGTAATAGCAGAACAGCTTAAAATTCTTCTATTTACACTATATTTAGAAAGGTTTCTTTAATTTGAAACAAGAGTCTAAATTTTATTATTTTGTTTACTAGGTTTACTATGAATGTCTACTTCACATTTTAAAACTATTCTGAGAAGTCGTTTTCTTTTTACAAGTTCAAATTGTAAACTTTGACTTTTTTGGCATCCTAAGATTTAAATAAGGTAAAACTACACCAGTCAATATTGCAATTCAATTGTGTCTTAAGCATTTGATCAAGAAGAAATTTCAAAATAGTATTTTATTATTCAGTTGCAAAGTTTTATAAATGTTCTGGCATCAGTTTAAGATATCTTTAGATTGAATAATATCAGAAAATAAAATTTAATATAATGCACAAACATTTTTCCTTACAAATAAAGTTATTTTCCTTGAATAAAAAATGACATTTAAAAAATATTTATTTACTAATATGCACATCAATTTTTCAAGAGATCTGAATTTTAGATAAATAGATTAATGGAAACAATTAACAAGATTATTAAAATTGCCTTTAGGGGGAAAAAAAGGTAAGTGAAATAAAAGAAAAATGGCCCAAGTATTATCACATAAAAAAGCTAACATTATAACTAGTTCATATGAAATAGCCTAATAAAGCTCAAGAATAACTCTCAGTCTCATACCCTCAATATTGTTGATATGTTATCATTAAAGTTTGACTGTGGCCACGTAGCCAAGTGGTTAGAACAGTCACTTTCCAACCATGAGACCCAATTCAGTCAGAGAGATGGCTTTTTAATGTTATCGTGCTGAGGAAGCAATCCTAGCAGAAGGTACCTTTGGAATGTAACTGATAATAAAGACTTTCAAGTGAAATTTGATCGATGAAACTATTCATAAGCTGTCAATGGTTGTACCAGGATGAAATTATAAGTCATTAAGTATACTAGATGTGATTAACTAATTGATCACACCAGATTATATGCTCTTTCTTAGAAACTGTAACTAAGGTCTGTTCGACATAGTTTCAGTATAATTGGGCTCGGTTTGTTTGCTTGTTTGATTTTCTTTATCAGCATATCAACACCTCTATGGGTTATTTAATAATGAAATCTAAATCTTTTGGCTTCATCTATATAATTATCTCCATATATTATATTGATTTTCATAATTACATTTTTCTTTATTTAAAAAAAAAAGTTTTGTGAATTGATTCAATTGACATAATTTTTTCTGAGTTCAAAATTTTAAAAAAATTAAATAATCATAATGGATTTTATCATGTAAATTTCTCTTTATAATGTTCAAAATATCCAACAAATATTTTACAGAATGCTCTTTTCATAATTTTTGAAATTTTTATATTTAATTGACAAAAATATTTTTTGTAGATATATACATATTATTAGTTCTTCACTCAAAGACATTAACATTAGTTTCTTGTTTGTTATTTTAAAAATAAATAAATGGATTAAGAATGGTTACAATCTGTCAATCTTAACTGGCACAGGGAAACATGAGCAGTAAATCCAATAAAGTTTGAATTCTACATGATAAAATAGTTCTATTAGACAAACTTGTTTACTATCTGTCTCTACCAAGTGATCTTATGTCAGCCTTATATAATGAAAATTGAAACAGATCTAGAGATAAAGTAAAAAAAAAAACTGAATATGGATGTTAGTTTTTAATATTTTAAATTGCAATCATAAAAATGAATATTTGTTAAAGCTTAAACCAATTATTTTAATGCACAATCTGAACTGTATGTTTTAGCCACACAATTTACAAAAAAGGAAAGGACTGACTCGTCTTTTATAAAATGTATAAATTAAATTATAATAAGCATCATAAGATGGCAAAGATTAGAATAAGTTAAGGTTGACAAGTGAATATCTGGAACAATATTATGATCCCATATTAAGAAACTCCAATAAATGTATTTCAGCTTATATTGTCTTGGTTCTTTATTGGTAATATTTTAAGCATTTTAAGCCTTTTGTGTACAATCAGCACCAGAGGTCTTAACCTTAAGGATTAAGACCTGGTTTAAAGAAAGTGAGAAAAATGAGGAAATATGAGAGAGAGAGAGAGAGAAAGAAAGAAAGAGAGAATAATATAGTTGTGAAGTGAACATAAACAAGATACATGAGTGGAAAGCTGTAGACTCTATCTGAAAGGGAAAGACAGTGAATAATTAGAAAAGAAAGAGAAGAACAGATTTAGTGCATAATCTCATTCATCATGGCTTTGTGAGAGTTAAACAGCAAAAATCTTATTGAAAATGTAGGATTCAATAACCTTTAATTGAAACTATGAAAACAAAAAATTATTTTGTTGCAAAAAATTCAGCCAATTTACTTTTGTGTTTAAGGCCGAACAGAATGGTGATACTCAGAACCTGTTAATGATGAAGTACATACTTGAAACTTCCTATATATAAAACAGGCTTAAAACTGTACATTATTTTGTTGAGATGCTAAAAGCTCAGATTAAAGCTTTGGGGCTCTCACCTCATGAGAAATATTTGAAAAAAAAATATAGGAAAGAAGGCATTTAGTTATTCTACCAAATGATATTGACGGACATGAAAATTAACATATTGATAGGGGAATAATATATACTGATTTAATTGATTTGAAGTGATTGGCAAAAGCTTAGTTTTCCAATGGTGTATTGTTTTTTCATTATGAAAATAATATTCCACTGCTCACTGAAATTTTTCATGAATCTTCAAATAAACAAATCCTATATGTTTTGAATAGTAAACATTGTTTTAGGAGGAAAAATCCAAATTGACATTAAAACAAGAGATAAAGTTTTCCAATTTGAAATTTATCAATAAAGAATCTCAGCAGTGGATGAAAATAGTTATCTACTGATGTTTTCTTGATGAAATTCAAATTAGAAGGCTTTATCTGTTGTCTCTGCACCGGTAATGTCGCTCCCACTAATTTATATTTTAGAAGTTTCAGGATATCAAAAAGATGATAAAAATCAAAATGAAAATGTTTTAAATTTGTTAAAATGTTTTTAAGTTTCTCACTTTTTTTATCCAGTCTTTTCATCAAAACTTTTTCTACTATTTTTCTCTCTAAGTTTGTTCATATTTATCTATACTAAAAGTAAAGATTTCATGGAATTTTTATGAAAAAAAGTACTTTGAGTTTTTTTTCTAAAACTACTCTTGATTTTTTTTTAAGAATTTTTCTTGTTGAAAAAATTTTCCTCTTAATTTCAATTTTATAAATTCAACTCCCCTTATTTTTGTGAGCATTTATTTCCAAATTTCTATTTGTTTTATTTATCCTTTTTTTTAATGTTTTTTCTACATTCATGAAACTCAGAAAAAATTCTACTGAGATATGAGTTCTGATTTAATGATAAGAGTTTTGACACTTTTGCCCTTTGCTCTTTAGGTCAAACCAGTCTCTCAATCAAGTGACCAATCAACACTGTTATTGATGTCTCATCATTTTGCAATCTCAGTCAATAACTTTCCAGGTACGTTTTTCAGCAACAGTTATTTTATATATTTTGTTGGTAATTGCTATCATTTATTATTGATCTTTGTCTGTTTGGTTTTTGATTCAATTTCTGTTTTTACAATCAGTCATTATCCCTTGCTGATGCAGGATATGTTTGCAAGGGAGATATGACAGTGCTAAATATCAGTACACTTTCTATCCCATAATGCTATTAGCAGTCCATGTCTAAGTCAATTCGCCTAAAGATTCCCATGCTTAGCTTCTATATTCTCACAACTTTTTTTTAAAGTATGAATAACTCCGATTTCTGTGATATCTTTCCTGCAGAAAATATTGAAAGGAAAATAAAAAAAACTTAAGTGGAAAAAAACCCCAAAGGAATTCTTTGAAGAGCAAAGAATTGTTGGTTTTTAAAAAAGAATACAGAGAAAGATGTTCACTGTCATCATTTTGGGATTGGATCATTTTGATAACAACCACCAGCTGATAACATTAAGAAGTTTGGGTGGTATAATGAATAGCAGAATGTGAAATTGGGGAGCAAAGTTTGAATTCTAACCAAGTTTCATTATGTTCACATTTACACAAATACCATTCTGAAAGATATGAATCAATCTCTTCTTCATACAGCTATAGGTTAAATAGTAAGTCAGACTGAGCTCATCAGTCTTGGTTTTCAACCAATCTCATAGAATTCAAAACCAGATGTAACCATAGTGAAGCACATACTATGCTGCTATTGAAAGAATTATTGCTGTAGCATATCTTTGGACGATAATGGTTATGTTCCTGTTCACATAAATACAGTAGTGAATACTGTATGTGGTCTGCAGTTGGAGATTTGTGGAATTCACTTGACTCACGTTTAGCAGTTGATTACTTCTTCTACCTGCTGCTGGCGAATCTTATATGTGTTGTTCTTGTCCTAAATATTATCGTTCATTACCAACCTTCCCTAGATTACAACAATTATGAAATTTACAATTACTCTATGATCTCAACTCTCATTGTTTAATCAATCATTAATATTAAGCAAATATAAAAACTGGAACATTTTAAATTAATCAAAACCCTACATATTAAAGTTAATTTAAATTGTAATGAATTTAAATTATTATTAATTAATTTTTAATAAACAGTTTATTATCAACTGATGTAGATAACAATAAACATAATTCATGATTATAATAAACAGTTTTCATCATATTTTGTGTGATTTGTATTTGAATATGAATTTTATTTTTTCTTTTGGATAAATCAGGCAAATAATTTCAGTATACCTTCTTTAATTATGACCATATATGGAAACTTTTGAGAAATATCTACTGCTATTATATACTTCCATGATTGGGATTAAGCAACACAGTGCTTGGCAGAAGAAAATGAGATGAAATATTTGTTAAAACAGGATCTTAATCAATAAACTGAGTGACAGCACTTTTCCAAACAATAGAAAATTTCACCCTGGGGTGAAATTTCAGTAAATTGTCAAATTTTTCAAACTCTATATCCTTATTATGTATCCTAGAAATTTCAACTGTTTCTTCCTGATGTAAATAATGATTACTCTTTATCTCAGAAATAAATACAAGTTTTGACTAAAGGTGAAAATACAGCAAAAATAGAATTCTGAAAAATAATATTAATTTATGGTGCTTAAATTTAATTCAAAATACAATCTTTCAAATGTAAAAAAAACATATCAGATTAATATTCTTTTATTGCTTAGATACTAATTTTAATATTCAAAATCAAAGTTAGCAATTGCCTTCAACAGTTTCATTATGTGAGCTTAAGATCCACTGACATTTATGTATTTAGAAAGCCAGGTAAAACAGTCACCTTTTACAACAAGGATAATCTAATTAAATTGTGTTTTCTCATTAAATTATTAAAATTATTTTTCATTGCCAAAGTGTAACAATTAATAAAAAGTCCAGGTTTGTAATTATTTTAAATTTGAAACAAGCAATAATTTAAAGAATTAATCAGAATGAATCTCACAAAACATTGACATTTACTGAGAAGCCCATTGTGAAAACACAGTTATCTGCAAACACATATAAAAACAAAAAAATCTTTAGATTTTAAAATAAGTACTGAATTTATCTCTTCATAATCAGTGTTTTCATGAGTTTGTGTTTAAAAACGGAAGTAATATTTTGAAGAAAAGAGCTTTAAGCATGAATCATGCATGCAGTATAATCACCAAATGAGAAGAAAGGATTTTCAGCTGTTGAGCCATTATATACATTCCTTAGATGATTGAATAAAGCAAAATATGAAAGTTTTTTTTTATGAATCATAGTAAAAAAAAAAAAAAGAAAGAAAGAAAAACCTTTATAGTTTCATGAGCAAGCAATCAAATGAAATGTCTTCATTGATTCCAGAGTTTGTAGATGTTTTAATTTTTTATTTTATTTTTTATGTCCAGTGCTGACATGTAAGCAGCAATAAGAATTATGGTCAGAGATTAAATAATAATGAATTCTTTTTTTCCAACAAGTAATCCCTGAAAGCATTTTTTTAAATCAGTACTGAGAATTGAAAACATTTTTTAATAGAATAAGCAGTTCTGAAAATCATAGATTCAAACATAACTGATATTTTAAGAGAATCAAGAAGAAGTCGTTTTGGAGTTGATTCAAAATTAATGAGTTATATGAATTATTCTTATTGATTTATGAGGAAGTAGTAATGAGAATATTTTTTATATTGATGAAGTCAGTGCACAAGTTCTGAGTATACACCAAACATTTTTGGAAAAATAGTACAGTACAATATTACCAATATAAAAAAGAAGGTGGAATGTAGGTTTTATTATCTCTACATAAATGAATAACTATTTCACCTACCAAGCTCAGTTTATGAGAAGCTTTTCTCAGCCAACACAGATGAATGAGATTAATAATAAGAGATAAATAGCACAGAGGAAATAAAACAGAGATAATAACTAAAGGTGTAGTGGCACCAGGGAATTTTGGAGCTGTTTAGAACTATTTCTTACTTGGCATTTCCTTAAGTCTCATTAGATTAAAAGCTTCTAAGTCCGTTTGTCAATCTGATCACATTTTTATAGTACAGACTTGAGATACAGATAAGAAAAATAAATAAATCTACCAAAAAAATCAGTTTTAAAAATCTTTTCAGTTTCATGGAAGATAAACCTTGTACATTTTCTATAAGGATTTTATGACTATTCTGATGTAGTATCATCTTTTTACTCCACACTGTAAATGCATATTACAAAAACTACATCAACAACACCTAGACTGGTGAAACTGTGGCCTTATATTCTATATATGGGAGTCAAGAGAGAATCCTTTTAGTTATTTTAGTCACAATGTTTCAATTATCATACCCTCTGCTCTTGAAACTTATTTAATCTACAGTCCATGCTAGGAAGGTACTCCCTGTTTATCTCTGTACCTCTTATCTTCCATATGTCCTGTTAATACCAAATTCTGCAAGCCTTCTTTTCTCATTATGTGTCCAAAAAATTTTAATTTTCACTTTCTGATTCTATGTATAAATGCGTACCATTTTCCATAAAAGTTCCTCATGGCTCAACTGTTCCATCTATGGTATTCTCAGTATCCTTAAGTAGATTCATTGTTTCAAGTTTTCTCTTCATATGTAAGCATTCACTGTTACACAAAAGAATTGATATTTCATAACAGTGGAACATTTATATTTTCATTTCCATTTTCCTAAAAACGTCCTCGTTGCTCACATGATTCATCCATGGTATTCTTAGCATGTTTTTTCTCAAACTACATTTCTATTGACTGAGGAGAAAAAATTACTCTAAAGTAGAAATTTTATGAAGTTGTGCAGAACTAAAATCAGCCACATCCTGAAAGGACATAGCATATAAAAGGAGTTTATCCTTGTAATGAGGTTTCTGTTTCTTTAATATAACTACTTGAGACAGGGATTGAGTTCATAACCACCAGAAAAACTGCATACCAACATTTATATACACTAAGCTATTGTTCCTTATCAGAGTCAGAGGATGTAAATGTAGAGTCTTAAGCCTAATATCTCTTCATTCCTGGTCCCACTCAAAGACAGTTACTGTAGAAAGCCAGGCCTTTCAAATCAAATGTCAAATTAAATGAATAACTACCAGGTCTTCAAAGTAACACAAAAATTATTATACTGTGTGTAAAAGCCAATGTAACGGTACTGGTAATATCAGCCATTTTCTTATATGGAAACATTTGGCATTCATTGACTGAGCAGTCAGTGCTTGTTGTCAGTTGATTTTTATAAAATTTTTCTCTGAAGACAATTTTTCAGGAAAATAGGTGTCTCAATTTCAGTAGATGTTATTGCTTTTTCCAGTATTTATTTATTTGTCAAATATATTAGAATAATCCTGAACTTATACTGGGAGCAAACCACCTGCATATGGATAGAAAGTATATGTATTCCTAAAAAGAAAGGGGCCTACAAGAACGATGAGTCCTCTCATTGGAGTTATTCAGTGAAGCAATGCTAAAAGAATTAGAAGTCCCACAGAAATGATTATTTGTGGGCACAATCTTAAAATATACAGAAGACAATGTGTTGATGGCAGATACAGAAAACTACAGGAACTCTTAGACAATGTAGTAAGTAAAAAGGCTAAACATTAATGATAAGAAGCCAAAATGGTTGACAGCAAGATCAACCCAATATGTGAACTACAAACTGGATATGCCAAAATCAAGCAAGTATGAAAATTTAAATATCTGTGAAGTGTTTTAACAGACAACAGAAAATATTGGAAGAGCAAAAGAAACCTTCCAAGAGATAAGCACAGTATTAAGAAACAGGAGAATTTCATTTAAAAAGAAATAAAAGAGCTCTTAGCTACTATATAATATCAGTTCTCCAGTATGGCAGTGAATTCTGAACAATTTCCTTGCAGAGGAAGAGGAAACTTGAAGCAACAGAGATGTCATTCTCCAGAAGGATGCTGAGAATCTCATGTGAGTAATGACAAAAAGAAACAAAAAGATACCTGTACTTATAATCAGAAAGAGACAGTTGCAATTTCTAGGACATATAATGAGGAAAATTGTTTTAAAAAAATTGACACTCACAGAACATACAGAAGAGGAACAGAGGAAAATAGCATATAGCCATTCTAATGAGCTTGTGTAAATAGATGGCAGAACAGTGAGTGGAAGGGATTGTAAAAAGATAAACACTGCTAAGAGCTACAAGAGAGAGGAAGTTGTGGGGCGATATAATCATCCATGTTATGAACAGCATATTAAAGAAGATACATGTGGCTTAAATAGTTTATTTTGAAATTCTCTAAATGTTACTCATCATGATAGGCACCTGAAGAAGGCTGAGGAGTACAATGGTTGAAACAATGTGACTATAAAATTCAAATGTGAATTTTCTGATAGATGCAATAAAATCAATTTGATACAAGTTCTGTTAAAAACTACTGACAAGGAATGTCATTAATGTTCTTTATTAACACATAAATGCCAAAAGGCTGAATTGCAAAATAAGTATCAACATCTATAATTATGTATTTTGTCCTTGATTATTATGATTTGGATCAATAAAAAAAGTCTGGATCATAAAAATGGCCAGTAGAAAGCACTTGGTCAGAAATATATGCACAGCACTTTGATTTACTATACTCTGATTCAATGTTCAATCATAAATAAAGAGGAATGATTAATAAAAAATATTTATAGCCTTTAATTGAACTTGTATCAATGAAAAATTACTGCAAAATGACACAGTAGGAACCATTTACATTAAACTGCTGAAATAATCTTTGTTTTAAGTTACAATAAGTTAGATATATACACTGTATAAAAAATCAACGACAAGCACTTTGTCAACTTCTGATGATTTTACAAGCATATTAATAAACTGATATTGCAATAAATTATATATTTTTTTTATTTCTATAGCTAAATAGTTATTATTTGAAATTATGAATTATGTACACTTATCTCACACTGCATAAAAAGGGAGAGACAACTTGTCAACTTTTGATGATTTTTATAGCTAAATAGTTATAATTATTGGAAATTATAAATTAGATATTATTCAAGTACATGGGTGAACTGGTTTGAAAGCTAAATTTTTGTGGATACTGATTCAATGTCTGGTACTGAAGATGAAGTTTTGGATAGTTAACTAGTAAAATAATTAGTGACCAATAGACAAACTCAGAAACAGAAAGTTTACAAATTCTCTGACAAGTACATCGTTATTTAAGGAAAAATTTTAAAGGGACGAGTTAATGGCAAAATGTAGGATTCTAGTTAATGGTTAAAATGTAGGATTCCTTTTCAAGTGGAATTTATATCCAGAAAGTGTGTTTTTTTCTAGTTATTGTTTGCTGTTTACAACTAATATTTTGCATCACTGTAGAATTAAAGCTCTGTTTTTAACAAAAAAGCTTGAACAACATTGTACTGGGGGGTCTGAATTTCCTACAATTTTTTTTCCAGATAAAATATTCAGCAAAAGCAGTGAAAAATAAACTTCACCCACTATACTGAATTTTACTGACCACTGTTTTATTTATCTTTGGTTGACACAATCAGTTCAAAACTTTTATTAAACACAGACTACTTTATAAAATATATTTCAAAAGAGTCAAATATAAACCAAGTAAATAAAGAATTAAGTCTGTAATAATAATAATAGTAGTACTAGTAGCAAAAGTATTTTGAAAATGTAAAAAACATAATCAGTTTATGTCATTAGTATCTGAATTATCAGATCCTTGCAGTAAAAGCTCAAATTAGTTTTAGAAAGTTTCCTCCATTGAATACTGAAATATTTTTATAATTTTTACAAAGCAGTGTAAGTCAAACATATTTGTGAAGGAAGCTGCAACTCATCTCATGTCAGTAGGCTGAAACTGTGCCATCAAATAAAGTTGATTAAAATAAACAGTTACTTTACATCAGCCTAAATCTACTTTATAATTAATCAAAGTTTCTTTTTACTCTTTTTTTTAAACAAGGAGTTTTTGTTTGTAATTTTAAATTTTAATTACAGTTTAAAATAGGGCATGGATTTTCTATTGAAAAAAATTTGGATATACTGATATGTTATGATATCTACAAACATTTTGCCATCTTGGAACCTATCCACCATGGATAATAAGGTCCTACTGTAGCAGAATAAAGCATTTTCTTGATTTATATTTAAGCATAGAACAGATGCATTCTTTCTTTTAACTAATATAAGGCCACAATATGATATTTTGAAACTGAATGGCTTCATTTGAAAGTAGTTAGTATGAATGGGGAAAAAATAATATTATCTAAATTAAGTTACAGAAATTTAAAACAAAGAAATATATTCAAATGAAACTGGAATTTGCATTCTGTTTCCATAAGAGCTTTCTATTTTGGGTAGGAACACTTGAACAATTTAACTATCAAATCTATTTTTATCACCCAAAACTTTTTTTGTTCTTAATTGGTATCACATATTCTGTATATGAATGCAGTAGTTATAATAAGACAATATATATGGTTCGTTAGCTTAAACTTAGTATGAAGACAAACACTAGCAAGAGACACTGGACTAATTATCCTATTTAGTAATGACACTGTCAGTTCACTATAAACAATCAAATAATTGAAATATGGAATAAAATAATAGTTTCTGACAAGATTTAAACTCAAATTTTTTTCCTCTGGTTGAGTTAATGGTAATCTGTGAATGAGGTAAAAGCTGAGAAAAAAGGATTAGCATTTTCTCTATTTTAGATTTAGAAAACAATCAGTAGCTGATTTTGAATTTTCTCAGAAAATCTGAAAAGAAAACATATTTCTGATTTCAGAACTTTTACACAAGAATGATGGAATTTAACAATAAAGGTTTGATGCTGCCAAGTTCAGGAGTTTAACTAAATCCATAATAAATTTGAAATAAATAGAGTTAATTGTATAGGCATTTAGTATTTTCTATTGCTTTTCTTTTAAATGCATCAAGCTTGAAATAATTCTTGGTTAAAATTTAAAATGATAAAAAAAAAAAAAAACAGCTCCAAAAAAATCAAAGGTCAATCAAAGTGAAAAATAAGTTTAAAATTCCCCAGGAAATACTTTTAAAAAATTATTATAGTTGCCTCTTGTGCTATTTCAGTATAGCTGAAAAATTCTACAGATTTATTCTTATTTTTATTATGTCATGCACAGTACAGAAGATGTTGAGAGATTAGAAAGAAAGATATTTTTTCCAGGCTGGGCTGGACCAGAGCTGGTGATGAGTAAAATCATTATGATATGATGGAACTGGGAATTGGAAATTAAACTGGGCACATTTTCAGGTCTTGAAGATCGGAATTAGTTGCCAGACTTAAGAAAATGGACTGACATGTGGAGTAAACTGCTGGAGTTATTAAGAAAATGATATAGATCTTGGTTTCTGTTTGCTAAAATGATTCCTGTTTATTCAGGTTTCTCTTAGTGACACTGGTAAATTTATTAAAGTAAATATTTCAAAACAACTTGATTTGTATTTTTCCCCTCTTAATTTGAAAATTATTTGATGCCTTCAGTATGTGAATGGATATGGTGACATGTAAATTAATGACAAATTAATTATAATGATTATCATGAACTGAAATCCATAATACTCATTTATTGGGGGAGAACTTGAACAGGATATTTTATGTGATAGAGATATTTTTTTTTCTCTCAATTAAAATTTTAAAAAAAGGTTTTGGTGTCAGTTAAATTAATGATAGGCATTATCAACTGAATCACTAGTTTTTTTTTTTAAATTAGTAAATCCATTTTGTTACTTGGAAAGAGTTTCATGATGACAATTATTTTGTTAAAGGAAAACCTTCAGCTACTTCAAGTATAAATCAATTTGTTATGGAACTGCAACAGCAACACCTAACATGGTGAGGCTGTTGGCCTATATTCCACAGATAGGTCTTCTGGGTGTTTATATATATATATATGTAGGGATAGAGAGAGAGAGAAATAAACATAAAGAAATATTAAACATGCAATTTTTGCATTTGAAACATTCCAATGAAATATTCTAGATCACATATTTTACAATATTCTGTATATTGGTATATATGTTCCTTTCTCTCTCTCTTATATATATATATATATATATATATATATATATATATATATATATATATATATATATATATATATATATGTGTGTACACACAAATTACCATCTCAGGAATTCTCATGAGGTTATGTTGGATAATATTGTTTCCAAATCAGTCGTTACATTTCAGTACAGCATTGTTTTCTAGACTGGTTTGTTGCAACATTTTAGTTTAACTTTTTGTTCATCTTCAATTATTAACTAATTTTCACACTGAATTATTTTTCATATGCATTTTAATTATATATTTAAATTGGTGAATAAAACTTAAGTAATGTGTCACAATAAATTTTATTTTTACAAAAAATGCTGTTAGCAATCCAAAAAGTTTGGAAAACTCTGTTCAAGATAAATAGTTCAATTGATATATAAGAATATTTGCATTTAAAACATTCCCATGGGAATATTCCAGGGAATTTATTTCACAACTGGATGGCTTTTCAAGAAAGAGAAACAAAGAATATAGGATTATATGAGCATCTTCAATTTACATTTTATATACAAAATTTATTATGGACATTGCATATGAACTATTATTTTACATTCATTATTATTATTATTATTATTATTATTATTATTATTATTATTATTATTATTATTATTATTATTATTATTATTATTATTAACAGTAGTAGTAGTAGTATTACATTTATTTATTTATTGATTTACATACTAACACTATTATTTTACATTTTTATTTCATTATTATTATTTTACATGCATACACTTTATTATGCATTTCACATACAATTTATTAATAAATTGAGAGATACTGAATTTGCTTTACATGATTATTATGCTATTAATAATGCTCTGATATTAATATTTTATAATAATATTCCAGTATTATTGTTTTATCAGAATGTTCTGATGTTACTATTTTCTAATAATTTTCTGATATTATTTTCTAATAATATTCTAATATGAATATTTTCCATAATATTCTGATATTATAGTTTTGTTATAATGTTCTGATATTATTGTTTTATGATAATATTCTGATATTATTGTCTTGTCATAATGTTTGGATATTATTGTTTTATTATAATATACTGATATTATTGTTTAATTATAATATTCTGATATTATAGTCTTGTTAATAATGTTCTGATGTTACTTCTAATAAAGACAGTTTGTGTGCTTCTTTAACAATATGCTAAAAATCAAGTTGTTCTGAAATAATTCTAAATAAGGGGCAAGTTATGAAACAGAATAGAACAAGTCTCTACCAATCATTTCATTTAAGGAACTAATCGAAGAAAGAGAAAGCAAGTGGAGAAGGGACAAACTCAGGTGCAATACTTTCAATATATACTTTAACTAATGTCATTTAATCTTTGGTACCATCATACCATAATGATCTTGGTGATAAAAGATCAGTAGTAGAGCGTCACAGAAATCTGAGAAGAAGTGACAGCTACGAATAAACGTCTTGCCTGGGTGAACCATAATTTGGCGTCCTGCCGACTGATTAATCGATGACCTCTGTAAATAAGAATCTGGGAGAAACAAGTGCAAATGTGAGTAAAATTTCTTATATATTTTTCATCTGATGAATGGGAAATAAATGAAAATTGATTCTTTCATACATATATGAACATATATGTATGCACTCTAATTCTAACTGACTTTATTTATGCTGATCAATTTAGCATATAGAAATAAACATGCTCATATTGTATTCATTTCTGTACAAATATAAATACAATCATTAAAATTTTGAATATTTTATTTATATAATATGTTCCCAATGTCATTATATGCATATAAGTAAGTATATTGATTTGAAATTTTATATATATATATATATATATATATATATATATATATAGTTTATGCAAAACTAGGTAATCCGCATGGGTAGACCCAAGGAGGGTGATATCCGGAGAGCTCAATGTAAAATTCAGAGGAGATATGTTTGAATAAAAACAGACCACTTTAAGGTTCCATGTAATAAGTTATTTCACCACAACCCCATTAACAGGGCTATGGATCATCAGACTTTACTTCATTTCAACCTTTGGAAGTAAATTCTGACGATCCAGAGCCCTGTTAAAGGGGTTGTGGTGAAATAACCTATTACATGGAACTTTAAAGTGGTCTGTTTATATATATATATATATATATATATATATGTGTGTGTGTGTGTATTAAACATGGGATATGTAATCCTGACAAAGTTTTTAAAATTTTTGACAATTGGAAACGTTCATGAAAGTAGTTTTGTTTAGAAATATATCCTATAATGCATTTCTCCATTTAAAGCTTCATCAAATCCAAAACCGAAAGAATGAAATGTGTGTATGTCTATTTGTGTGTATGTTTAAGTAATGAAATATTAATATTTTTTCCCTAAGCTGGCATTTCTCATGACAAAATAAGAAAGAAAGTGAGTGACTTTTAAAATCTATAATATATAACGACTTTTGAATCGAACTGAGAGTAAATAAATGTTAATGACTTTTTTAAAAGTCACTCATTTTCTGACATCAGGTCAAACATTTGTATCTAAGCATGAAACAGACTGCCATCATTGGGTGTTGACTTCAATGTACACTTTCATATATATATATATATATATATATATATATATATATATATATATTATGATTATTTTCTTTTTAAAAATGTGATTCCATCGTGGCACAGAAAATTTCCACTGAAACTAAATTTATAAATTTAATTATAAAAATTAAACTTCAAATCCATAGTCAAGTGATGATGGGAATCTAATTGGAAATTTTCTGTGTTGCACTGGAATCATATTTTGAAAAAGAAAATAATTATAATATTTTGCTCTACTGTTTGTATCGAGCACTGTTTTAAAAAGAAAAATAAGACTGGATTATAAATCTTACTGTTCTTTCTTATTATTTTAATATAATATAATATTATATATATATATATATATATATATATATATATATATATATGTATATGTATGTTCTGTATGTTTTTGCAGCATATTTTTATTTAAGCATGTCTGATTAGTTAATTTAGATATGTTGTGTTTGTGTATTTTCAATAGTATTCTTTTGTAATCACATATAAGTTTTGTTGTCTCATGTTTAAAGAGTGTGAGTAAGGTACCATGGTTGTATTGATAATTATTCAAAAAATAAAATGAGTAAATACAACCATGGCACTTTCCTTGATCTCTTTAATCATGAAACAACAAAACTTATACATGATTATGAAAGGATACTATTGATAATAAACAAACACATGTCTAAATTGTTTAATCAGACATGCTTATATATATATATATATATATATATATATATATATATATATATATATATATGCATACATAGATACATACTCACACATTACTATTTACAAGCATAATTGCATATATACACATACAGACAAACATATATTTAGTGTAAATGAGCAGCAGTTCTTCTTCTAAACAAGGTTTATTGGAAAGGATATTCATTCTATGTCTGTTGAATTTATCCAGTGTCTTTTCTAAACTGCAAATCACCTTAAAGAAACCTGGGTGAGACAGATACAAAATTATCCAAAATCAAAACTTCAAGTTTTTGAATAACATGAAGTCATCTTCAGGTAAGTGAAAGAAAGAAAATCAGAATTGTTTTAAACAGCTCATTATATATTAGCAGCATACCCATGGAAATTCTATGGTTTTTACTGTTTTTCATTGAAATTAATAGTTTTGAGGTCTGGAATGTAAAAGTTTTAAATGAGTAAATTATGGCTTAATTACATTATTTCACAGTTAAATCTTCTTGATTTTTTTGACAGCAGGATCACCATGGCACAATCCTGGATAGAAGTAATTTTCTTACATGATGGAAAATATACAGAAACATTCATTTCCATGATATGATGCAGTATACAAGACCATTTTTACTGTAACATCACCTGAATATAATAGTAAAGACAAAGCATAATGGTTGTGTGAACTAATTAAAGAACTAATTAAGGGAGGGCATGGTTTTCCTGTTTGAATTTTCTGATTAATCTTAATTCTTAATTTAATGATTGAATAAGCTCATGGTGAGGTTATGACAATAAAAATACACATAGAAATCCCCCTATCACATCATTAATATAACAAAATATTACAATAACAGTCATGGGAAGATTTGAAACTGACTTTTTCCATTTCACTGGGACAGACTTTAAACACTTCTTTATTTTCTTCTTCCTTTCTTTATTTCTCTTTCTTACTGAAACCAAGTAGCGTCTTTGATACATATTTCCACACAATCAAAATGGAACAGCCCATTATTTATGAAGTATTAGCAGGAGATATTAAGCATTTCTACCTTGCCTTCTTTCTTTCTCTCATGGAAATCTCTGATATATCCTTTCCATCTTTTCACTAAAATTTTCAAAATAGAATAATCCATTATTTATGAGGCATGGACGAGGTGTAATGGTCATGAAAACTAACTAAGAGAGGTACAAGCAAAGTTATAATAGGATATATATATATATATATATATATATAACTTGAAGTTTGCATTGAGTCATGAGTGTTGTGATTTGGTGTTGAACCATATATATATATATATATATATATATATATATATATATATATATATATATATATATTATTTTAAATGGTACTTTTAGTGGATAACCATATTTTAGTAGATGCTCCATTTATTTAAAGCAGTATATATATTTTTGTCTACTGCCCTGAATATTTGATGAAATCTTATTAAAGAAAAAACTTGATTGGCAATGCCCTTCATGACCAAATCAATTAGACATGTCAGATTTAATGACAGTTTCTCCTGAACATCTTTTTCTTTAATAAATAAAAATCCATTACTTCTTTAATTATATATATATATATATATATATATATATATATATATATATATATGAAAATATATGTTATACAAGTTTGGTCTGAGAGCAATGAAAATTCGTCAATGATTTTCTTTCTAAATTTTTGACCATTTCCTTGGTTTACCAGGAAAGTTTGAATGTAAATTTTCTTATGTCTGAGTACTTTCAGATTTTATCAGAAGTTTTGTCTTTTTTACTATATAAGTTTCATCATTTTTCACATATACACTGCATTTCCCACCATCTAAGATGATATTGTATTTTTTCCTTGAAATAATTCTTGAAAATCGAATCTTTCTTTTCTTCTTAATTTTATATTTAGTATTTAAGGCCAGAAAATTACCAGGAATACATTGGACAACTTATGTTCTAATTTTCCCTGGCAACCAGAAAAAAAGTTTTAACTATATAAAATTAAATATAGAAAAATCTTAAACAAAAATAATTCATTGGTCTTCAACCAAACCTGTATAGATGAAGAACTGCTGCTCAAATATACCCTTCCCTTCTCTCTTCCCATATATATATATATATAGAAAGAGAGAGAGAGAGAAACACATGAACCTATGTGTATATGCATATATGCTTGTTTGTTAATAGAAACATGTAATTATTCATTCAAATTCAATATATATATATATATATATATATAATGCTATGTTCACATTTATGTAAATGTCTTGTCACTAATTTCTAATCTACTAAAATATCTGAATTCCTGTGAGCATAAAAGTATTCTTAATTTTTTACAATTCCTTTTTAAATATTTCATATATACTTGGCATTCAACACTGTACTTTAAAAGTTTAACAAGGAAAGTGCGAATGCCTAACATTCATATTACCTAACACTAATTATCGGCTATGTGAATGGCACTTCAGTGATTGAACAATCATATATTTTATCATTAATTATATTGATTTTATTCTTTTACTTGGATCTGTGGATAATGGTTATTAACTCAGAAAGAGAAATTGGAAAGGCATTTTCAAATTCCAACTGAGATTGTTACATTCCTTCTTGCATAATTACCATTGGGAAAGGTATTCATCAGTCTGTTTGCCTCTCAGTTCTGGGTTAAATACAGAGCAGTACATGTGGTTTCCCTTAAATTTTAATGGTTTTATGTTACTCATGAAGTGAAGAGGAAAGTTCTTTACTTAAATTGTATATCAGTATCATATTCAAGCGATGTTTCCCTTCATTTATACTTAATTGGAATAAATAAATAAAGCCAAGGAAAATGTATCCAGAATTTGTTTCTATTTTAATCCCAATTATTTGCTAACCTGATGATTCCCCTAAAAGATATGAACAAATGATAAATAACAGGTGACTCATTAGATCAACAACCAAAGAAAAATTCATAAAACAATCACAGTTTGTCAGATTATGGCAACAATCTTTGGCTTAAACTTGGATGCAACATTCAGGATCATCCCATGTGGCAAAGGGACATCTGGAAAGCATAAAGATTTAAACCAATCATATTAAGCTTTGAGAAAAATAAATAATGTTCAATATATGTCAGCATGTGTAATACATATAGTTAACAGCAATACATATAGAAAATATCTCTTCTAATAAAGTCACATTTCACAAAAAAATGGTTTCAGATAATGAGCAAGCAAAAGGAATATTAACAAAGCACTGAATGAAATAGGTTTCATCACACGAGAAAAGGCAACAACATTGCCAACAAAGAATTTTTTTAAAGAATATATAAAGATACAATAATAGGCACCACAATTCCACAGTTTTTTCTTTTTTTAAGATAAAGATGAAAGAAGCTGTTGACAATAAGAAATGATGAATACAAATTCATGGGACAATGACTAAAAAAAATGATCTTGTTGGTAGGGCATGCAGAGAGAAGGTACAGTTTAAAACAAAACAAAAGAGAATGGAGGAACCTATTCAGACCTGAACAAGTGTTTATCAAAAGGTTGATGAAAATGACCAGAACAGCTTTTGCTGATTCTAACAATAGAGTTGCAATTAAGAATCACTGTCTTTTATTGCTTCCTATACAGTAAGCATTCTGATTGTCCTCTTTATAAATGCCATCTTTTGAAAGAGATTTTTTTCTGAAGTTATTGTATTTATAGGGGCTTCCAACCTTCTACTCATGGAGTTTTGCATCCACTGCTTCTTGCTTACTTAGAGTTCCTATTTCTCAAGTATTTTCTTTATGCATAATTAACTATTTTAGAAAATGTCCCTGCTAAAATTTCTTGAGAAGTGATCATTATTTATATTATTTACAGCTAGACTAAAATCCTCATCTTTGTTGTTAGCATCAAGATGTCTAAAGCCATTGTTCCCACTAAACTTTTTCCAGTGTCTGTCAACTTAGGCATCCTTCAAGGAATTTCGAACTGAATACTTTATTTAATCAACAGAACAGATTACTCTCATTTCACTCTCAGTATATCTCGTCTTGCTTTTTATTAGGACTTCTGTTTATTAGTACTGCTGTTTATTAGTATTGCTAGTCATGTTTTCCACTGCATTTGTGTGAACTCACAAGTATTATACCACCATATTCATGGGCTCACACTTTAATCACTGTCAATTTATTTTAATAATTCTTTTCTTATGTTCATGGGGTTATTTTCGAAATTTTTTTTGCGTCAACAAATTTTAAAAAAGTGGAATTCATCAATTCAGTTATTTTTACTATTTTGAGAATTGTAAGCATTGCTTAAAATAGTAAAAATAACTGAAATGATGAATTTAATTTTTTACAGTCCTTAAGATATGCAGACGACACTGTATTGATAACAGAGACAGAAATGTAACTATAGTAAAGAAAAAATAAAAGACCAATCATCAATTGTAAAAAAACAGCCAAAGCCAAAAATATAAATATCTGAAGTTTTTCAACAGAGGATGGAAAAATGTGGCAATGAAATGTGAAGATATATCAGAATAGTGAAAGATACCTTTTAAAAGCAAAGATAGGTATAATGAAACAGCAAAGATTGATTAGAAACAATGAACTGTGTGCTAAACTGTTATAAAGTATCAGTCCTCCTATATGGCTATGGATGCCGAACAATCTCTTTACAGATGAAGTAGAAACTTGGGGCAATCCACCTATCAAGACTTATTTAATTTACTGATTTTGTTAAGTTCTTATATTTAATGATATAAATAAAATTTTAAATTGTGGTGAGTAACATGACTTTTTTATTTTCAGTATTATCGGTCTTCTGTTCCTATATTTATTAAAAAAAAAAAAAAACAGTTTAAGTATCCTTCATTTAAATCAAGCCATTCTTTAGCCCTCTATAGGTAATTAGTTATCCATAGTTATTTGTTATTTAGTTTTACTAAAGTCTAAGACTATGTTTCCCTGATCACTATAATCTTAACCTTTTCAAGTCCTGGGTTAACCATTACATATCCCTATAATATGCCCTTCTTACTTCAGTTTATCATATCCATTTTGAGGAAACAGTCCCAAAAAGTAAGCTTGTACCACAGAGATACATTCAATCATCATTAATTCAGTTTATGAGGCTTTGCTATACTAATTTAATGTAAGTAGTATCACCTAATATTGAACCTGAGGTCAAACATTATAACACAATATTAAGTATAATAACCTTGCTGCCATTGAAAGTGGCTACTGCTTCATTATTGCCAATTGATCAGAAGCAGTTCAGCACAATGATATGGCAAAAGAGATATTGATTTTTACAATCATTTTTCTTGATAAATTCAAACAAATGATTAGATCTAAAAATGCCAGTAGCTTCAGACCTACTGTTATAATGACAAGAAAATAATTCAACAATTAAGAATCCTTGTTGTGAGTGTTTTCAACACTCTCCTTACTTATCTTATTGTAATTGTTTACTTTTTATGCATGTTTAAACACATTGAAATAAGTAAATTAGACAAGCATTGTATACATTTCAGTGTATGGTTATGCGCAATCAAATTAGTGTGGAATTATTTACATTTCTATGTCTATATAAACAGGGTGAAATGACTAAATTAAAATGGAATTGTTTACATTTCTATGCAGGTTTAACATACAATGAAATAATCAAATTAGTGTAGATTTTTTAATGTTTTTATGCTTGTTTAAAATAAGTTAAGGTGAAATTGTTAACATTTATTTAGAGCAGAATTGTTTACATTTTAATGCAGTTTTAAACCATGAAATAATCAAATTAAACTAAAACTGTTTACATTTTTTCTGTTAGAGCTCGGTCAGAGGTGAGATCAGCTACCAAACTCTTGTCCTTGAGGGTTTTGGAGGTGTACCTATATACTGTTGTATCATCAGCACATAGTTATTCACAAATCATCAAAGTATACTCTTAGGCAGATCATCTATGTAGATTAGGAAGGGGGTTGAATTGATAAGAAAAACCTGAGGAATGTCCATTAAAAACTACCTTCTGGGACCTACACACTAGGAATAATCTTCCAGTGATTCCATAGCTAAAGAGCTTGAGCTGTAACTCTTTATGCCACACCTTATCAAAGGCCTTTGAAATATCTACTGTCCTTGAGGTGTATTTGTTGTCAAGAGTGTGAGTAATCACAGGATATCAGCAGTGGACCAGGTAGATTGAAATCCATACTGTTTGTTGCTCAAGCAATTGTTCCTACTGAGATGATCAACAACATTTTTGTTGATTTGAATACAGATCTACATGTGATCAAATTAGGGAAGAATTATTTACATTTTAATGCCTGTGTCAAGACAATGAAATAATCAAATTAGGGTGGAATTGTTTACATTCTATGCCTACATAAACTAAATGAAATAACTAATTGAAGATGGAATCATTTACATTGTTACATTGGTTTAAACAGAATGAGATAGATTAGGGTTGAATTGCATATATTTCTATGCAGGTTAAGTACAATGAAATAATCTAATAAGATTGGGGCAGTTTACATTTCAGATTTAAAGAATCAAATTGGGATAGAATTGTTTACTTTTTTATACCTATTTAAACATAATGAAACAATCAAGTTAGGGTGGAATTTACTTTTTATACCTATTTAAACACAATTTAAACAATCAAATTTGATTGGAATTGTTTACATTTCTATGTCTATACAAACAGAATAAATGAGCAAATTATAAGATGGACTTACTGATATTTGTATACCCGTTTAAAGACAATGAAACAATCAAATTTGAATGGAATTATTTATATTTTGCTAGAAATGACATAATCTGCAGTAGAATTGAAATGTCTTTTTGCATATTTTCTTTCTTTACTTCCACAAAGACCATGATGAGATTATGGGAATGATATGTTGTAAGAAACAAGAAAAAACTAACACCAAACTACGTAAATAATAACAAAAAAACGCCTCCACTAATTCTGCCTACTTATATTATCATAAAACTGTCAGTTCTAAAAGAACATTGTCATTTCTATTTTGAAATGCAATTTTCTCTGCTACATTCTTGTTTTGACAATCATAAAACCTGCATTTATCCATGAAATGTCAAATATATACATTTTATTTTCCAGAATAAATAGACGGGGTAAAGGAAGGATGATTTTTTTGACACCTGTCATTTATCTTGTTCCTTATTTTCATAGTTTTAAATTTCATGAAACTCAATCTAATACTTATCTACATGACTGTAAATATTCAATGTTGTGATTGTAAATATATATGTGTATGGGATGTGTTAGAGTAAACTTATGTTTTCAGCATGTCTTCTTTTTATTTATGCTGCGTCCCTTTAAAATGTGTGTGAACATGGCTCTCTACAATTTCCTGTCCTTGGGAGGGATTGTCTTTTTTCTTTCTATCCTAATCTCTGTTCTGCAAACCATTTATTTATTTTATTTGGTTGAGCTAGCTTTGACATTCATGAGTCTATCATGCCAATCATCACGATTGGAAGGTCATTAGGATGGTATTTTGTGTCATGACATAGCTGGTCAATGTAGATGGCTTCTGGGTGTTTCTGTTTTCTTTAAGTTTTCTTGTTACTCACATGTTCAGTCCATGCTATTCTTAGCATTCTTCATCAGTGACAAGATTTTCCAACATTAACTTCCATACAGAAGGACTGATACCACATAATATTTCAGTACTCTTTTCTTTATTTCTAATGAAATTTTCCTGTTTCCTAATGCTTTGCTTAGCTTTTTGGAAGGCATCTTTTTCTATTCCAATGCATCTTTGGATTTCAGTGCCATATTTTTCATCCTCTCTTTAAAGCCTTCCTAGATATTTAAATTTTTGTACTTGTTGAATTTGGCATCTTGAATTTGTAGTTCACATTTTGAGCTCTTCCTTTCGCTGACAACCATACATTCTGGCATCTTATAAACCAGAATTAAGGAAATGAGTTTGAAATATGTTTTTTGTTCACATTGCATTAATGCACTTGGGAAAAGCACTTCTTTGTGTACTTTCTCCTATTATCATTGGCTTGTCACAGAGAAGAAAGTTTAACTGAGACAAATACTGCCTGGTTAGTTGTGGTATGAAGCTGCTATACTGTAAACCTTGATTAGTTTAAGTTAGGTTGGTAAATCAACATGGCAACTCATGTAAGGTTATTTAGTGAAGAATTGTGTATGGGCTCACAGAGTCACAAACCATTGCTCTTGCTGAAGCACCAATTTTGATAAGATATATTTATATATAATGTTATTGCAGAGAAATTTAACCTGAATTTATTTACCTATTGGAATCTATATCTGAAGTCTGTTTATACCTTGAAAATACCTCTGCTCATTTTTTTTCAACATATCATTTGACCAGATTCAAATAAAATCACAACACTTTTTTTTATCTGTGCTATATCAATGTTGATGCCTTTGAATATTTCTTTCTAATTTAAAGTTCTGATGTTACTTCACTTACAGCTTTACAAATTCCTTTTCTGTTTTTTATTTGCAGTCTTGCTTGTAAAGGGAACAAAATCCACATTTGTTAAGGAACTTTAAAACATTCTTTCAATAATCAATAGAAAAGCAGTTTTAAAATTTCTCCTCTTTTGTATTCTGATTAATCAATATGTTTCAATACATTTCAGTGTAGATTGCACTGAATTGACTAAATAACTTAGTATACGCATGGAAAGTCAAAATATTGTAATGTTGTAATGATGAAATTAGAGAATAGATTGATGGTATGAAAAGCAGATAGCTAGCAATTTAGTCGATAAAGAGTTTAAACACCATCTTAAGAAAACATACAGAAGAAATAAGTAAAAGGTAAAAGACCATTTGATAGTCATTTGTGCTAATTATAGCCACTGTTCATTGAAGTAAAAATCAAAATCTGTTCATTTCTCAATGCATCAATCAATTTCGGAACAGAAGACTAAAAAAAAAAACAACAGCACAATTAATGATATTATAGATTATTCTAAAACTTGGCGACATTAATTCCTTCACAGAATGGTTGCTGGAGTAGTTGGCCTGTGATCAATATTGATATTCTATGCAAATCAATTACCAAGTGAAGATCAATGCATGCTGAATGAAAATACTAAAGCCTTACTCAAGGTAAAACTGTGGAGTTATTTCCTCAAATGGACTAGAGAATTATTAATATCAATCATTAATTGACTAATCATTATTCTGTTGATCATTATCAGTTAGTTATTAATTCATAATTATTATTCCATTGATTGAATGATTCCAAATTAATAATGAAAAGATATAGGCAGGTGATGTTCAGATTCTTGGATTAGGATGATACAGGATAATAATAAAAAATAAAGAAATGATTCTTGCACAATTAATAACATAAAAAAAGGTTCATCTAAAATGATTTAAGCAATAATTTATTATTATGATGATTAAAAGTCACCTTGATCACCTTGACTGACCAAACTGTTGTGTGACAATTTGGATCTGTTTGTCACATCATTTTATTGTTTTAGCCATTAAAGTTTGCCACCTGGACATGGAACTGGTTCCAGGCATTGCAGGTTTTGAATTCAGAGTTGTCTTTCTCCTAGACTGGTAGCTCACCCAGACTAGAGCGCTTAGTCTACCTGGCTTTTTAACCTATAGATGGGGAGAGAAGAGATGGGTTTATTTCAAATCTATTTGTGGAGGAAATATGTATGACAAAGTAGAAAAAGTTTTTGTTTGTAGTGTTCCATCCCATAGGACTTCTTCAGACTAGGTCTGTTTATGTGCATGTTTCACAATTCTTGGAAGATCTTCTGCTATCACAATTTAATAACAAAGATGATGAAAACAAATTATATACCCAAAAAACATAATTTTTTTTTTTTAAAGTTAAAGTGGCTAGATGTAACTGTGATCTCTATATGCTAAGCACTTAATGAGGAAAGAGGGCTTGGGAAATTTTATACTCAGAGATCTTGAAGGCAAGAGGGGCAGAGGAAAACGATGCATAACCTACCTCATGAACTTGTGTAAATGGATGGCAGAAAAGGGTTTAGGAGAGATAGCAAAAAGATAAAATAAAAGCTACAATGGACAGGTAATTGTGAAGAGTCATGATTACAAATGTCCTGAAGAGACATGACATATAGAAAAAATAAATTTGTGTCACTATCTACGTAATTATTAGAGAGAATGAAAATTCTGATGTATTTGTTTCAGAACTCCTACCTTTGATATCACAGGTAACATAAACAATAAGTTGCTATCTTGCATGAAACTGCAAGATGTGCTATGCACTTTTTTTTATTATGATGCTAATTCTATCTCCAAAGCTAAAAAAAATTATATAAGAATCAAATTATAGCAAAGATACTTTTACAGTAATGGCATCTGCCTGTCTACTAACAGAGAATGTCTATGACAAGACTGTTTTAAAGATGGTTATAAATTGATCAGGTAACAGAGATGTTTGGCTTCATGCTTTCAAGTGTTAAAACAAAAATGAAATCAGTAGTCATGACAAAAATTTAGTTTACTAATTTCTTTTTCTCTAACACAAACAGTACAAGAGTGTGTCAAATGAAAACATGTCTTTAGTTTCCTGCACATAACTTATGAATGCATGGATAGAATGTGTATACACCGTGTTTCATGTTTAAAGGACTCAAACTCAATTTAGGCTGAGAAATATAAGAAAAATATTTGTAGTGTGTTTATGGATAAGCAAGATGGCAGTAAAAAATATCAGTGCACTTGTGTTTTCAGTAGGAAGTAAGTTCTTTGGGGTGGAGTTGCCAGTCCTATACCAAACCAGTTTTGAATTCAGAGTTGTCTTTTTCCTAACCTAGTTGCCAATCAAGACTAGAGAATACCGTCTGCCCTGCTATTTAATCTATAGCTTGAATAAAAAGAAATGTGCACTGTTTAGTAGACAATATTTTGAACTTTAAGTGAGAAAGCATTTCACAGTATCAATAAATATGAAAATCAACCACTTTTTTGTATTTTGACACATACAATTTATAAGAAGCCAGATTTTTAAATTGGGAAAAAAATGTTTTAGTGTTGCATATAATTAATTTGAATTTTTCAATGTATACTTTGAAACTCCAACAATTTTTTTCTCTCTATTTATTAAATTTATCATGAAGCTATATCATTAATTTCTTGATACAAAAATTTAGAAATTAAGAAAACTTTATGAAATGTCACTTTTAAAATGTCTACTAAATATCAAGTGACTTTCTATTCAAAGAATATAAAAAAATATTCACAAATGCTAATTATGATTATAGAATCATTGCCAGAATGCCATTATTGTGAAAACAGCAAACAGGTCAAGGTTTCTTTGCTGCTTATTCCTATTATATTTTATTAAGAAACTTAAGTTAATTAGTAGTTAATAGAAAAATAAAAAAAAAGCTCACAAGTCAGTAATCTGGAAATAACTTTAATGCCACATTAGATAGTATTGGGCTAACAGAAGTTGCATTATGATATGTTTGTTGTGCTGGGTTACAGGAAGAAACACATTAACATACAGAAATCAGATCAGAATAGATAAGGATGAAATAATTGTGTTTCAACAAGGCTATTCATATAAACAGTCTTCTTACAAAATATTCACCAATTTTTATTATTGTATTCTTTGAAGGCAATTATATTTTGACAAGACAAGGGAAATGAAAGCTTTTAAAAACAGTTTGAACATGAAAAGAAGAAAGAAAGAACATATACATCCCACTAAGTAATAATAATCATAATGAAAATAATTAAGAATAAGATAAGAAAGAAATTTTAACAGACTATCTCATGGTGTGTCAAAGCATTCTTGACAGAAATGGCACACGGTTTCTGTAGGCATTGCTTTGTTTTGAAAGTATATTTTCACAGAACCAACTAACAAAGAGATTATTTATGGTCAATGTATGGCGAAGTAGATCAGGTTTCTTTATTCACCTATTATTTTTTAATATTTTTGCTCAAGGTTGATTGTATAGAAAAGAAGGCTTCTGCATATTTGACAAAAATTTGCAGACACTAAGTATGAAACTAGTTTTTGGACATTGCAATTTTCTCTATTGACATTGGCCACACCAATTAGCTGCACTCTTCTTTCTACATACAACTTTGTGAATAATTAAGACATTGTACTCCTTAGCAGATTCCAGTTACCCTAGGCATACAGTATATATTAAATAAGAACGAAATTACTTTCTCATACGATACTGTCAAAAGATTAGTGAAGAACACATCAAGATTTTGAAGCATAAAGCAGTACTTAAACATCTTTTTCTTTAATATGGAGTGTCTGTTCAAGATGTGGGTGATCATGGTTCTCCAAAACTTTTGTAGCTTTATGAAATAATATCTCTCTCAGTCTCTTGTTCTATTTAGGTAGAAAATATGATACCAAAATCTAAAGGGACACTGGAATATTGAAAGGTACCTTCCAAAAGCCAAACAATATACTAAGAAACAGACAAATGTTATTAGAAACAAAGAAAAGTGTACTGAACTACCATGGGATATCATTCTTCCAATATGACAGTGAATGCTAAACAATTTCCTAACGGATGTTGAAGAAACTTGCAGCAACAGAGATAGGATTCTACAGAAGGATGCTGAGAACACCACAGGTGGAATATGTGAACGACAAGGCATTTTTGAAGAAAATAGGAATAAAGAGCACACAAATACTTAGAATAAAAAAGAGTTGAAATATCTAAGATACATAATAAGGAAAAAAGGCTTGGAGAATTTGACACTAACAGGACATACTAAAGGCAAGAAGTATAGAAAGAAACAACAATTAACCTACTTAACAAGACTATGTAAATGGAATAACAGGGAATAGGATGTATACTAAAAATACAAACACTGCAAAGAGCTACAAAATTAAGGAAGTTATGGAGAGTCATGATCATCAATAGCCTGAGGGAACATGGCACAGAGAAGAAGAAGAATCTTAGCTTAGTCTAACATAGTGCCACAAGTGAGAAGTATTCAGTGAGTCTCAGTCTCTCAGCAATGATTTTGTTCTATAAGATGAGCTTCTGAACCATTACATAACAGTGAGATACCTCACTTGTATATCTATTTACTAAACCAAAATTAAATTGATACAAAATAAAAAAGTGTAGGTACATAGCGCTGACCAAAATTAGTATACTAGTAAAATTTGTTATTTATATGAATGAGTTTTTTTGAGGTTGCATACTAATGTCTCTCTATTATTCACGAGTGAAATAGTATGATTGATCTGAACAGAATTTGGAATAAAATAGAAAGTTTAAAATAAAGAAAAACAAATATTATCAAGAAAAGTGTAGGATAAAGAGGTTTTCTCTGATAAACCGATGAAAATAAAGGCATATCGTCAGCATAAAATTATTTAGGTTTTTAAATTTTATTGCTTGTTCAAAGTTGGCATTTCTTATTTTAAATACCTTTCCAAATTGGGTGGAAAAAAACATTTTACAAATACTTCCCATTTAAAAGTTTTGCTTTTTCTCTTTCTTAAGATTTCAGATAAAACATTTTCATTATTTGTCATATTATTTTCAGTCTATTATTTTCACTTAAGTTGTCATTGTTACATAAATATGAATGATGGAGTATGTATTTATTGAAGATACGTGCTATTTTGACAGAATATATTGAGATATGGATTCATGCCTTTCAAAAAATATTATCAAAAGTGAAAAAAATATATCATCTGAATTTTGCACATAATTTTCCACTTTCACAGGATATGATAACCCATACACTACCTTATCTCTCTCTCTCTCAATGGAATATATATATATATATATATATATATATATATATATATATATATGTATGTATGTATGTATGTATTTGTGTGTGTATGTGCATGTCTGTATTTAGGCAACATATCTTCATTCAAACATGTTTCATTGAACAACAGAGACATATTATGTCTATTTATTTTTATAATAATTCTTTCTACTCAACTCTGTTTCTTGATGTTAAGATTAAATACATCATGGAAGGTGCTGTAGTTTTTCATACTCAAGTACTTTGATAAAATTCATCTAAACATCAAGAAACTGATTAGACAACTGGAAAGGAGTATTATAAAAATAAATAGACATAATATATCTATTTTTTTAATAAACATATATATATATATATATATATATATATATATATATATAAATAAATGTGAGTGAGAGGTAAGTTAGTGAACTGGTTATTATACACACATAAAAAAAAATCATATGTTAAAAAAGTACTTTTAAAGAAATAAAGCACTCTTACTGTTATGGTGGAACACACCTATTCTATGGTTAATAGACTCTCCCACCTATAATAAGTAGGAGTAGTAAGAGTAACGTGTCAATCAGTCAGTCAATCAGTGAGTCGATGTCGGACGACAGTCGAATACGAAAGTATCAGTGACCACCACAAGATTACTCTGCATAATGCCTATTATATCAAGTTCTTAACGTTTTGTACATCGAACCTATTTTAGGACTGACTTAGTACAAATACAAGCCTCCACTGCGAAATAACTCCACAACACTTACACATATAGGAAATGTAATATGCTAATAATATATCTACCCAGATATATAAACAAGGGATAGCAACTCAAATATGTGTACCTACTAAAAATAACATTTATAGTAAGAAGAAATAACCAGATATGTATATGTCTGTCTGTGTGTGTGTATATATATATATATATATATATATATATATATATATATATATATATATCCTCTTAAACAAATTAAGTTAGTAAAAACTAATTAACACAAGACAAATGCACATGTACACATGTGTAATAATAATAGGAATAACAATGAACAGCAAATAACTAAGTAATCAATAATAAATAATGACTAAAAAATTAACAAACAACACTATGAAACAGCTACAAATAACTGCATTGTGATCGACAATTATTCCTACTCAAAGGCTCTAAAATAATTTGAAACATAAGCATTACCTCATACCCAGTAACAACTAGGATAACAATAGACCTTGCTGCTCATAACGCACCATTGGCCAGTATATATAAATAGTTGAGCCAAGACAC